>CM029012.1:187598183-188121870 GCA_016801055.1 Panax notoginseng
TTCGGCACAGAAACGCACAGCGGAAATTAAAAATTTAAAGCAATTTCCGAAACCCTATAACAGATCCATGCGAAAAATCAATTAATTAAGAGGTTTAGAGATAACCGAATATGAAAACGAGAGTCTGAAATCGACTGCGCCTCGAATCTCCAACGCAATACAAACCGACTGTGTCTCTAACGGTATCCACACGAACGCTCCGCGAATCGTCTTACGATCTGCAGAAGAAGGAATCGCGGTACTAGCCACCAAGGATGAGGATTTTCGGAACTATTTTCTCTAGTCTCTCTCTAAGAGCGGCTAGGGTTTTTGTTTTGACGTAAAAACTAAAGTCTGATATACATCATATATATAGCAGTCAGGAGGAATTAATCAAAACCTAATATTATTAAAATCCGAATTTATATATATCTTAATTAAGTCTTACTTAATTAATATGCATATAATATAAATTATCCTATTAATTTAAATTCGTAATTTAAAATTATATCAATCATATTGACATATTTAAATCTTTACAATTTAAATTAATTTCCTTTTAATTACGTTCTTTGTGTGTGACCCTATAGGTTATTATTACGTTGGCAATAACCTTAAAATCATATTATAAAGTTATAAACAGTGAGCGGCATCTAGTAATGCATCACTGCTACCCAAGTAATAATAAGATCGATGATTCGATGCAACCTTTTCGTGACCAATGTTTCAATGTAATTTAATCCTTTTAACCTTAATATCCTAGATTAAACTCGAGTCATGAATGTGTCATACTCTTCATAATTTAATCTGAGTTTTCTTGATCAATGAGTAGACTATATGAAACAAATCACTATTTGAGCATGGCCATGCATTTCATAGTCCTACTCAATCAAGAGGCCCATGGATATCACCTATAAAATATAGGATGGTTAAATTCCATCAAGATCACTCATATTACTCACACACGATTCAAATGAACCCAATAATCACCTTTATAGTCCACCTATTAAAGGTGACATTTGATGATATCAAAGTACATAAATTCTCGTGTAGTAATATAGCGGTTTCAGGTCGGAGGACCATTACATCATTGTCACTATGAGAATTACTAATGACACTTCGCATAATGCTGCATATAGAATTCTCATGGTGGGTCTGTCCAGTACATTGTTCTCTAACATGTACCTATGCATTGACTTAATATCTCATATATTTATGACCAATGAGATTTGGTCATCAGTCAATCCACATACTAGTCTCAATGCATCATTGTTGTCCCATCAACAATGATACTCGACTAGGGACATTTAAGAACAATGATACTAATTATAATTATATAATCTCATGTTCAAGTCACATACTTGAAACTATATAATTTGTATCATTATTCTAAGGAATTTTATTATGTTAACAATTATATTACGCAGTAATTAAAACCATAATAAAATCATTTATTTATTCAATCAACAATAATATCAAATGTTAAGCAATTACATCAAATAATTGGCCTCTAGGGCATAAACTCTAACACTGACGACCCAAGATGGGTGATGTATACCTAATTTTGGGGGCGTCTCAGTTGGTATCAGAGCTTAGGGATATGATCCCTGGCTAGGATGTGAGAATAGAACTAGGAGGGGAGAGACGGGAATTCCTTCGCTAGTAGACCTACCTAAGTTTATTTGCATGAATTTTAATTGGTCGGTCCATAATATAAGGATAATATATGACATATCAATTAACTTTTATTTTGTGGCAGTATCTGAAAATGGCATCTGAGAATGTTGAGAATAGCAATGGAGCACAGGCGACTGTTGATTCACCACATATCAATAATCAGGATAATGTGCATCAGGAAGGTGACAATCCTCATGCAAACAACAACACTGATCAGATGATGAATGAAGGAATGTTCAGAAACTTTATACAGTTCATGCAACAGCAGGCGAGAGTGGCTCATGTCCAAATATAGGTGGAAACACTGAAAACTCTCGACGGTCACCGCTAAACAGTTCAAGGAGCTGGGACCCACCAGAGTTTAAGGGAGAGCCAAAACCGCTTATAGCGGAAACATGGATAAAGCAGATTAACCAAGATATTTGATGTCTTGGGATGCTCCGAGGAGCAAAAGGTTCCCTTTGCCGCCTTTATGTTGCGAGGAGAGGCAGATTACTGGTGGGAATCGATTGAGCATACTCAACCTGCCGCACTGAAGATGTCTTGAGAGAAGTTCCAAGAGCTGTTCAACGACAAATACTTTCCTGAAAGTATTCGTCACATGAAGGAGGTGGAATTTATCAAGTTGGAGCAAAATAACATGACCGTGTCGCAGTACGAAGCCAAGTTTGCTGAGTTGTCCCGGTTTGCGTCCCACTTAGTGGATAATGAAGAGCGAATGACGCGAATATTTTTGCGAGGTTTGAAACCTGAGATACGTCAACATCTTATTTCTCATAAACTGTGTTTGTATTCAGATGTTATGAATAGGGCTCAGTTAGTGGAGCGCGATAACGAGTCAACGCAACAAAAGAGAGCAGTCGGCAAAATGATAATACCAGTGAGAGCAGTCATATGAAGTGGTGACAACAAGCGTGGAGGGAATCAACAGGCCAGAAAATGGTAACCACTTCGGTGGGTAATCAGGGCCAAAATAATAAGAATGGGTTTAATACAAGAGAGAAGATTCAACAATGATGGAAAGAACGTCAGCACCAGCACCCGCACCCGTTGTTAAGGAAGGAGAACGACCATCTATCATATGTTTCAAATGCGGAGGGGAGGGGCACATCAGTCCAAACTGCGCGATGCCGTCTAAAAGCATGCTATAAATGTGGGAAGAGAAGGTCACTTAGCCCGATTTTATCGTTCACCGAAGACAAGTTTCAGATAGGATAGAGGCACCAAAGACCGTCCCAGAAAAGCCAAAGCCAGTAGTTTAAGAGAGAGCGTTTTTTTTCGTGACGAGGAACCTGAATAAAATTATCACGGGTATGTTAGTCATAAACTCTTGCGAAGTCTATACCGTGTTAGATACCGGTTCTACTCACTCTTTTATTTCACCTAGTTGTGTTCAATATTTGAACTTAACTCCGGAGAAGTTTAGACTTTGATTTCTCTGTTGAAATTTCGTTGGGAGAAACCTTTGTTACCTCCACTATTTATAAATCTTGTTCAAATCAACACTTTCAACGTTACCTGTTGATCTTATCTCTTTGAAAATACTTGCATTGATGTGATTTTTGGAAACGATTGGTTAACTGCTCATCATGCTTTTCGTTAGGTTGTTAGCTTTCATATTCCTAACCAACCTATTATGCGAATTTAAGTAACCAAACCACTAAAGTCAATCATTGTCATATCAAGCCATAAGTAAAAATTCCCGTTCCTTTCGTTGTTGACTTCCTGGTGTGGAATGCACCGAAGCTAGACTTAACTACTTCCTTATTTCAGCTCTTCTTTAAAACGGTAAGGGGTGTTATTCTTTCTTATTCATGAAGAGAACTGTTGTTATTCCATTTCTTATTATTCTGTTGGAATAACCTGTATACGCGGTCTACCCTATACTTGGTGACATTCTTCTATTATTCTGTCTTTGTTATTCCGTTGGAACATCCTGTCTGTGCTATACGCCGGACCTGGTTCCGTCTTTATTATTCTGTCTTTATTTTCAGTTGGAACATCCTGTCTGTGCTTTACGCCGGACCTGGTTCCGTCTTTATTATTATTCTGTCGGAATATCCTGTCTGTGTGTTTTACGCCGGACCTGGTTCCATTATTTATTATTCTGTCGGAATATCCTGTCTGTGCGTTTACGCCGGACCTGGTTCCATTATTTATTATTCTGTCGGAATATCCTGTCTGTGCGTTTACGCCGGACCTGGTTCCATTATTTATTATTTTGTTGGAATAACCTGTTTGTGCGGTCTATCGCATGCATGGTGATTTCTTTTGTTAATCCATTCTTTATTGTACTCAGTTGGTTAAGTTTTAACTTCTATACTCCATGAAATTTGTGGAATATCCTTGATAATTGCGTTTCATCCAGTATCTTTTCATGAAAATATTCTTCTAAGCATTCTTGAATTTTACTCCACAAAGCAGTATCATGTTGACAATTTGGACGTTATTAATTCTTGGATAAATTAATTCTTGAACTTGTTTTATTGAATTCTTATATCATTGTCATCATCCTCATGTTTATAAAATGTTGAAAGTCATCTGTGGCATGTAGTGCATAGATGGACTTGGTATGATTATGACCAGGGATTATTCGGTATAATCATGACCGTAATGTTATAAATGATGTGGTAAAAGTCATCATTGGCCCGTAGTGCATTGATGGACAGTTGTTGGCATGATCATGACCATTAATGAATACACGAATATCCTTGGCCGTAGTGCATGGTTGATTCGATGATGTGGATTATTTTATTAAGCTGAGTCACAACGATAACAGTGTTGAAAAACCTTTTAAATCATAAAAGATAGTAGAATTTATTTTCTACTTGACTCTTTTAATGGATTGCTTGTTCCACTGCAGTTAAACTTGATGTCTATTATATTTTATCAGTTTAACATTGTTGAAGGCTAATAATAATTTATTCTGTATTATCTTAGTCATAATATTTCTTTCTGGGCTAGTTGAGCTCACCCTTTCTTTCACTGTTCTCTTCAGGAAATGAGAACGTAGCTGGGGCAAGTCGGGGAACGGAGTGATGGTTCGAATGATAGTATTAGTTAGTAGTCCTCACTATTCTATGTAATAGTGTGTTAATAAATATAATGAGGATTCCTTTTGAGTATGAATACTCTCTAGAAGATAATATTTGTATTCAAACTCACAGTTTATGTTTTGTCGTATTGTACACGACAGTTGTATTAGTAAGTTGTATTTGTATTCTGTACTATGTATCTGACGACCCAAGATGGGTGATGTATACTGTAAGACCCCGAATTTTATGAAATAAAAGTATTCAATTTTTCTTATAATTACTATTCAGTAAATGGTTAAATTGATAAAAGTTTAAAGTTATGAGTGAAATATGATTTTTCTTTCAAAATAAGCAAGTGGTTATAAAATAATTATTGTTGTCGGGGAATATTCTTTCTGTCGGGGAATATTCGTACGACGGCGCAGCCATTTGTGGGCCCCATAACAGAATAACTGTCGGGTGAAGAAAACGACAAATTTGAGTTTTTACAAATAACGGCGTAGTTGTGACCGTTAACACTGTTGGAATACCCGGTGGTTAAAATACAGTAATACGCGTTATTGCACAGTAGCACACGGTATTGCATAGTATTTTTGAAATTATTGATTCTTACGTAAGAAGGCACTACTCAATAATTGTTACAGTAATTACTGTTCAATATTTTATTTTATTGATTCAATAATTGCTACGTTAAAATTTTATATTATTGTTGTTCAATAATTGTTGATGCACAGTATTTTCCTTTATCAGATCAATAATTCATATTATTTGAATAATATTATTAGATAACATTATTGGCAATGTCTAGAAAGTTCTGTCTAAGGAGAGGTTTGGTCATCTAATTGCGCGCCAGTAAGGAGAAATCCTTATTGGAAAGCCCCCTCTTTCCTGGGAACGGCCTGGTTGTCATAAATGTGATTCTGTAATATTATTTGTGAATAATTAATTATTGATTCATATGATAAGAAAATATTTATTTTATGTGGATATAAATGAGGGATATATTTTTGTGGTTAAAAAATAAAGGAGTTAATGTTGAGATTTTTATCCGTATTTTTGTCGGAATGGAGGTATTAAAAATCAGGGTTTTTTGAGAAATATTGCGGGTGTTATAATTTTTAATCCGACCGTTGGATCGTGGTAATTTTTGGATATGTTATACATATATAAGTTGAGTATATGTCCATAAATTTTGAACCGTTAAAAATGAATGTATGATTTTTTACGAATTTTATGAGATGACTGGTTCAGAAATTGTTGAATTTTCGGAGTTTATCATTTTGGTGAAAAATTCTAGAATTGGTGGGCCCCACTTATGGTTGGTGAAGAAATGTGCTGAATTATATTTCAAATGTGGTGGGTGGGAATAGTAGCAGGTAAAGCCATCAGGTTGCAGGTCAAACCTACCAAAATTTTCCTATAAATAGAGGGCTAAGTTAGAATTAAAAAACACACCAGAAACATAAGCTTTCTCTCTTTCTCTCTCTATATTATGAAGCATATTTTGTGAGTTTTTAGATACTTGGTGAGTTGCTATTCATCAGTGCAAGTTTCCTTCAGCATCATATCCGATATCCAGTCAGAAGTACTGCTCTTTTGAGGTAAATGATAGTAAGGGATAGTAAGGGATTTTAAGGGTTGTTATGATCTTTAATTTCGTAATTTTTCTGACCTTCAAAAATTCTGGAAAAATTTGAAATGATATTTTGATGAGTTTTCTTGATTGTGTCCAAAAATGGTGATTTTTGGATGTATAGATTGAGAGTTATGAATTTTATGAGAAAAGACTATTTTAAAAGTAATCGCTTATAATTCCTTGTGGTTAACTCCAAAATTGATGAAATTTTTATTGGGAGTACATGTATATGATAGAAGTATACTCTGTAAATTTCAGAATTTTTGGATAAAAGTATAATTTTTGATAAATGTCTAAATATTCGGCTATTTTGGCCATATGAAAAATAGTAAATGACTTTTAAAAATTCTGAGAAAAATATATGTTCACTATGGGACTATATTATGCTAAATTCCAGAAAAGAAATATTTTTGGAACGGATTTGATATTTTTCATGAAAATAGTCTAGTTATGAGAAAATGAATTAAAATATGTTATGTGAAGTAAGAAAATTGAAAATAGGATTTTATGGCTTGAGAATCCTATATATGAGGTATATGCAGATTTTTTTGATGAGGGTTTTGGTTATTGATGATGAAATCTTAAGAGTTGGCATTTTATGATGATTAAATGCATTAATTAGTAAAGTGTAAACAATTTAAATAAATTGTTTATAAGCTTAAGAATATTATTCTTTCAATATCATTATACCGAAATATTGGTATGTATATTATTGTGGAATTTCTACCTTTTTCATGTCAGGGTTACTATTCACGAGTTACTATTTATGAGTTACTATTCACGAGTTACTATTCACGACAAAATTAGTTTCTTTTTCTAACCAAATTATAGTTGATTTATGAATATTACTCTTGAGATTAAATCTATATGTTGATCATATTATTTTTATTATCATATATAACATTTTTATAACCTTGATGTTGAAATTCTCTTTCGCTTGAGTGTAAAGATGGGTAAATTATTGGTATGATAATGACTATGGGTTCTCTTTGGCCAGTAGTGCAAAGTTGAATTATTGACTGGTATGATCATGACCATTGAATTTATAAGTGAATATCTTTAGCTTAAGTGCAAAGGTGAATTGATTAACATGGTTATAATTATTGTTTATATAAATTCTGAAATGATTATATATTTCTTTGAGATATTAATATATTTGGCCTGTAGTGCAAATATGAACTGTTGAGGAATATCTTTGGCCTGTAGTGCAAAGATGAATTGTTGATGAATATCTTTGGCCCGTAGTGCAAAGATGACATGTTGTTGAATATCTTTGGCCAGTAGTGCAAAGATGAACAGATGTTGAGATAAACATGACCAACTGGTGATACAAATGAATATCTTTGGCCGTAGTGCAAAGATGGATTTATTAATATGATTATGAACAGGAAATGTGATTTGGTATAACCATGATCTTTGATGTTTCAGGTAAAGATAGGTGATGAAAATTATCTTCGTCCTGGATGAGAAGAGGAATTTAGAACTACAGTTTTGATTATGAGTTATTCATATGATTGTGGACCAGAATTGTTGATTAATGTTACAGGGATAAAACATTGTTGATGGATTTTTAACATGGAGAAGATAATAGACTTTATAGTCTATTTGACTCTTCTAATGGATTGCATGTTCCGCTGCAACTATGGTTAAAATTTTTTATCATCTACCATATGTTCTAAATCTCTGATTTATTATTGATGAAGACTATTGATAATTATTTATCTTTAGTCATGATATTCTTTACTGAGCTAGTTGTGTTCACCCTTTTGCTTCACAATTCCTTTCAGGTAATAAGAGTGTAGCTGGGTCGAGCGAGGGTAACAAGGGAATAGAACGGTGGTCATCATTTAGTAGTTATATATTTTGGTGAAGAAATAGGGTGAGGCGAACCCAACGTTGGAAGGGTGTTTTGCCACTATAATACAAGATGTCTAACGACATACAACCTCGTGTCATCATAAGACATGATTGTGCACATCCGCTTGCCGAGTATATCTACAAGCACTATCTATATAATCTTGGTGTTTGTTTGAAGTATAATTCTCAGTTAGATACAGTGGAGATAATGATAAGTCAAGAGAAGACTCACCATTGGGAAGAATATGATAGTAATCTTCTCGTTTTTCTTTGGGGTCTATTGGGTCAACCAAGGATAATTCTGTGGCCATATGATATCTATCATAACCTAGACGCATGGCCTCCCATGTACGAAGGTTTCCTTGAGCACTTCCCAAAGATTCTAGTTTCTAAAACAGTTTTTGACTGTACCTTTATGTAAGGTACCTTTGTGAGGTGCTGATACATGATGATGTCCAATGTCACATTTGGTATATATTTGTATCCAAACTCACAGCATATGTGTTGTTGTATTTTGCACGACAATTGTTGTAATAAAGTTGTAGTTGTTTTCTGTACCATGTATTTGACGACTCAGAATGGGTTGGGTGGAATGAACCTATTTTGGGGTTGTCACAGGTGGTATCAGAGTTTAGGGATATGATCTCTGGCGGAGATCGGGGAATACAACTAGGAGGGGAGAGATGAGTAAATCCTTCGCTAGTGTGTCCTACCTAAGCTTATTTGTTGGTCAGTCATAATATTGGGATATTATGTGATATGTTAATTTGTTTAATTAACCCTTGTTTTATGGCAGTATTTGAGAATGGCAGCTGAGAATGCTAATAATGGAGTGAATGAGACTGTGGGGATACCTCTAATCACTAACCGTGATAATGTGATGTCAGACGAAGAAGGAATTAGAGATATCCATGTGGTGAGTGAAGAATTGATAGTTACACCCGAGATAGTGGCAGAGGTAATAGCTGAGACTGAGGAAGAAGAGGAAGAAGAAGTACCAGAGGAGAGTTTATTAGAGGTATTATATGATCAAAATGTAGAATTTCAAAATCGTATTCATGAGTTAGAAGAGCAGGCAGAAGAACGACAGGCGGTCGTGGAACAAAAGGATGCAAAAATTCAAGCTTGTGTTACCCGATATGTGATGCTTGAACAGAAGCATTCTTTGGTAGAGTATAAGATGATAAAAATAGAATCTGAGCTGAGAGAAGAAAAAACTGAACGAGTGAGAATAAGTGATGCATGGGCAAAAGCCGCACGACACGTGGATATTGTGGAAAGAGATGTTCGATCTAAGAAGGCTAAAATAGATGATATGAATTTCTCTTTTTGGAAAGCAATTGGGAGAACCCAACATCGAGTTTTGAATTACCCTGTACATAGCGGTCAACCTGAATCCGATATGGATCGAAGATTGATGATTCAGATCATGAATGAGGAGTACGAAGAGGCAGTTGAGGGAGGAATATGTCCTATAGAAAGGTATATTCCAACAGTAATGATGACGCCAAATGCTACTCCAGACAAGTCAAAGCCGAGTAGTTCGAGGGATGGCGGTTGTCATGACTTCCCAACAAATGAGGAACCCAAATGAAGTTATCATGGGAGATGAGCAATAGAGAAATCATGATGATCTGAGAGATAGAATCTGAAATAGAAGCAAGGTATTCTCAACTCTTCGAAATACCAGGTACGTAAATTTCGGGGACGAAATTTCATAAGGAGGGGAGATTGTAAGACCCCAAATTTTATGAAATAAAAGTATTCAATTTTTCTTATAATTACTATTCAGTAAATGGTTAAATTGATAAAAGTTTAAAGTTATGAGTGAAATATGATTTTTCTTTCAAAATAAGCAAGTGGTTATAAAATAATCATTGTTGTCGGGGAATATTCTTTCTGTCGGGGAATATTCGTACGACGGCGCAGCCATTTGTGGGCCCCATAACAGAATAACTGTCGGGTGAAGAAAACGACAAATTTGAGTTTTTACAAATAACGGCGTAGTTGTGACCGTTAACACTGTTGGAATACCCGGTGGTTAAAATACAGTAATACGCGTTATTACACAGTAGCACACGGTATTGCATAGTATTTTTGAAATTATTGATTCTTACGTAAGAAGGCACTACTCAATAATTGTTACAGTAATTACTGTTCAATATTTTATTTTATTGATTCAATAATTGCTACGTTAAAATTTTATATTATTGTTGTTCAATAATTGTTGATGCACATTATTTTCCTTTATCAGATCAATAATTCATATTATTTGAATAATATTATTAGATAACATTATTGGCAATGTCTAGAAAGTTCTGTCTACGGAGAGGTTTGGTCATCTAATTGCGCGCCAGTAAGGAGAAATCCTTATTGGAAAGCCCCCTCTTTCCTGGGAACGGCCTGGTTGTCATAAATGTGATTCTGTAATATTATTTGTGAATAATTAATTATTGATTCATATGATAAGAAAATATTTATTTTATGTGGATATAAATGAGGGATATATTTTTGTGGTTAAAAAATGAAGGAGTTAATGTTGAGATTTTTATCCGTATTTTTGTCGGAATGGAGGTATTAAAAATCAGGGTTTTTTGAGAAATATTGCGGGTGTTATAATTTTTAATCCGACCGTTGGATCGTGGTAATTTTTGGATATGTTATACATATATAAGTTGAGTATATGTCCATAAATTTTGAACCGTTAAAAATGAACGTATGATTTATTACGAATTTTACGAGATGACTGGTTCAGAAATTGTTGAATTTTCGGAGTTTATCATTTTGGTGGAAAATTCTAGAATTGGTGGGCCCCACTTGTGGTTGGTGAAGAAATGTGCTGAATTATATTTCAAATGTGGTGGGTGGAAATAGTAGCAGGTAAAGCTGTAAGACCCCAACTTATTAATGAATAAAATCAAATTTTCTCTAAATATTATTGTGAATAATAAGGGGTTAATTTGATATAATACTTTGGTTATGGGTGAAATGTGCAAATTTTGCAAAATAAGCAAGTGGTTATAAAATATTTATTTTTGGTCGGTGAATATTCGGTTGGTCGTGGAATATTCTTAGTGTCGGGGAATATTCGTACGACGACGCAGCCTTGTGTGGGCCCCATAACGGAAAGCGATTGGATGAAGAAAACGACAAGTATAAGTTGTTTATAAATAACGGCGTAGTTGTTACCGTTAATACTGTTGGAATACCCGGTGGTTAAAATACAGTAGCACACGGTATTGCACCAATTATTGATTCTTACGTAAGAAGGCACTACTCAATAATTGTTACAGTAGTTATTATTCAATATTTTATTTTATTGATTCAATAATTGCTGCGTTGATATTTTATATTATTGTTGTTTCAATAATTGTTGCTGCACAGTATTTTCATTTATCAGATCAATAATTCATATTATTTGAATAATATTATTAGATAACATTATTGGCAATGTCTAGAAAGTTCTGTCTAAGGAGAGGTTTGGTCATCTAATTGCGCGCCAGTAAGGAGAAATCCTTATTGGAAAGCCCCCTCTTTCCTGGGAACGGCCTGGTTGTCATAAATGTGATTCTGTAATATTATTTGTGAATAATTAATTATTGATTCATATGATAAGGAAATATTTATTTTATGTGGATATAAATGAGGGATATATTTTTGTGGTTAAAAATGAAGGAGTTAATGTTGAGGTTTTTATCCATATTTTTGTCGGAATGGAGGTATTAAAAATCAGGGTTTTTGAGATATTTTGCGGGGGTTATAATTTTTAATCCGACCGTTGGATCGTGGTAATTTTTGGATATGTTATACATATATAAGTTGAGTATATGCCCACAAATTTTGAACCGTTAAAAATGAACGTATGATTTATTATGAATTTTACAAGATGACTGGTTCAGAAATTGTTGAATTTTCGGAGTTTATCATTTTGATGGAAAATTCTAGAATTGGTGGGCCCCACTTGTGGTTGGTGAAGAAATGTGCTGAATTATATTTCAAATGTGGTAGGTGGGAATAGTAGCAGGTAAAGCCATCAGGTTGCAGGTCAAACCTACCAAAATTTTCCTATAAATAGAGGGCTAAGTTAGAATTGAAAATTACACCAGAAACAAGTTTTCTCTCTTTCTCTCTCTAGATTATTGAGTGTATTTTGTGAGTATTTAGATACTTTGAGAGTTTCTATTCATCAGAGCAAGTTTCTTTCAGCCTTATACCGGTATTCCGACCAGAAGTACTGATATTTTGAGGTAAGGGATATTATTTTCTTCTTAATGATATTATTTTCTTCAATATCATTATGCTGAAATATTGATATGAGTTTTTATCAAATTTGGAACTTTTTGTGTCGGGGTTACTATTCACGTATACGGCACTATTCACGTATACGGCACTATTCACGAATACGGCACTATTCACCGAAAAATAAAATTTTTCCTTTTTGTCCAAGATGTCTATTATGGTTACTATCTTTGATTGTATCCATGTTTTGATCTTTATTTTTGAATTCTGCTTCACAATTGATTATTATGAAGTATTATTGATCTTGGATAAACTGTTATACGAATCCCTACTATTTGTCCTTCTGTCTCATTGGATTCGTTCTCTTTAAGATATTTTTCATCATCCTCAGTCCTAAATGATGATACAAATGAATATCTTTGGCCTGTAGTGCAAAGATGTATAATTACTTGATGAATATCTTTGGCCTGTAGTGCAAAGATGAACAGGTGTTGAGATGAACATGACCGACTGATGATACAAATGAATATCTTTGGCCTGTAGTGCAAAGATGAATATTTGGTTAAAGATGATTATTAATTGATGTTACAGGGATAAAATATTGATGATGGACTTTTAAATCTTAGAAGATAGTAGAATTCTTTCTCTACTTGACTCTTCTAATGGTTTGTTGTTTCCGCTGCAGTTGTTGATCTAAAACTTGTTGTCGATTATATTTTATCAGATTTTTCCCTGTTGAAGACTAACGATAATTTGTTGTATATTATCTTAGTCATAATATTCTTTACTGGGCTAGTTGAGCTCACCCTTTTCCTTTTTGTTCCATTTTTCTTCTCAGGAGGTGAGAACATAGCAGGATCTAGTCGGGGTATGGAGTGATGGTTCTAGAAAGATGTATTAGCAGTCCTCACTATTTCTGTAAAATAGTGTTTGAATAATTGTAATGAGGATTTATTTGAGTGTGGATATTGTCTAGAAGACAATATTTGTATTTAAACTCACAGTATGTGTTGTCGTATTTTGCACGACAATTGTATTATTGAAGTTGTAGTTTGCTTTCTGTACCATGTATTTGGCGACTCAGAATGGGTGTTGTATACCTATTCTGGGGGCGTCACAGTTGGTATCAGAGCTTAGGGATATGATCCCTGGCTGAGATGTGAGACAAGAACTAGGAGGGGAGAGACGGGGAATTCCTTCGCTAGTATGACCTGACTAAGTTTATTTGGTGTTTATTTGGTCGGTCAGAGTATAGGGATAATATATGACATGACTATTAACCCTTGTTTTATGGCAGTATTTAAGAATGGCAGCTGAGAACGTTAATAATGGAGTAAATCAGACCGTGGAGACACCTTTGATCACTACCCAGGGGAACGTGCAACAGGAAGGCAATATTCCTCCTGTAAACAACGTTACCGAGCAAACGATGAATGATGGAATGTTTAGGAGCTTTTTGCAGTTCATGCAAAATCAGACGAGGGAGACTCGTGTGCAGAATACGGGTGGAAATGATAACAACGCGCGGTTTGTCACAGCTAAGCAGTTCAAAGAATTGGGACCACCAGAATTTAAGGGAAAGCCGGATCCGATCATGGCGGAAACGTGGGTCAAGCAAATTACCAAGATATTTGATGTCTTGGGATGCACGGAGGAACAGAAGGTTCCATTCGCCACATTTATGTTCCGCGGTGAGGCAGACTACTGGTGGGAGTCTGTGAAGCGTACCCAGCCTGACGCACTCAACATGTCCTGGGAAACATTTCAAAAACTGTTCAATGACAAGTACTTTCCTGAAAGTATTCGTCATATGAAGGAGGTTGAGTTTATTAGACTGGAACAAAACAACATGACGGTGTCCCAGTACGAGGCGAAGTTTGCAGAGTTATCCAGGTTTGCACCTCATTTGGTCGAAAATGAGGAACGAATGACAAGGATGTTTCTGAGAGGTCTAAAACCCGAGATTCGGCAATATCTTATCTCTCATAAATTTTCTTTATATTCAGATGTTGTAAACAGGGCTCAATTATTAGAGAGAGATAATGAGTATACTCAACCGAGGGACCACAACCAGGGTCATACCGGTGACAGCAATCATCAGAGCGATGATAACCAACGAGGAGGGAAAAATACGAACAAAGGCGGTAACCACTCGGGTGGTCATCGTGGCCATGATAATAGGAGAGGTGAGTCAAGTGGAAATTTCAGAAAGAGGAGATTCAACAATGACGGGAAGACATCAGCACCAGCACCAGCACCAACAACAAATTTTAGGGGAGGAGAACGACCGCCAGTTAGATGTTACAAATGCGGGAAAGAGGGACATATCAGCCCAAACTGTCCACAACAATCCAAGGTGTGTTACAACTGTGGGAAGGAAGGCCACATCGCTCGAGATTGTACTATAGCGAAACCAAGTTCAGCGGGAGTGGTGATTCCAAGGGCTGTCCCGGATAAGGCGAAATCAGCGGTTCCTGGAAGAGCGTTTGTCGTAACTGGCCAAAACGTGAGAAACCCGAACGAGGTGATCACGGGTAAGCTAATCTTGAATTCTTGCGAAGTTTATACTTTACTAGATACCGGTTCTACCCATTCTTTTATCTCTCCTGCTTGTGCTCAACGTTTAAACTTGACTCCGGAGAAATTGGACTTTAACTTATCTGTTGAAACTCCGTTGGGTGAAACCTTCGTTACATCTACAGTTTATAAATCTTGCATGATCCAAGTTGGCACTATCACATTACCTGTTGATCTTATCTCTTTAAAGATACTTGCTTTTGATGTGATTTTAGGAATTGATTGGTTAACCACTCATCATGCTAAAATTGATTGTTTTCGTAAGGTTGTTAGTTTTCATATTCCTAACCAACCTGTCATACGAATTCAAACTACTAAACCACTAAAATCAGTCACTGTCATATCAAGCCACAAAGCTATTCGTTTATTGAAAAACGGATGTCAAGCTTTCTTAGCCCATGTTATGGATTTGAACAAAGACAAGTCAGATTTGAATAATATTTCTATTGTTAGAGAATTTTCCGATGTATTTCCTGAAGAACTTCCCGGTCTACCCCCGGAACGAGAAATTGAATTCTTTATTGACCTTGAACCCGGTACAAAGCCCATTTCTAAAACCCCATATCGAATGGCTCCTATTGAACTTCAGGAGTTAAAAGTCCAACTACAGGAGTTGTTGGACATCGGTTTTATTCGTCCTAGTACGTCTCCTTGGGGTGCTCCTGTTTTATTCGTAAAGAAGAAAGACGGGAGTATGCGACTTTGTATTGACTATCGAGAATTGAACCATGTCACCATCAAGAATAGGTATCCGCTACCTCGCATTGATGACCTGTTTGACCAGTTGCAAGGAGCACAATTCTTTTCAAAGATCGATCTTCGTTCTGGATATCATCAGCTGAAGATTAAAACTGAGGATATTCCAAAGACTGCCTTCAGAACTCGGTACGGGCATTATGAATTCTTAGTAATGTCTTTTGGATTGACTAATGCTCCTGCTGCCTTCATGGATATGATGAACCGTGTATTCAAAGAATATTTGGATCAGTTCGTTGTTGTCTTTATTGATGACATCCTCATCTATTCCAAAAGCCGTGAAGATCATGAGCGCCATTTGAAGCTGGTACTGCAAAGGCTTCGTGAAAACAAGCTATATGCCAAACTGAAGAAATGCGAGTTCTGGCTTGAGGAAGTAGCATTCCTTGGGCACGTGGTGTCAAAACATGGAGTATCTGTCGACCCGGCGAAGATTGAAGCCATACAAAGTTGGGAGCAACCGAAGTCGGTAACCGAAGTACGTAGCTTTCTGGGCTTAGCTGGTTATTATCGGAGATTTGTGGAAGGATTTTCTCGAATCGCTACTCCGTTAACTCAGCTGACTCGGAAAGATACAAAATTCGTATGGAGTGAGGAATGCGAGAAGAGTTTCCAAGAACTCAAGAGGAGACTCATTTCGGCACCTGTTTTGACAATACCATCTGGTTCGGATGGATTTGTTATCTACAGCGATGCTTCAGGCAAAGGGTTAGGATGTGTTCTCATGCAACATGGGAAAGTCATAGCCTATGCCTCACGACAACTCAAAGAATATGAGAGGAATTATCCTACTCATGATTTGGAGTTGGCAGCAGTCGTTTTTGCGTTGAAGATCTGGAGACACTACCTGTATGGGGAGAAAGTGGAGATCTATACAGATCATAAAAGCCTCAAATATTTCTTCACCCAAAAGGAACTCAACATGCGGCAACGACGTTGGCTTGAGCTGTTGAAAGATTACGATCATACCATCCAATACCATCCTGGAAAAGCAAACGTAGTAGCTGACGCATTGAGTAGAAGATCATATGCGGGTACGAGTGCAATGTTTTTAACACAAAGGCCCATTTTGTATGACTTGCAAAGGATGGAGATAGAGATGAAGGCTCCAAGTACCCACATGATGATATCAAATATACGAGTAGAACCGACTTTAATCGATAAAGTTAAAGCTGCTCAAGCTACGGATATAGAGCTGATGCGTATGAAGAAGAAAGTGCAAGAAGGTGCTATTCCAGAAGCAAGAATCGATGAAGAAGGAATACTTCGAGTCAACTCCAGACTTTGTGTTCCTAACGATTTTGACTTGAAGCATAGAATAATGATGGAGGCACACAACACACCGTTTGCAATCCATCCTGGGAGTACCAAAATGTATCACGATCTTCGACATACATTTTGGTGGAGCAATATGAAAAGAGAGATCGCGGAGTTTATCTCGAGGTGTTTAACTTGTCAACGTGTAAAGGCGGAGCATCAAGTGCCAAAGGGTCCATTGCAACCACTTGAGATCCCGAAATGGAAGTGGGAACACATTACTATGGATTTTGTTACAGGTCTTCCCAAGGTTTCTCAAGGCATAGATGCGATTTGGGTTATTGTTGATAGATTAACCAAGTCCGCTCATTTCTTGCCGATACGTGAGACTTATTCCCTTGAACGTCTTGCTAGTATGTACGTGAACGAGATTGTGAGATTGCATGGCATGCCAGTATCCATAGTTTCGGATCGTGACCCAAGATTCACTTCACGATTTTGGGTTAGCTTGCAGAAAGCTATGGGCACGGATTTACGATTCAGTTCAGCATACCATCCTCAAACGGACGGACAATCAGAGAGGACTATTCAAACTCTTGAAGATCTATTAAGACTTTGTGTCCTAGATCTCAAAGGGAGTTGGGATAAGTACCTACCATTGGTGGAATTCTCCTACAACAACAGTTATCAGGCGAGCATAGGTGTGGCTCCATTTGAGGCGTTGTATGGAAGAAAATGTCGTTCTCCAGTATGCTGGGACGAGGTGGGTGAAGCAACATTGTTGGGACCAGAATTGGTACGCATTACTACAGAGAAGATCCAAACGATTCGACAACGTATACAAACGGCACAGGATCGACAAAAGAGTTATGCGGATCTTCATCGGAAGGACGTGGAATTTAATATTGGGGATCATGTATTGTTACGTGTTGCACCATGGAAGGGAGTTACAAGATTTGGGAAGAGAGGAAAGCTCAATCCAAGATTTGTTGGTCCATTTGAGATTCTTGAGCGAATAGGAAATGTGGCATATAGACTCGCATTACCTCCAAGCATGTCTCGTGTTCATAATGTTTTTCACATATCTATGCTTCGTAAATATGTTAAAGACCCGAACCACATTATTGAGTTAGAACCAGACGAGATAGCTGAAGATTTAACGTACGAGGAGGTACCTGTTAAGATCTTGGATAGGAAAGAGCATGTCCTACGCACGAAGGTTATACCACAAGTTAAGGTTTTGTGGAGAAACCATGCTATTGAAGAAATGACCTGGGAGTTGGAATCAGAAATGAAAGCGAGGTATCCTCACCTTTTTGAAACATCAGGTACGTACGTCAATTTCGAGGACGAAATTTCATAAGGAGGGGAGGTTGTAAGACCCCAACTTATTAATGAATAAAATCAAATTTTCTCTAAATATTATTGTGAATAATAAGGGGTTAATTTGATATAATACTTTGGTTATGGGTGAAATGTGCAAATTTTGCAAAATAAGCAAGTGGTTATAAAATATTTATTTTTGGTCGGTGAATATTCGGTTGGTCGTGGAATATTCTTGCTGTCGGGGAATATTCGTACGACGACGCAGCCTTGTGTGGGCCCCATAACGGAAAGCGATTGGATGAAGAAAACGACAAGTATAAGTTGTTTATAAATAACGGCGTAGTTGTTACCGTTAATACTGTTGGAATACCCGGTGGTTAAAATACAGTAGCACACGGTATTGCACCAATTATTGATTCTTACGTAAGAAGGCACTACTCAATAATTGTTACAGTAGTTATTATTCAATATTTTATTTTATTGATTCAATAATTGCTGCGTTGATATTTTATATTATTGTTGTTTCAATAATTGTTGCTGCACAGTATTTTCATTTATCAGATCAATAATTCATATTATTTGAATAATATTATTAGATAACATTATTGGCAATGTCTAGAAAGTTCTGTCTAAGGAG
The DNA here is from genome assembly GCA_016801055.1 of Panax notoginseng. Lineage (NCBI taxonomy): Eukaryota > Viridiplantae > Streptophyta > Magnoliopsida > Apiales > Araliaceae > Panax > Panax notoginseng. The sequence goes on from CM029012.1 coordinate 187,617,160, forward strand.
AGGTTTGGTCATCTAATTGCGCGCCAGTAAGGAGAAATCCTTATTGGAAAGCCCCCTCTTTCCTGGGAACGGCCTGGTTGTCATAAATGTGATTCTGTAATATTATTTGTGAATAATTAATTATTGATTCATATGATAAGGAAATATTTATTTTATGTGGATATAAATGAGGGATATATTTTTGTGGTTAAAAATGAAGGAGTTAATGTTGAGGTTTTTATCAGTATTTTTGTCGGAATGGAGGTATTAAAAATCAGGGTTTTTGAGATATTTTGCGGGGGTTATAATTTTTAATCCGACCGTTGGATCGTGGTAATTTTTGGATATGTTATACATATATAAGTTGAGTATATGTCCACAAATTTTGAACCGTTAAAAATGAACGTATGATTTATTATGAATTTTACAAGATGACTGGTTCAGAAATTGTTGAATTTTCGGAGTTTATCATTTTGATGGAAAATTCTAGAATTGGTGGGCCCCACTTGTGGTTGGTGAAGAAATGTGCTGAATTATATTTCAAATGTGGTAGGTGGGAATAGTAGCAGGTAAAGCCATCAGGTTGCAGGTCAAACCTACCAAAATTTTCCTATAAATAGAGGGCTAAGTTAGAATTGAAAATCACACCAGAAACAAGTTTTCTCTCTTTCTCTCTCTAGATTATTGAGTGTATTTTGTGAGTATTTAGATACTTTGAGAGTTTCTATTCATCAGAGCAAGTTTCTTTCAGCCTTATACCGGTATTCCGACCAGAAGTACTGATATTTTGAGGTAAGGGATATTATTTTCTTCTTAATGATATTATTTTCTTCAATATCATTATGCTGAAATATTGATATGAGTTTTTATCAAATTTGGAACTTTTTGTGTCGGGGGTTACTATTCACGTATACGGCACTATTCACGTATACGGCACTATTCACGAATACGGCACTATTCACCGAAAAATAAAATTTTTCCTTTTTGTCCAAGATGTCTATTATGGTTACTATCTTTGATTGTATCCATGTTTTGATCTTTATTTTTGAATTCTGCTTCACAATTGATTATTATGAAGTATTATTGATCTTGGATAAACTGTTATACGAATCCCTACTATTTGTCCTTCTGTCTCATTGGATTCGTTCTCTTTAAGATATTTTTCATCATCCTCAGTCCTAAATGATGATATTACTGAATATCTTTGGCCTGTAGTGCAAAGATGTATAATTACTTGATGAATATCTTTGGCCTGTAGTGCAAAGATGAACAGGTGTTGAGATGAACATGACCGACTGATGATACAAATGAATATCTTTGGCCTGTAGTGCAAAGATGAATATTTGGTTAAAGATGATTATTAATTGATGTTACAGGGATAAAATATTGATGATGGACTTTTAAATCTTAGAAGATAGTAGAATTCTTTCTCTACTTGACTCTTCTAATGGTTTGTTGTTTCCGCTGCAGTTGTTGATCTAAAACTTGTTGTCGATTATATTTTATCAGATTTTTCCCTGTTGAAGACTAACGATAATTTGTTGTATATTATCTTAGTCATAATATTCTTTACTGGGCTAGTTGAGCTCACCCTTTTCCTTTTTGTTCCATTTTTCTTCTCAGGAGGTGAGAACATAGCAGGATCTAGTCGGGGTATGGAGTGATGGTTCTAGAAAGATGTATTAGCAGTCCTCACTATTTCTGTAAAATAGTGTTTGAATAATTGTAATGAGGATTTATTTGAGTGTGGATATTGTCTAGAAGACAATATTTGTATTTAAACTCACAGTATGTGTTGTCGTATTTTGCACGACAATTGTATTATTGAAGTTGTAGTTTGCTTTCTGTACCATGTATTTGGCGACTCAGAATGGGTGTTGTATACCTATTCTGGGGGCGTCACAGTTGGTATCAGAGCTTAGGGATATGATCCCTGGCTGAGATGTGAGACAAGAACTAGGAGGGGAGAGACGGGGAATTCCTTCGCTAGTATGACCTGACTAAGTTTATTTGGTGTTTATTTGGTCGGTCAGAGTATAGGGATAATATATGACATGACTATTAACCCTTGTTTTATGGCAGTATTTAAGAATGGCAGCTGAGAACGTTAATAATGGAGTAAATCAGACCGTGGAGACACCTTTGATCACTACCCAGGGGAACGTGCAACAGGAAGGCAATATTCCTCCTGTAAACAACGTTACCGAGCAAACGATGAATGATGGAATGTTTAGGAGCTTTTTGCAGTTCATGCAAAATCAGACGAGGGAGACTCGTGTGCAGAATACGGGTGGAAATGATAACAACGCGCGGTTTGTCACAGCTAAGCAGTTCAAAGAATTGGGACCACCAGAATTTAAGGGAAAGCCGGATCCGATCATGGCGGAAACGTGGGTCAAGCAAATTACCAAGATATTTGATGTCTTGGGATGCACGGAGGAACAGAAGGTTCCATTCGCCACATTTATGTTCCGCGGTGAGGCAGACTACTGGTGGGAGTCTGTGAAGCGTACCCAGCCTGACGCACTCAACATGTCCTGGGAAACATTTCAAAAACTGTTCAATGACAAGTACTTTCCTGAAAGTATTCGTCATATGAAGGAGGTTGAGTTTATTAGACTGGAACAAAACAACATGACGGTGTCCCAGTACGAGGCGAAGTTTGCAGAGTTATCCAGGTTTGCACCTCATTTGGTCGAAAATGAGGAACGAATGACAAGGATGTTTCTGAGAGGTCTAAAACCCGAGATTCGGCAATATCTTATCTCTCATAAATTTTCTTTATATTCAGATGTTGTAAACAGGGCTCAATTATTAGAGAGAGATAATGAGTATACTCAACCGAGGGACCACAACCAGGGTCATACCGGTGACAGCAATCATCAGAGCGATGATAACCAACGAGGAGGGAAAAATACGAACAAAGGCGGTAACCACTCGGGTGGTCATCGTGGCCATGATAATAGGAGAGGTGAGTCAAGTGGAAATTTCAGAAAGAGGAGATTCAACAATGACGGAAAGACATCAGCACCAGCACCAGCACCAACAACAAATTTTAGGGGAGGAGAACGACCGCCAGTTAGATGTTACAAATGCGGGAAAGAGGGACATATCAGCCCAAACTGTCCACAACAATCCAAGGTGTGTTACAACTGTGGGAAGGAAGGCCACATCGCTCGAGATTGTACTATAGCGAAACCAAGTTCAGCGGGAGTGGTGATTCCAAGGGCTGTCCCGGATAAGGCGAAATCAGCGGTTCCTGGAAGAGCGTTTGTCGTAACTGGCCAAAACGTGAGAAACCCGAACGAGGTGATCACGGGTAAGCTAATCTTGAATTCTTGCGAAGTTTATACTTTACTAGATACCGGTTCTACCCATTCTTTTATCTCTCCTGCTTGTGCTCAACGTTTAAACTTGACTCCGGAGAAATTGGACTTTAACTTATCTGTTGAAACTCCGTTGGGTGAAACCTTCGTTACATCTACAGTTTATAAATCTTGCATGATCCAAGTTGGCACTATCACATTACCTGTTGATCTTATCTCTTTAAAGATACTTGCTTTTGATGTGATTTTAGGAATTGATTGGTTAACCACTCATCATGCTAAAATTGATTGTTTTCGTAAGGTTGTTAGTTTTCATATTCCTAACCAACCTGTCATACGAATTCAAACTACTAAACCACTAAAATCAGTCACTGTCATATCAAGCCACAAAGCTATTCGTTTATTGAAAAACGGATGTCAAGCTTTCTTAGCCCATGTTATGGATTTGAACAAAGACAAGTCAGATTTGAATAATATTTCTATTGTTAGAGAATTTTCCGATGTATTTCCTGAAGAACTTCCCGGTCTACCCCCGGAACGAGAAATTGAATTCTTTATTGACCTTGAACCCGGTACAAAGCCCATTTCTAAAACCCCATATCGAATGGCTCCTATTGAACTTCAGGAGTTAAAAGTCCAACTACAGGAGTTGTTGGACATCGGTTTTATTCGTCCTAGTACGTCTCCTTGGGGTGCTCCTGTTTTATTCGTAAAGAAGAAAGACGGGAGTATGCGACTTTGTATTGACTATCGAGAATTGAACCATGTCACCATCAAGAATAGGTATCCGCTACCTCGCATTGATGACCTGTTTGACCAGTTGCAAGGAGCACAATTCTTTTCAAAGATCGATCTTCGTTCTGGATATCATCAGCTGAAGATTAAAACTGAGGATATTCCAAAGACTGCCTTCAGAACTCGGTACGGGCATTATGAATTCTTAGTAATGTCTTTTGGATTGACTAATGCTCCTGCTGCCTTCATGGATATGATGAACCGTGTATTCAAAGAATATTTGGATCAGTTCGTTGTTGTCTTTATTGATGACATCCTCATCTATTCCAAAAGCCGTGAAGATCATGAGCGCCATTTGAAGCTGGTACTGCAAAGGCTTCGTGAAAACAAGCTATATGCCAAACTGAAGAAATGCGAGTTCTGGCTTGAGGAAGTAGCATTCCTTGGGCACGTGGTGTCAAAACATGGAGTATCTGTCGACCCGGCGAAGATTGAAGCCATACAAAGTTGGGAGCAACCGAAGTCGGTAACCGAAGTACGTAGCTTTCTGGGCTTAGCTGGTTATTATCGGAGATTTGTGGAAGGATTTTCTCGAATCGCTACTCCGTTAACTCAGCTGACTCGGAAAGATACAAAATTCGTATGGAGTGAGGAATGCGAGAAGAGTTTCCAAGAACTCAAGAGGAGACTCATTTCGGCACCTGTTTTGACAATACCATCTGGTTCGGATGGATTTGTTATCTACAGCGATGCTTCAGGCAAAGGGTTAGGATGTGTTCTCATGCAACATGGGAAAGTCATAGCCTATGCCTCACGACAACTCAAAGAATATGAGAGGAATTATCCTACTCATGATTTGGAGTTGGCAGCAGTCGTTTTTGCGTTGAAGATCTGGAGACACTACCTGTATGGGGAGAAAGTGGAGATCTATACAGATCATAAAAGCCTCAAATATTTCTTCACCCAAAAGGAACTCAACATGCGGCAACGACGTTGGCTTGAGCTGTTGAAAGATTACGATCATACCATCCAATACCATCCTGGAAAAGCAAACGTAGTAGCTGACGCATTGAGTAGAAGATCATATGCGGGTACGAGTGCAATGTTTTTAACACAAAGGCCCATTTTGTATGACTTGCAAAGGATGGAGATAGAGATGAAGGCTCCAAGTACCCACATGATGATATCAAATATACGAGTAGAACCGACTTTAATCGATAAAGTTAAAGCTGCTCAAGCTACGGATATAGAGCTGATGCGTATGAAGAAGAAAGTGCAAGAAGGTGCTATTCCAGAAGCAAGAATCGATGAAGAAGGAATACTTCGAGTCAACTCCAGACTTTGTGTTCCTAACGATTTTGACTTGAAGCATAGAATAATGATGGAGGCACACAACACACCGTTTGCAATCCATCCTGGGAGTACCAAAATGTATCACGATCTTCGACATACATTTTGGTGGAGCAATATGAAAAGAGAGATCGCGGAGTTTATCTCGAGGTGTTTAACTTGTCAACGTGTAAAGGCGGAGCATCAAGTGCCAAAGGGTCCATTGCAACCACTTGAGATCCCGAAATGGAAGTGGGAACACATTACTATGGATTTTGTTACAGGTCTTCCCAAGGTTTCTCAAGGCATAGATGCGATTTGGGTTATTGTTGATAGATTAACCAAGTCCGCTCATTTCTTGCCGATACGTGAGACTTATTCCCTTGAACGTCTTGCTAGTATGTACGTGAACGAGATTGTGAGATTGCATGGCATGCCAGTATCCATAGTTTCGGATCGTGACCCAAGATTCACTTCACGATTTTGGGTTAGCTTGCAGAAAGCTATGGGCACGGATTTACGATTCAGTTCAGCATACCATCCTCAAACGGACGGACAATCAGAGAGGACTATTCAAACTCTTGAAGATCTATTAAGACTTTGTGTCCTAGATCTCAAAGGGAGTTGGGATAAGTACCTACCATTGGTGGAATTCTCCTACAACAACAGTTATCAGGCGAGCATAGGTGTGGCTCCATTTGAGGCGTTGTATGGAAGAAAATGTCGTTCTCCAGTATGCTGGGACGAGGTGGGTGAAGCAACATTGTTGGGACCAGAATTGGTACGCATTACTACAGAGAAGATCCAAACGATTCGACAACGTATACAAACGGCACAGGATCGACAAAAGAGTTATGCGGATCTTCATCGGAAGGACGTGGAATTTAATATTGGGGATCATGTATTGTTACGTGTTGCACCATGGAAGGGAGTTACAAGATTTGGGAAGAGAGGAAAGCTCAATCCAAGATTTGTTGGTCCATTTGAGATTCTTGAGCGAATAGGAAATGTGGCATATAGACTCGCATTACCTCCAAGCATGTCTCGTGTTCATAATGTTTTTCACATATCTATGCTTCGTAAATATGTTAAAGACCCGAACCACATTATTGAGTTAGAACCAGACGAGATAGCTGAAGATTTAACGTACGAGGAGGTACCTGTTAAGATCTTGGATAGGAAAGAGCATGTCCTACGCACGAAGGTTATACCACAAGTTAAGGTTTTGTGGAGAAACCATGCTATTGAAGAAATGACCTGGGAGTTGGAATCAGAAATGAAAGCGAGGTATCCTCACCTTTTTGAAACATCAGGTACGTACGTCAATTTCGAGGACGAAATTTCATAAGGAGGGGAGGTTGTAAGACCCCAACTTATTAATGAATAAAATCAAATTTTCTCTAAATATTATTGTGAATAATAAGGGGTTAATTTGATATAATACTTTGGTTATGGGTGAAATGTGCAAATTTTGCAAAATAAGCAAGTGGTTATAAAATATTTATTTTTGGTCGGTGAATATTCGGTTGGTCGTGGAATATTCTTGCTGTCGGGGAATATTCGTACGACGACGCAGCCTTGTGTGGGCCCCATAACGGAAAGCGATTGGATGAAGAAAACGACAAGTATAAGTTGTTTATAAATAACGGCGTAGTTGTTACCGTTAATACTGTTGGAATACCCGGTGGTTAAAATACAGTAGCACACGGTATTGCACCAATTATTGATTCTTACGTAAGAAGGCACTACTCAATAATTGTTACAGTAGTTATTATTCAATATTTTATTTTATTGATTCAATAATTGCTGCGTTGATATTTTATATTATTGTTGTTTCAATAATTGTTGCTGCACAGTATTTTCATTTATCAGATCAATAATTCATATTATTTGAATAATATTATTAGATAACATTATTGGCAATGTCTAGAAAGTTCTGTCTAAGGAGAGGTTTGGTCATCTAATTGCGCGCCAGTAAGGAGAAATCCTTATTGGAAAGCCCCCTCTTTCCTGGGAACGGCCTGGTTGTCATAAATGTGATTCTGTAATATTATTTATGAATAATTAATTATTGATTCATATGATAAGGAAATATTTATTTTATGTGGATATAAATGAGGGATATATTTTTGTGGTTAAAAATGAAGGAGTTAATGTTGAGGTTTTTATCCATATTTTTGTCGGAATGGAGGTATTAAAAATCAGGGTTTTTGAGATATTTTGCGGGGGTTATAATTTTTAATCCGACCGTTGGATCGTGGTAATTTTTGGATATGTTATACATATATAAGTTGAGTATATGCCCACAAATTTTGAACCGTTAAAAATGAACGTATGATTTATTATGAATTTTACAAGATGACTGGTTCAGAAATTGTTGAATTTTCGGAGTTTATCATTTTGATGGAAAATTCTAGAATTGGTGGGCCCCACTTGTGGTTGGTGAAGAAATGTGCTGAATTATATTTCAAATGTGGTAGGTGGGAATAGTAGCAGGTAAAGCCATCAGGTTGCAGGTCAAACCTACCAAAATTTTCCTATAAATAGAGGGCTAAGTTAGAATTGAAAATTACACCAGAAACAAGTTTTCTCTCTTTCTCTCTCTAGATTATTGAGTGTATTTTGTGAGTATTTAGATACTTTGAGAGTTTCTATTCATCAGAGCAAGTTTCTTTCAGCCTTATACCGGTATTCCGACCAGAAGTACTGATATTTTGAGGTAAGGGATATTATTTTCTTCTTAATGATATTATTTTCTTCAATATCATTATGCCGAAGTATTGATCTGAATTTTTATCAAATTTGGAACTTTTTGTGTCGGGGGTTACTACTCACGTATACGGCACTATTCACGTATACGGCACTATTCACGAATACGGCACTATTTACCGAAAAATAAAATTTTTCCTTTTTGTCCAAGATGTCTATTATGGTTACTATCTTTGATTGTATCCATGTTTTGATCTTTATTTTTGAATTCTGCTTCACAATTGATTATTATGAAGTATTATTGATCTTGGATAAACTGTTATACGAATCCCTACTATTTGTCCTTCTGTCTTATTGGATTCGTTCTCTTTAAGATATTTTTCATCATCCTCAGTCCTAAATGATGATATTACTGAATATCTTTGGCCTGTAGTGCAAAGATGTATGATTACTTGATGAATATCTTTGGCCTGTAGTGCAAAGATGAACAGGTGTTGAGATGAACATGACCGACTGATGATACAAATGAATATCTTTGGCCTGTAGTGCAAAGATGAATATTTGGTTAAAGATGATTATTAATTGATGTTACAGGGATAAAATATTGATGATGGACTTTTAAATCTTAGAAGATAGTAGAATTCTTTCTCTACTTGACTCTTCTAATGGTTTGTTGTTTCCGCTGCAGTTGTTGATCTAAAACTTGTTGTCGATTATATTTTATCAGATTTTTCCCTGTTGAAGACTAACGATAATTTGTTGTATATTATCTTAGTCATAATATTCTTTACTGGGCTAGTTGAGCTCACCCTTTTCTTTTTGTTCCATTTTTCTTCTCAGGAGGTGAGAACATAGCAGGATCTAGTCGGGGTATGGAGTGATGGTTCTAGAAAGATGTATTAGCAGTCCTCACTATTTCTGTAATATAGTGTTTGAATAATTGTAATGAGGATTTATTTGAGTGTGGATATTGTCTAGAAGACAATATTTGTATTTAAACTCACAGTATGTGTTGTCGTATTTTGCACGACAATTGTATTATTGAAGTTGTAGTTTACTTTCTGTACCATGTATTTGGCGACTCAGAATGGGTGTTGTATACCTATTCTGGGGGCGTCACAAAAGCCATCAGGTTGCAGGTCAAACCTACCAAAATTTTCCTATAAATAGAGGGCTAAGTTAGAATTAAAAAACACACCAGAAACATAAGCTTTCTCTCTTTCTCTCTCTATATTATGAAGCATATTTTGTGAGTTTTTAGATACTTGGTGAGTTGCTATTCATCAGTGTAAGTTTCCTTCAGCATCATATCCGATATCCAGTCAGAAGTACTGCTCTTTTGAGGTAAAGGATAGTAAGGGATAGTAAGGGATTTTAAGGGTTGTTATGATCTTTAATTTCGTAATTTTTCTGACCTTCAAAAATTCTGGAAAAATTTGAAATGATATTTTGATGAGTTTTCTTGATTGTGTCCAAAAATGGTGATTTTTGGATGTATAGATTGAGAGTTATGAATTTTATGAGAAAAGACTATTTTAAAAGTAATCGCTTATAATTCCTTGTGGTTAACTCCAAAATTGATGAAATTTTTATTGGGAGTACATGTATATGATAGAAGTATACTCTGTAAATTTCAGAATTTTTGGATAAAAATATAATTTTTGATAAATGTCTAAATATTCGGCTATTTTGGCCATATGAAAAATAGTAAATGACTTTTAAAAATTCTGAGAAAAATATATGTTCACTATGGGACTATATTATGCTAAATTCCAGAAAAGAAATATTTTTGGAACGGATTTGATATTTTTCATGAAAATAGTCTAGTTATGAGAAAATGAATTAAATATGTTATGTGAAGTAAGAAAATTGAAAATAGGATTTTATGGCTTGAGAATCCTATATATGAGGTATATGCAGATTTTTTTGATGAGGGTTTTGGTTATTGATGATGAAATCTTAAGAGTTGGCATTTTATGATGATTAAATGCATTAATTAGTAAAGTGTAAACAATTTAAATAAATTGTTTATAAGCTTAAGAATATTATTCTTTCAATATCATTATACCGAAATATTGGTATGTATATTATTGTGGAATTTCTACCTTTTTCATGTCAGGGTTACTATTCACGAGTTACTATTTATGAGTTACTATTCACGAGTTACTATTCACGACAAAATTGGTTTCTTTTTCTAACCAAATTATAGTTGATTTATGAATATTACTCTTGAGATTAAATCTATATGTTGATCATATTGTTTTTATTATCATATATAACATTTTTATAACCTTGATGTTGAAATTCTCTTTCGCTTGAGTGTAAAGATGGGCAAATTATTGGTATGATCATGACTATGGGTTCTCTTTGGCCAGTAGTGCAAAGTTGAATTATTGACTGGTATGATCATGACCATTGAATTTATAAGTGAATATCTTTAGCTTAAGTGCAAAGGTGAATTGATTAGCATGGTTATAATTATTGTTTATATAAATTCTGAAATGATTATATATTTCTTTGAGATATTAATATATTTGGCCTGTAGTGCAAATATGAACTGTTGAAGAATATCTTTGGCCTGTAGTGCAAAGATGAATTGTTGATGAATATCTTTGGCCCGTAGTGTAAAGATGACATGTTGTTGAATATCTTTGGCCAGTAGTACAAAGATGAACAGATGTTGAGATAAACATGACCAACTGGTGATACAAATGAATATCTTTGGCCGTAGTGCAAAGATGGATTTATTAGTATGATTATGAACAGGAAATGTGATTTGGTATAACCATGATCTTTGATGTTTCAGGTAAAGATAGGTGATAAAAATTATCTTCGTCCTGGATGAGAAGAGGAATTTAGAACTACAGTTATGATTATGAGTTATTCATATGATTGTGGACCAGAATTGTTGATTAATATTACAGGGATAAAACATTGTTGATGGATTTTTAACATGGAGAAGATAATAGACTTTATAATCTATTTGACTCTTCTAATGGATTGCATGTTCCGCTGCAACTATGGTTGAAATTTTTTATCATCTACCATATGTTCTAAATCTCTGATTTATTATTGATGAAGACTATTGATAATTTATTTATCTTTAGTCATGATATTCTTTACTGAACTAGTTGTGCTCACCCTTTTGCTTCACAATTCCTTTCAGGTAATAAGAGTGTAGCTGGGTCGAGCGAGGGTAACAAGGGAATAGAACGGTGGTCATCATTTAGTAGTTATATTTGGTGAAGAAAATAGGGTGAGGCGAACCCAACGTTGGAAGGGTGTTTTGCCACTATAATACAAGATGTCTAACGACATACAACCTCGTGTCATCATAAGACATGATTGTGCACATCCGCTTGCCGAGTATATCTACAAGCACTATCTATATAATCTTGGTGTTTGTTTGAAGTATAATTCTCAGTTAGATACAGTGGAGATAATGATAAGTCAAGAGAAGACTCACCATTGGGAAGAATATGATAGTAATCTTCTCGTTTTTCTTTGGGGTCTATTGGGTCAACCAAGGATAATTCTGTGGCCATATGATATCTATCATAACCTAGACGCATGGCCTCCCATGTACGAAGGTTTCCTTGAGCACTTCCCAAAGATTCTAGTTTCTAAAACAATTTTTGACTGTACCTTTATGTAAGGTACCTTTGTGAGGTGCTGATACATGATGATGTCCAATGTCACATTTGGTATATATTTGTATCCAAACTCACAGCATATGTGTTGTTGTATTTTGCACGACAATTGTTGTAATAAAGTTGTAGTTATTTTCTGTACTATGTATTTGACGACTCAGAATGGGTTGGGTGGAATGAACCTATTTTGGGGTTGTCACATATACCTAATTTTGGGGGCGTCACAAATTACTATTCATGAGTTACTATTCACGAAGCATGATATTTTTTCTTGTGGAATTTCTATCTTTTAGTGTTGGAGTTACTATTCACCTATACGACACTATTCACGTATACGGCACTATTCACGAATACGATACTATTCACGTATACAACACTATTCACGATTACGACACTATTCACAGAAAAATTAAATTTTCTTTTCTGTGTCCAAGATTGTCTGTTATGGTTCCTATCTTTGATTGGATCTATGTTTTGATCTTCATTTTTGAATTCTGCTCCACAATAGTTATTATGGAGTATTTTTAAACATAGATAAACCGAAGTACGAATCCTTACTATTTGTTCTTTTGTCTCACTGGATTCGTTTTCTTTAAAATATATTTTTCATCATCCTCAGTCCTAAATGATGATATTACTGAATATCTTTGGCCTGTAGTGCAAAGATGAATTATTTCTTGATGAATATCTTTGGCCCGTAGTGCACAGATGAACATGTGTTGAGATGAACATGACCGACTGATTAATATCTTTGGCCTGTAGTGTAAAGATGACTATTTGATTCAAGATGTATATTGATTGATGTTACAGGGATAAAATATCGATGATGCACTTTTGAATTCATAGATGATAGTAGATTTCATTCTCTACTTAACTTTTCTAATGAATTATTGTTTCCGCTGCAGTTGTTGATCTAAAGCTTGTTGTCTATTGTATTTTATCAGATTTTTCCCTGTTGAGGACTAACGATAATTTGTTCTATATTATCTTAGTCATAATATTCTTTACTGGGCTAGTTGAGCTCCTCATTTTTTTTTTGTTTCATTTTTCTTCTTAGAAGGCGAGAATGTAGCGGGTACTAGTCGGGGTATGGAATGATGGTTCAAGATAGTTATTTTAGTAGTCCTTACTATTTTGTAAAATAGTGTATCAATAATTGTAATGAGGACTCCATTTGAGTTTGAATACTGTCTAGATGACAATATTTGTATTTAAATTCACAGTTTATGTATTGTCGTATTTTGCACGACAATTGTAATAATAAAGTTATAGTTATTTTCTGTACCATATATTAAGCGACTCAGAATGGGTTGGGTGGAATGAACCTATTTTGGGGGCTTCACATACTCTATATAAAAATAACCTCTATAATATTATAAAAAAATATGGTCCCAATTTGAGCTAGTTATAATAGGAATAACCTCTAAATTATAATATGTTATATACTTTTTAAGTCTTTTATTAAGAAACTATACCTCTATACAATAATAATTTTATATATATATATATATATATATATATATATATATATATATATATATGAGAAAGAGAGAGACAATATTAATTTTAAAAGACTACACTTTTTATAAAAGATTACATTTCTTATAAAGAAATACATTTTTCTATGAAAGACTACATTTCCTATAAAGGACTATATTTTCTTATAAAAGATTACATTTCCTATAAAAAACCACATTTTCCTATAAAAAAAACTTCATTTCATATAAAAGACTACATTTTTTTAATTTAAAAATCTAAATAATTTATGTTTTTATGCCAAGAAGCTCTAAACATGCTTGAAAAGTTAGAAATGTTTTTGGATTCAACAAGAAGGTGTTTATGCGAATGAGCTATTACATACCCGCAAGTTCAAAGATGTGGTAACAACTGTAAAGAGTAAATCGTTGTGCCAAACAACTTTGCATAAATATTTTTTGAATAATAATTATTAGGGAGTTCTTATTGATATTTTTGTTAAAGTAGATATTTTTGGATGTTCGAAAAATATTTTATACCAATACCTCTATTTAGTAATAACTTCTTAATTAGAATACAAATAGTTTAGTCTCAAGTCTATTTTTAAATAGTGGTTTTACTGTATTCTCATTTTTCCCGTGTACCCCATCCGTTCCAAAATTAGATATATAATTTAAGTTCTGAAGTTAAACAACTATATATTAAACCTCAAAATTAATATAACTTATAAAAATTTAGAATAAAATAAATTTTATAATTAATAATTTTTATTATATACTATACAATTATAATAATTATATGGCTTAAATATAAATTAGTACCTTATATTATTGACATTTTTCCACTTCAATAGTGCAACATTCAATTTTATCAATTAAAATAATTAAGCTATTAATTTTTTTCACTTTCATTATATACCCTATCATAAATTGATCCATGACTAGGATAACATTAGCTTATTTGCAAAAAACAACAAAACTAAATGAGATTTTATGTTAGATTTAGGGGCAAAACTGTAAGTTAGTAAATCACATAACAAATTAATTAAAGAAAATAAGAAAAAGCATAACCTATTCTATTAGGCAAGAAAGACATCATCCAAGCCGCCGCATCAAACCAACTACCGTCACCACCCAACCAGTCATCACTGGCATCAAACCAGCCACCATCATATCACCACCACCACGACCATTCAAGGAAAACACACACCAGTTAAAAATTATTATTTTTAATTCACCACCAACCAACCAACACAAACACACCCACTTAATCTTCATAACCAAGAAGTTAAATTTTAATTAGAAATTCAATCGGGAAATTATAATCGTTTTGAGAAAGAATCAAACTGAAAAAAAGTTAGGGTTTTCTATATCTGTTCACATATAATATAGAGAGATAAGGAGCTTGAAGGGAGAAGGTGATGAGTCTCAAAGCTAGGAGGCGGTTCGTATGGTTTCTGTGGACCTCCTATTAGAGTGAGATTGTGAGATAGAGATGTATCTATTAAAAGGTTTCGAGAGGTGTTTTGCTCCATTTGACCGGACTAATGTGACCGGACTAATGTGTAATGAATTGGAGAAGCAAGACTGGAATTATCAAGGGAATTCAGGGGAGGAGAAACAGAAAATTGAGTTGAGAGAGACTTACAGTGAAGAAGAAGACAGAAAAGAATAAAGAGATAGAGCCGCAGAGAGAGAAAGGAAATATCACATTATCATTCAATAATCAAAAAGAATTACAACTTTGCCATATAAATCTACTTAGAATACGACTATTACTATTATGCTCCCACTAATTATATATTGACTTCTATATCCCTGCCTATTTCTTACATAATGTTACTCAATTTGTTTAGTTGGAGTGGTGGATGGCGGAGATCTGGTGACGTGTTTGGTGGAATAGAGATTTCAGGGTTATTGATGGTAGATGCTGCTTTTTCGATGATGGTGAAATTGTTGAAGGCGGTGATGGAAGTTTTGGGTCCATGGATAATTCTGAAACTGACGAGGAATTGCTAATTTGCTAAATTGAATTTATTTTGCAATTTATTAATGGTCTAGTTTATTTAGTTTATGTTAATTGTATAATTTATATTATTTGTGTAATTTGTTTAATTTATATTATTTGTATAATTTGTTTGAGTAAAGTTAATTGTGTAATTAATTTTAATTTTTATGTTATTTATTTAACTATTTTTTGGTAATTGTGTAAAATTTTCTATTTTATGTTAATTATTTATTTATTTAATTTTTTTTAGTATGAAAAATATGTTTTCCTTTTATATTTGTAAACGATGGCTTGACATATTTACAGTTAAATGTTTAAAAAAAAATTAAAAAATTATCTAAATTAAAGTTTCTTAATTACAAATAAGCATTAGTTAGCGGGCCATGTCATCAATTTATGACGTGGCATGTTCAATTGAACGAAAGTGGGAAAAAAAATAGTTTAATCATATAATTGACAAAATTAAAAAACCTGAAGTGAAAAAATGTCAATAGTTTAAGGTAGTAATTTATATTTAAACTTGTCTATATCAACTAAAATTGGATAAATTCACGGAATTTTAATATGTCGTTGTTTGACTCTAAATAACAAATCGTATATTTAATCAGAGGACAATATTGTGAGACCCCGAATTTTATGAAATAAAAGTATTCAATTTTTTTATTTTGGTAAATGGTTAAATTGATAAAAGGTTAAAGTTAAGGGTGATATGTGAATTTTTTTTTTAAAGTAAACAAGTTGTCACAAAATACATGGTCACTATTCACGAGTTACTATTCACGGGTTACTATTCACCCAAATTACTATTCACTCTAGTATCGTTCACTCGAGTATTTGGGACACTTTTTGTGTCAGAGTACTATTCAGGAGTTACTATTCACGAATTACTATTCACAGGTTACTATTCACCCAAATTAATATTCACTCTAGTATTGTTCACTCGAGTATTTAGGACACTTTTCGTGTCGGAGTTACTATTCATGAGTTACTATTCACGAGTTACTATTCACGGGTTATTATTCATCTAAATTATTATTCACTCGAGTATTTGAGACACTTTTTGTGTCGGAGTTACTATTCAGGAGTTACTATTCACGGGTTACTATTCACCCAAATTACTATTCACTCTAGTATTGTTCACTCGAGTATTTGGGACACTTTTTGTGTCGAAGTACTATTCACGAGTTACTATTTACGGGAAATATTCGTACGACGGTACAATCATTGGTGGACCCCACAACGGAATTATTGTCAGATTGAGAAAACGACAAAAATATTTTATTAAAAATAACGGCGGAAGTTTTACCGTTGATACTGTTGAACTACTCGGTAGTAAAAGTACAGTAATACGTGTGTTGCATAGTAGTACACGGTATTGATGCTTATGTGAGAAGTCACTCAGTTTGATTCAATTATTGTCAATTAATAATATGAATTATTTAGCGATAATGAAGTTTTGTTTTATTCGTATTATTAACGTAATAAAATAGAAACATCTTTTTATATAAAACAGAATACTTTATTAAAGTTATTCTATAAATAGAATATATTATATTCTATTGTGCATAGTGTTTTGCATAGTAAAATCTTTTTATATAAAACAGAATACTTTATTAAAGTTATTCTATAAATAGAATATATTATATTTTATTTAAAAGATTTTTCTTTAAATATGGACCGTCAGATTAAAGTAAATCAATCTGGACCGTTCATGGATTAGTTACTATGCATTCTATTTTCCTATAAATAGAAGCTCATTCCTTCATTATTTTCTTACGAATTCACTGAACTCTAGATAGAGAAACTATAGAGAGAAAGAAGAAGAGTATTCTGCCACTTAACTACTTCTTTATTTCAGTTCTTCTTTAAAATGGTAAGGGGTGTTATTCTTTCTTATTCATGAAGAGAACTTATGTTATTCCATTCTTTATTATTCTGTTAGAATAACATGTATGCGTGGTTTACCCTATACTTGGTGGAATGACCTGCATATGCGGTTTACCCAATACTTGGTGATCTTCTTCTGTTATTCCATTCTTTATTATTATGTTGGAATAACCTGTTTATGCGAATTACTGCATACTTGGTGAAATTCTTTTATTATTCCGTTCTTTACGATTTTGTCGGAATATCCTGTCGGTGTGAATTTCACCTGACCTGGTTCCATCATTTATTATTCCGTATTTATTATTCTATCGGAATATCCTGTCGGTGTGAATTTCACCTGACCTGGTTCCATATTTATTATTCCGTATTTATTATTCTGTTGGGAATAACCTGTCTGTGCGGTCTCTATCGCATGCATGGTGAATCCTTCTGTTATTCCATTCTTTATTATTCTGTTGGAATAACCTGTCTATATGGATTGCCACATGCATGGTGAATGATCCTTTATATTCATTCCTTATTAAATTGTGGAAATGATCTGTATACGTGGATTACCGCATGGCTGGTGAAAATCCATTTGCAGTTTCATATATTCTTTATTATACTCATTTGGTTAAAGTTTTGATTTCTATACTCCATGAAATTAGTAGAATATCCTTGATATTTGCGCTTCATCCAGTATCTTTTCATGAAAATATTCTTCTGAGCATTCTTGACTGTTACTTTACAAAGAAGTATCATGTTGACAATTTAAATATTATTAGTTCCTGGATAAACTAATTCTTGAACTTGTTTAATTGAATTCCTATAACATTGCCATCATCCTCATGTTTATTTTATGTTAAAAGTCATCTTTGTCTTACGTGCATAGATGGACTTAGTATGATTATGACCAGGGATCATTCGGTATAATCATGAACTGTGATGTTATAAGTGGTGTGGTAAAAGTCCTCAGTGGCTTGTAATGCATTGATAGACAGTTTGTGGTATGATTATGACCAGGGATTTTTCGGTATAGTCATGATCATTGATGATTTAATGAATATCCTTGGCCCGTAATACAAGGATGATTAAAAGATGTGGTTTATTTATTAAGCTGAGTCTCAGTGATAAAAGTTGATGAAAATATTTTTAAATCATAGAAGATAGCAGGTTTTATTCTGTACTTGACTCTTCTAACGGATTGCTTATTCCGCTGCAGTTAAACTTGATGTCTATTGTATTTTATCAGTTTAACATTGTTGAAGACTATTGATAATTTATTCTTCATTATCTTAGTCATAATATTTCTTACTGGGCTAGTTGAGCTCACCCTTTCTTTTAATGTTCTCTTCAGGAAATGAGAATATAGCTAGGACGAGTCAGGGAAAGGAGTGATGGTCCAGAAGATAGCATTAGTAGTCCTCACCATTCTGTTAAATAGTGTGACAATAAATGTTATGAGGACTCCTTGAGTATGGATATTGTCTAGATGACAATATTCCTATTAGAACTCTCAGTTTATGTATTGTCGTATATTACACGACATTTGTATAATTAAGTTTGTATTTGTATTTTGTACCATGTATCTGACGACCCAAGATGGGTGATTAATACCTAATTTTGGAGGCGTCACAGTTGGTATCAAAGCTTAGGGATATGATCCCTGGCTGAGATGTAAGATAAGAACTAGGAGGGGAGAGACGAAAAATTCCTTCGCTAGTATGACCTACCTAAGTTTATTTGGTATTTAATTGGTCGGTCAGAGTATAGGGATAATATGTGATATGTTAATTAACCCTTGTTTTGTGGCAGTGTTTGAAAATGGCATCTAACAATGTTGAGATAAGCATTGGAGCAAAATAATATGACCATATCGCAGTACGAGGTTAAGTTTGCGGAGTTATCCCAGTTTGCATCCCATTTGGTCGATAATGAGGAGCAAATGACGCGAAAGTTTCTAAGAGGTTTGAAACCCTATATACGTCAATACCTCATTCTCATGTTTATATTTTGTTGAAAGTCATCTGTGGCCTGTAGTGCACAGATAGACTTGGTATGATTATGACCAGGGATTATTCGGTATAATCATGACCGTAATGTTACAAATGATGTGGAAAAAGTCCTCATTGGCCCGTAATGCATTGATGGACAGTTTTTGGTATGATTATGGCTATGGATTCTCTTTGGCCGTAGTGCAAAGACTAATTATTTTATGGCATGATCAGGACCGTTGATGAAAACACGATTATCTTTAGCCGTAGTGCATGCATAATTCGTGGTCGTGATACTAAAGAATATCCTTAGCCGGAGTGCAAGGGTGATTCGATGATGTGGATTAATTATTGAACTGAGTCTCAGCAGTGAAATATTAATTCATAGATGTGGTAAAAGTCATCTGTGGCTTACGTGCATAGATGGACTTGGTATGATTATGACCAGGGATTGTTCGGTATAATCATTACCGTAATTAAAAACACGATTATCTTTGGCACGTAGTGTATGGATAATTCGTGGTCGTGATACTATTAAGCTGAGTCTCAGCATTAGTGATTTTACAGTTGTATATCATTGGCCTGTAGTGCGAAGATTAACTATTGATTATTGGTTATACAGTTGTAAATCTTTAGCCGTAGTGCAAAGATGAATTTATTAGTATGATTATGAGCAGGAATTGTGATTTGGTATAACCATGATTTTTGATGTTTCAGGTGAAGATAGGTGATGTAAATTTTCTTCTTCCTGGGTGCGAAAAGTAATTCAGAATCACAATTATGATTACGAGTTATTCATATGATTGTGGACAGAAATTGTTGATTGATGTTACAGGGATATGGTCACTGACGGAGATATTAGTCTAGAAGACGAGTAATACACTTCGCTAGGGTGTGACTTACCTAAGCTGAAATTGTTTACTTAATAAGTGGATAAATTGTGGTATGTCGATTAACCTTTGTTTTGAAGGTATATTCTAGAATGATATTCGAAATACAGGAGATGAGAAATAGAAAAATCATGATAGAGCGGAATTATCCGGAAAGGTACAATCCGAAAAGAAAGTAAGGTATTCTCATCTCTTCGAATATCAGGTACGTACGTTAATTTCGAGGGCGAAATTCCATAAGGAGGGGAGATTGTGAGACCCCGAATTTTATGAAATAAAAGTATTCAATTTTTTTATTTTGGTAAATGGTTAAATTGATAAAAGGTTAAAGTTAAGGGTGATATGTGAATTTTTTTTTTTAAAGTAAACAAGTTGTCACAAAATACATGGTCACTATTCACGGGTTACTATTCACCCAAATTACTATTCACTCTAGTATCGTTCACTAGAGTATTTGAGACACTTTTTGTGTCAGAGTACTATTCAGGAGTTACTATTCACGAATTACTATTCACAGGTTACTATTCACCCAAATTAATATTCACTCTAGTATTGTTCACTCGAGTATTTAGGACACTTTTTGTGTCGGAGTTACTATTTATGAGTTACTATTCACGAGTTACTATTCACGGGTTATTATTCATCTAAATTACTATTCACTCAAGTATTTGAGACACTTTTTGTGTCGGAGTTACTATTCAGGAGTTACTATTCACGGGTTACTATTCACCCAAATTACTATTCACTCTAGTATTGTTCATTCGAGTATTTGGGACACTTTTTATGTCGAAGTACTATTCACGAGTTACTATTTACGGAGAATATTCGTACGACAGTACAATCATTGGTGGACCCCACAACGGAATTATTGTCAGATTGAGAAAACGACAAAAATATTTTATTAAAAATAACGGCGGAAGTTTTACCGTTGATACTGTTGAACTACTCGGTAGTAAAAGTACAGTAATACGTGTGTTGCATAGTAGTACACGGTATTGATGCTTATGTGAGAAGTCACTCAGTTTGATTCAATTATTGTCAATTAATAATATGAATTATTTAGCGATAATGAAGTTTTGTTTTATTCGTATTATTAACGTAATAAAACAGAAACATCTTTTTATATAAAACAGAATACTTTATTAAAGTTATTCTATAAATAGAATATATTATATTCTATTGTGCATAGTGTTTTGCATAGTAAAATCTTTTTATATAAAACAGAATACTTTATTGAAGTTATTCTATAAATAGAATATATTATATTTTATTTAAAAGATTTTTCTTTAAATATGGACCGTCAGATTAAAGTAAATCAATCTGGACCGTTCATGGATTAGTTACTATGCATTCTATTTTCCTATAAATAGAAGCTCATTCCTTCATTATTTTCTTACGAATTCACTGAACTCTAGATAGAGAAACTATAGAGAGAAAGAAGAAGAGTATTCTGCCACTTAACTACTTCTTTATTTCAGTTCTTCTTTAAAATGGTAAGGGGTGTTATTTTTTCTTATTCATGAAGAGAACTTATGTTATTCCATTCTTTATTATTCTGTTAGAATAACATGTATGCGTGGTTTACCCTATACTTGGTGGAATGACCTGCATATGCGGTTTACCCAATACTTGGTGATCTTCTTCTGTTATTCCATTCTTTATTATTGTGTTGGAATAACCTGTTTATGCGAATTACTGCATACTTGGTGAAATTCTTTTATTATTCCGTTCTTTACGATTTTGTCGGAATATCCTGTCGGTGTGAATTTCACCTGACCTGGTTCCATCATTTATTATTCCGTATTTATTATTCTATCGGAATATCCTGTCGGTGTGAATTTCACCTGACCTGGTTCCATATTTATTATTCCGTATTTATTATTCTGTTGGGAATAACCTGTCTGTGCGGTCTCTATCGCATGCATGGTGAATCCTTCTGTTATTCCATTCTTTATTATTCTGTTGGAATAACCTGTCTATATGGATTGCCACATGCATGGTGAATGATCCTTTATATTCATTCCTTATTAAATTGTGGAAATGATCTGTATACGTGGATTACCGCATGGCTGGTGAAAATCCATTTGCAGTTTCATATATTCTTTATTATACTCATTTGGTTAAAGTTTTGATTTCTATACTCCATGAAATTAGTAGAATATCCTTGATATTTGCGCTTCATCCAGTATCTTTTCATGAAAATATTCTTCTGAGCATTCTTGACTGTTACTTTACAAAGAAGTATCATGTTGACAATTTAAATATTATTAGTTCCTGGATAAACTAATTCTTGAACTTGTTTAATTGAATTCCTATAACATTGTCATCATCCTCATGTTTATTTTATGTTAAAAGTCATCTTTGTCTTACGTGCATAGATGGACTTAGTATGATTATGACCAGGGATCATTCGGTATAATCATGAACTGTGATGTTATAAGTGGTGTGGTAAAAGTCCTCAGTGGCTTGTAATGCATTGATAGACAGTTTGTGGTATGATTATGACCAGGGATTTTTCGGTATAGTCATGATCATTGATGATTTAATGAATATCCTTGGCCCGTAATACAAGGATGATTAAAAGATGTGGTTTATTTATTAAGCTGAGTCTCAGTGATAAAAGTTGATGAAAATATTTTTAAATCATAGAAGATAGCAGGTTTTATTCTGTACTTGACTCTTCTAACGGATTGCTTATTCCGCTGCAGTTAAACTTGATGTCTATTGTATTTTATCAGTTTAACATTGTTGAAGACTATTGATAATTTATTCTTCATTATCTTAGTCATAATATTTCTTACTGGGCTAGTTGAGCTCACCCTTTCTTTTAATGTTCTCTTCAGGAAATGAGAATATAGCTAGGACGAGTCAGGGAAAGGAGTGATGGTCCAGAAGATAGCATTAGTAGTCCTCACCATTCTGTTAAATAGTGTGACAATAAATGTTATGAGGACTCCTTGAGTATGGATATTGTCTAGATGACAATATTCCTATTAGAACTCTCAGTTTATGTATTGTCGTATATTACACGACATTTGTATAATTAAGTTTGTATTTGTATTTTGTACCATGTATCTGACGACCCAAGATGGGTGATAAATACCTAATTTTGGGGGCGTCACAAATATAATAATAATAATAATAACAATAATAATATCTTGGTTCAAATTAATGGTTGTAGGAATGTTAACCAAATTGACATAAAATTAATTTCACTCAGGTATGTTCGTGTATCTTAGTTATAGTGAGGAAATGAATTAAAAAAAAAATTATTCCTGCAGATTTTATTACATGCCATAATCCCATTTTACTTGATTGCGTGGCCTATAAGCCACAAATGTGTAATCTGCTTTGACCTTGGGCCAAAAGGCCCAAAACTACAATTCATGAAGTTAGCTTTACAATAATATACAATATTTAGAAAGTAATTACATTATTAATGTATTTATAAAATATTTACATAATTAATACACTTTCTATATTTATTTACAATATTAGTGCAATTAGGATTCCTTAATTTAGGGAATTAGTATGCAATTAGGATTCAATTCATAATAATAAAGAAACCTAAAATCAAGGAGAAATAACTACTATAATTAATAATTCAAATTCAAATATCTTGGATCTAACAACAAATTCAAATTCAAAAATAATAATTAAAATTTAAATATTCAAAGTTTGGCAACGTCATCTTTCTCCTCCCCTTCGCCAGTCATCTTCCTCCTCCCCTTCGTCGTCGCTTCAACACCATGGACGTCGATCTCCTCATCCATTACGGCCACATCTGACATTGTAACGAAGGTTGATTTAGTCCAAAAATTAAAAGGAGAAAAAGATAAATTTTAATGCAGTTGGTATCTAAATATTTATACAAAGGTAACCATTTTAGTTTTTGTGGGTAACCAAGAGAAATTTCAGTGCAGTTGGTAACCAAAATTTTCAAAGGTAACAATTTTTATTTTTGTTGGTTAAATTTGTATTTAGGTTTGGCTTCCAACTGCACTATGACAAAAAAAAAACTATAATAGATTTTTTATAATTACTTGGTAACCCAATAAAATTGAATTGATTACCTTTGTATTAAGGTTTGGCTACCAACTGCATTATAAAAAAAATCTACAAATAGATTTTTTTTAATTAATTAGTAACCCAATAAAACTGAATTGGTTACATTTGTATAAAGTGTTAGCTACCAACTGCACTATTAAATAAAAAAAATCTATAATAGATTTTTTTTAAATAAATTAGAAACCTAATAACATTGAATTGGTTACCTTGGTATGAATGTTTGGCTACCAACTGTACTATAAAAAAATCGCAGCAATTGTACTATGAAAAAATCGCAGGTGGAGGATGGCGTTAACAAGTTGGGGTTGTCTAAGTTAATGATGGAGGATGGCGTTAATGGTGGAGGAGGGCGGAGGAGAAGGGCGTTAATGGTGGAGGAGGGCAGAGAATAAGGGTGTTAATGGTGGAGGAGGGCAGAGGAGAAAGGCGGAGGAGAATGGCGTTAATGGTGGAGGAGGGCGGAGGATGGGGATTGTCTATGTTAATGGTGGAGGAGGGCAGAGGAGAAGAGCGTTAATGGTGGAGGAGGGCGGAGGATGGCATTAACAAGTTGAGACTATTAATGGTGAAGGAGGAGAAGACTGACAAAGGCGAATGAAACGTGATTTTTATTAAAGAAAGAGATAGTGTGCTATATAATTTACTTATTAATTACTTAATTTAATAAGTAAATCAATATTAATCCCCTAAATTAAGGAATCCTAATTCCCTAAATTAAAAAAATCCTAATTGCACTAATATTGTAAATAAATATAAAAGTGTATTAATTGTGTAAATATTTTATGAGTGAACTATTGTTGTAATTATTTTTAAAAATGTAATAGAATATGTAATTGTTTCTTGAATATATTATCAACGTGGGCCTATAAACTCAAAATGTATATTTTTTCCAACTAATGTTTAAATTACTAATTAGTACTCCCTCCGTCTTTTATTTTACTCCATAATAGAAGAGTGGTGCTTTTGACTATTATTATTATTATTAACTTTTTAAAGTATAGTCTCAATAATAAGATCAATTTTACATTTTAAAAGTGAAGATATTTTCAAACTCAAAATTAATAAGATTTATTAAAATTTACTAAACAATGAATATTATTTTTTAGATAGTTTATAATATTTTATAACTGTAATAAATAAAATAAAATAAATATGTGTCAATTATAAGTTCAAAATATCTTAAATCGATTTTAAAAAATTAATAATGATCTTATATTTGTTGTAAGGTAGGAGAGAGTATAGTTTTTTTGCAATGGTCATTTTTCATTATTAAACTTGAAAGTTAAATGTTGAATTAATGTTTGTTCTCTGTAGACTAAAATCCTAGTCTCTATCTTAGTTATGGGGAGGGTTCTCCTTATTTTAGAGAGACCCACCCTAGTTCTCTCTTTTTATGCTTTAATAATTTCTTCTTTTTGTGGTTTTGTTTTTCCATGATATGATTGATTTCTTTCTTTTTTTTGTGAGAGGATTTCATTATCATTTCTCTAGTCGGGCCACTTTTTTTCGTTTGTGACAATTTTTCTGGTACATGAATGGTTAAAGATATATTGTTCAAATTTGAGTGTATTGTTATAATGATATATAGTCAGTTATTCATTTACTTGTATTGAAGAACTACCACTACAAGAAAATAGTCTATCAGCGACCGCTTAATAGCGACCGCATGTAGTCGCAGATTTCTATCAGCGACCGCGTGCAGTCTCTGATAGTTGTCACATAAAATCTAGTCGCTGGAATGCACATCAGCGACCCCTATTAGCGACCGACCCATCAGCGACCGGTATTAGCGACCGAAATGATAAATTCGGTCGCTAAGCTGAGTCAGCAGGGTCCAGGGCCAAAGCTGACGTGGTCCACGTGGCAGCGACCACCATCCGCGACCGCATGCGGTCGTTGATACCCTCAATATGTCAGCAGTCGCTAATAACTATCAGCGATGTGGTCGCTGATATGAAAAAAATAAAAAAATAGATTTTTGCTGTTTTGCAGAATTCCCAAAAACCTGTACTTATTTTGTACCTGCTTTATCCCAACACACAATCACAACAATATAAACAACATTCACAACAATATAAACATCATTCATCGTCCACCAACATACACCAAACTAGTATTTAAACCTTTAAAACCCAATATTAATTGAATAAATATAATAACATTTCAAAACTTGTTTAAGTAACATACAGACATCCAAATAATGAATATTCAAGTACAAGCTTATACTATAACTACAAAACTGATCTAAAGCAGGTACGTCAAGCATCATCGCCTCCTTGATCACCCTGTAATTAACAAAATAATAAAACAAGTTACAAATATAGTAACTGTGTTGATACTGATATATATTACGACAATATATACAACAAATTAATTTTATACCTCGTTGCCATCCCCATGCCGTCCTGCTGCTGCTGTCGCTACTGCTTCAGCTAACTCCTCAGGATCAAGAGCCCCCAGATGCCCGCCCAGTATCTTCAAAAGATTTCGATCTCGACATATAGCTCTCACACAGTCAGCCGGAGTGTGAACAACTGGATGACTTGATGACTGTGAAGACTGGTAGCAGAGCTGACTGAGCCACTGAAGGATGGGCGTCGTCGTCGTCGTTGTCCTTGATCTTTAATGTAGTTCTTCTTCACAACAGATGCTCTCTCCCACAGCTCTTGATCAATAGTCGGACGTGGAGTGCCTTCAGGATAGCGTTCATTCAATAAACACTTATAAGTATCCTATCATCATGTTAACAATTAAATAGTTAAAAATAAATTCTGTAAGCATTGATAAACAAGATCAAGTTGTTAAAATTTATTACCGCTATCTGGATAGCATCAGGCAGACCATCACGGGTGGCCACGTACACATCCAGTCAATAAATAGGTGTACCTTGAGACTGAGACTCCTATACAAAAAATAGCACAATATTACTAAGTAAAAATGTGATATATTTTCTAGAATTCATGATTGTAAACATATTAAAACTTATAAATACGTACCCTGGCAGTGATATGCTGCAACTATGAAATACTGCCGCCCATGTATGTCCTTTTAGCCTTTTCGTCATCAGGTACACCCGAGGATCTGTTGGTGGAGGCAGTCTTTCGTCTTTTCACCCAACTCTCAGCTCTCCATTGGGCACACATCTCAGCCCATATGGACTGGGTGCACCACCAGGGGCTATGCTCGTGCATATAATCCTTTCCCTGGCCTAGATGGTCGATCTCGGCATTGTGAAGGGCTTTTTATCTTTCTTTATTCAAATTGTCTTTGGTGCGGATCACGCACTTCTGCCAGAATAATGTCTGTATCACTAAAGCTTGCGCGTCCTCCCATCTATACCGTTTCTATAAATAAAACAACAATAATAACATTACTAAACAATTATCCTTTGAATATTATATTATATGTCATAATTAAAAAAAACATACCTGAAATTCAGCCCAAACAGCATCCTTGTGGGCGATAGGTGTGCTCGCCCACGTAATCACAGGTGTAGGCCAATTCTGTAAACACAGCTGTGATATGCACTTGACGATCTTATTATCTAAAAAATCACTATAATATACAACAATTTACATCAGCGATAAGTAGATATATTAAAGTAATTTACATCTAAGTTATAATACTTATGAACATTTTTCAAACTTATACTTATAATATTTTAAAAAAATTTGCCAGAGTCTCCCCTACAATATAGACTAGTTATGATATATAGACCAATAAGGCAGTTCCCAAAAGATGCTTCTCCGAACCCAGTTATGTGATTCGGCAAACCTATTGATTATGTTTGTTGCATCAATCTTACCAAATGGGATAACCGGCAATCTCATCATACGATCTCGCATTTCCGTTCCCGACAATCGCGGTGCAGGCATATCATTGTCTACTTTTCCTTTCCTGAAGTGTTCTCTATTTCTTCGAAACGGGTGATCTACCGGTAAGAACCGACGGTGGCAGTCAAACCAACAAGGCTTTCAACCTTTTAACAGATTAAACGACTTTGTATGCTCCATACAATACGGACAAGCCAACTTCCCGTGTGTACTCCATCTAGCTAACACACCATAAGCTGGGAAGTCACTTATAGTCCACATAATCGCTGCACTAAGGTTGAAATTTGTTTTTATTGCAACATCCCAAGTCTGTACTCCATCCTCCCACAATACCTTCAACTCGTCTATAAGAGGTCTCAAGTAAACATCTAAGTTCTTTCCAGGACTCTTAGGACCAGGAACCACGAGTGAAAGAAACAAGTATGGTTGTTTCATACACATCTAAGGAGGCAAGTTGTACGGAGTAACAATCACAGGCCAACATGAGTACGGAACAGTTGAGTGGCCAAACAGATTGAAACCATCGGTGGACAATCCAAGCCTCACATTTCTAGGTTCCAATGCAAACCCAGGATATGCTATGTTGAAATCTTTCTAAGCCTGCCCATCTGCGGGATGATTTAGTTCTCCATCTATAGCTGGAGATTTCGCATGCCAACTCATATGTTCAGCTGTTCTTGAAGACATGTACAATCTTTTTAGCCGATGTGTTATTGGAAAATACCTTAGAATCTTAAACGGTATACTTGATTTTTTTGTAGTCACACCCTCTTTATTAGGCCTAAACCGATCATGACTACAAAACGTGTACCTTGTCATCTGTTCATTTTCCTTATAAAACAACATGCAATCGTTGGGACATGCATCGATCTTTTGGTATCCAAGACCCAACTTCTTCACCATTTTCTTACAAAAGTAATAGTTACCAGACAATTTCTCACCGTCAGGCAACATACTCTTAATGGCCTTCAAGAGCGACTCAAAACACTCATGGCTCATGTTGTGATCAGCCTTGATGTTAAGTAATGTCACCACTGCAGACAATGTAGTGTGTTTGGTGCAACCATGCCACAATGGCTCGCTACCCTCGTCTAACAACTTAAAGAAGTCTTTGACATCAGAATTCATAGGTTGCTCTCTGCCTTGTTCCCAATCAAAATCTAGCCCTGCAATATCATGAACCATTTCATTCATATGATGAGTACTACTGCCCGAATTGTGTACTTCTGTGATGCCACCACCTCTTCTATGCCCATGTGCCCACTAGCATTCTTCGTAATTTCTCATGAACCCAGAAACAAGTAAATGATAGTTTATCACGTCTCTGTCCATATAATTTACATTCTTACACTTCAAACATGGACATCGTATTTGCGACTTACCATTCATACATTCCGGGTGATTATACGCATAATCCAAAAACACTTGGCAACCAGCTCTAAATTCAGCTGTAGCACCTATCTGGGCACTTGGCTTTCGTCGTGCCATCCAACTACGGTCTGAATAAAGGTCCATGATACCACGGTACCTACTACAGACAACATTATAAATGTTAACATATGACTTGAGCATATATACTTGTAACCATATGACTTGAGCATACTTGTAAGCATGCATATGATTAACATTTAAGCATACTTGTAAGCATATGACTTGAGAGCATACTTGTAATCATATGACTTGAGTATACTTGTAAGCATATGATTAACTAAATAAATGCTACTTAGTTTAATAGTTATATTATATCATATCATATTATTTTATTTTAATTTGTTTTTATTTATTAGTTAAACACTAAGTAAATAGAACTTATGAAGAGGTTCCCTTTCTATAATCTTTTATGTTTTGAGATATTCACAACTTGGATGCGCAATTTATAGCTTCTATAACATATTGTAGCTTTATTCTTGTATACATAAGTGTTAAATACCCTTATTTTTTGTTATAGCCAAAACAATCGCTTTATTGACTAAGTGTGTCTAGTTACCTTCTCTGTTGCACTAAGAGTTCCCTAGCACTGCCTATTTTGTCTTAACAGCAGCCCCCCCCCCAACAGCTGACCATGCCGACAGCCAAGCTTGGCTTCGCCCCATGAGGCTTGGCTAAGCTTGACGTCGCCCCGCGGCCCCAAGCTCAGCCCATCAGCTCCAACAGCCCCTTAATAGGCTCTAGTGGATCACTTAGTTTAATAGTTCCATGTTTACTATGATTAGCTAGTTAATATTATAAATGTTCACAACAACCCGACCAACAAAAAAATTTCGCCAGAGTCTCCCCTATAATATGGACTAGCCACATGCACGACGGCATGCATTTATGGTCATTTCTAGGCACCCAAGACACAAACCAAGAGAAATATACAAATTCCCAATATAATAAGACCAATCATAAACCGTAAGTTGAGTCTTATCTATATAATCAAAGAAACAAAAAGTGCTACCCTAAGGCAAGTGTGAAAAGGATTTTCTCCAAGGAAAGGATTTCTTAAAATTAAAGATACATTCATATTATAGGAAATAAAGTCGCATGAAATTTTTAACATGTCATTGCTTATATACTAGAGTATTATACTACTACATTTCTAGCAGAATACTAACTGTGTCTTTGGAAAAGTGAAATTTTCCTTAGAAGTTGTCTTTTAGAGATGTATCCTAATAACCAAAATAACAGATAGATTTAATATGGGTGGTAATATGTGCAACCCTAGATTACTAGTTGCACACCCAAATACAAGTAAATGCCTAATTTTTCCTTACTAAATAAGACAATTATAAGTAAGCTAGGCTTTCTTCTAATTAAACACCAATTGAACAATTATAAAAGCTGGACAATTTATAATAAAGAGATGAGAAAAATAACCTCAAAGAGGTCGTGGGTAAACTTAAAAATATCCAAGTCGTTGACTGACTGATGGTGTACCAAGTCTTTTTGAATAAAGAAAGCTTTAGCTTAAAAAGATGCTAACAAATCACTGCTTATTTATTTTCGGAGCCTGTTTCTTCAATGATGGAGATATCCAGAAATAATTGTTGGGGAATCGTTCAACAACTTAAATTGAAAAATAAAAATGGCTTCAATATTCCTTCTGTCCCTTAGAAAAAAATAAAAATTTAAGCCGGCCATGTGTCTACCAATTCATATATCTACAAATTTAATCCAAAACTTCACCCACTCCCCCCAACCCAACTCGGAAAAAACAACTCAAAATTCTCAGTGAGTAACTAAAAAAACACATTTAGTGAGTAACTAAAGTAGGATATGTATGCTTGTGTTTGAGAGACATTATCAGCATGTATTAGAGGAGAGAGAGAAAATACGTGGATGAAATCGGCTATGAAGAAGAAAAACCCACCAGTCGCGCGAGGAGTAGCGAACACCAATTGAAGGAGTAGCAGCAACCACCAATCGCGTGAGGAGCAGCAAGGAGCAGCAATAACCACCAGTCCCTTCTCCCTCTTCTCCCTCTTCTCCCTTTTCGGTCTCCCTCTTTCTTTTTCCTTTCTGATTGTGCTACTGTCGAGCGAGAGACTGATAGATTAAATTGATCAGCGACGGACTTCAGCGACCGCATACGGTCGCTATATTTTAATGATGTGGAAGTATCAGCGACCGAACGCGGTCGCTGATGGTGAGAGGTCGCAACAAACCAACGCGCCAACATTTCGTGCCAATTTTTTGGTGGTAAAATTAAACCAGCGACCACTTAGCGACCGCATGCGGTCGCTAACAAAGACCAGCGACTACATTAAATTACGATCGCAAATGGCGGTCGCTAATAATAGTATCTGCGACCGTATATGCGGTCGCTGATGTTGTTGGTCGCTGTTAGAACATTTTTTTGTAGTGTACTCAAATGTACATATATTACTTTTGAATTTAGATTGTTTTTCAATTTTCAGGAATATATGTAGTGTCCACTATAGTTGTTACTATGGATCCTTTTCCTTATTTTATGTTA
This sequence comes from Panax notoginseng, assembly GCA_016801055.1. Taxonomy (NCBI): domain Eukaryota; kingdom Viridiplantae; phylum Streptophyta; class Magnoliopsida; order Apiales; family Araliaceae; genus Panax; species Panax notoginseng. The sequence goes on from CM029012.1 coordinate 187,648,980, forward strand.
TTGTGTTTAAAAGAATTATCATTTTAATTCTCTGTATTGTAATATTTTTATCGTTCGTAAGTATACAGTTTCAATATATTTGAGTGGATTAAATTATTTGATGAACAAATGGTGAATGTTTGTTTATTGACCGAAATTGTTACATAGTGCTACTTGTCGCTCAAACACAATGTACACTTGCATGCATACATTTATGTAGGTATTGCCAAATTCCTCCTAAAAACTGCATGATAATCTGCATGCTGCAGTAAACTTGTAAGATGCGATTGAATTAAATGTTTGTAGGTTCCTTAGCCGTATACAACTATGACTAAAACTCCACACCTCAATAATCACAATCTTTCTCAACCATAAACCAATTGCAAGATATATAGATGAAGTTTTCTAACGTAGTAATGAAATGCAAAATCCCAAATGTTGCCGTCATATATATAGCTCTGCTATTCAATTAGAGCTCACAACAAATTCAATTAAAGCCTAACCAGAAACCATCACACGCATACTTATCTTGACAAAGAGACGTAAAAGAAATGGCTACAATCCGAATTGAAGATATATACAAGTCAATTTATTGAACACTTGCCTAGCTCAGTTAGCCTATAAATATAACCATGGCCTGCAAATCTCTCCTCAACTCATACTCTTAATTCCTACATTACATACATACATAAAAATTACTAGAAAAAAATTCGCAAAATGGCCAAATATTCTACGAGTGTTTATTTCATGGTGGTGCTTGCAGTGGTGGCCAATTTGATGGTGGAACCAGGGGAGGCACTGAGCTGCAGTGACCTAGGTGCATCATTGGGGCAATGCTCCTCGTATGCAACGGGTGCATCCTCCAAGCCATCTGGTGGATGCTGCGGTGCGGTGAAACAACTCAGCCGAACGGCTAGAACCGCAACAGATAGGAGACAATTGTGCACCTGCCTAAAGCAATCTGCTTCTGCATTCCCTAATGTCCAGCTTTCCAATATTGCTGCTATTCCTCAGAAATGTGGCCTTCCTTCTGCTTCCTTTTCTATTGATCCTAACGTCGACTGCAATTCGTAAGTCCTTTAATTTTATTCTCTTAAGCTATATATAAATTTAATGTTTTTTAAGGTTAATTAGCTTTGGATATATATTATTCATAATGTTATTTATTTTCTTGTTTAAACTCTGCAGCATAAATTAATTAAGGGGTTCTTTTATGCATGGAGAATCAAGCAGTTGGATGAGAAATAAAAATCATATATGACTGGCTAGCTAGCTACCTATTTATCTACCTCGTACCCTAGCAGTTAGTCCATATGATGTTAAATAAATAAGAGTTTCCTCTGTAAATTATCCTTTGTAATCTGCAGATTTTTTTTTTATATTTTAATAATAAAATTTGATTTAATGCTCTATGTAAGTAAGGTCGTTATCTTTGTGATCACTAGAATAATGCAAGTCACACTATTTATTATTAATTCTATGTTATACAAACTTGGTAGCTCGATACGGCCGGGGACAAAATCAACGTACATATAGTGCGAGCATAAAGCTCCACTATTCGACTATAAGAAAGAATACAATCTATTTGATTATATTACCAGTAAACCAATAAAAAAAAGCCAATGAATGAATATTGAAGTAAAAGCATCAAATTAATACGAAAATTTTAACACAATAAGTATGTTGGACCACATCCTTACCTAAAAGATTAACCTATTAGGTTAAAACACTATATACATATTAACCAATCTACACTCTTGAATTTATTCAATATGAGATTCATGTGAAATATCCAACAATATCCACCTTTCACTTGAATACACATCACAAGTATCATACTAGAGTATTCACCATTAAGCACACCTTCTTTAAATCCTTCAAGAGCTCTGCTCGACTCTAATACTATTCCACCACGCCAAAGGCAAACGTGTCTGAATAACTTTTCGTCATTCTGAGCCCACTCCACCCGATTCAAATCATACTTCGCCTTTGAGTCCTTCAAGAACTTTGTTCGATTTTAATACTACTCCACCACGTCCGAAGCAAACGTGTCTAAGCAACTTCACTTAACTCTAATCATCCCGTGTTCCACCTGATTCAACTCTATTTGCTCCACATTCATCCTCGCATTCCACTCGCACCCTGGAATTGATATTTGGGCCCATCAAATCATGAACTCTGCTACCACTATATATTATCTTGTATATATATATATATATATATATATATATATATATATATATATATATATGACGGTGGGAAGCAGCACTGAAGAGTATGGATATTCTGCCATAGTTGTTTTGCTCAAGTGATCCCTTATACTATTAAGTTTGAGTATTTGCGATCATTGCTTTATAAATAAATAAACACATCAAGTCATGTCGAAAAACATACACATCTCCAAAAAATAAGTCATATCCACAAAAATATACTCTTTCCATCCCAAAATATGAGATTATTATTAAATTTTAAAAAAATATTTGAAATTATTTTATTCAAAATTGATATAATGTATCTAAATTACAAATTAATCAATAGTAATTTTGAATAATGTACAATATTTATTATTGCATGTACGTACGTATTAACTAAAATTCAAGAAATCTATATAATTTTTGAGTTTAATGTTCTTAATTGTATATTGGAACAGATTAATAGAGTTTTACATAATGATGTGTTAAGTTAGTAGGGCCGTTTCTTAATTTATAATCCTTCCTTTCAAGTGTTTTTCTTGGAAAATATAATCATTGTTTAAATATTTATTAAAAGTACAATAGATTCATTAATTGTATGGCCATAATAGAATTAAGTGAATGGGAAAAAACACATAAAACCACCCCCTTAGACCCTCACTGATGAGTTCATATCGTTACATAAATGTATGGTTAGCAAATGATAAATACATTAAAGTATTTTCAAAAATATTTTTTTAGGGTCATCGCTCTAGTCATTGTGAACCACCATCAAGTATTTTCAAAAATTTCATCAACATCTTGTGAAGGCTAGCTATGTAATTTTTGTTATCCTATATATATATATATATATATATATATATATATATATATATATATATATATATATATATATGGGTATATATATACACACACTTTATGTAGTGTTGTAGACCGGCCATGCGAGTTGAAAATTTTAGAATTGCATCACATAGTTTGAACGAAATTCAAACTAGCTAGCAGTTGGTAAGCTAGGAATTGCATGCAAATCTTATGGCTCAGTATATATATATATATATATATATATATATATATATATATATATATATATATATATATCCACATATATCAAATGATTGAATTTCACCAACCCAGTAACGAGAACTGCATGATCATATATAATTAACTACTACCCATACGACCAAAATATATTGAATCCAAAAACATTTTGTGAAGTATCAAAAGAAATTACTACTACTAACGTACATAGTAATTCAAGATTTCCAGTTGGATATTGAAAATCTGGCATTTTCACATCATGGTTCAAGGGAAACTTGTCGGTAAATGGCAAATAAAGAAAGTCTAACTTCATAACTTTGGTGAACTACCTACCTACTGTTCAAATTAAGCAATTTAATTTCTTTGCTTGGAAATGGATAAATTTAATTCCTTTTCAAAATCCTCTCTTGATTATCATTCAAATATTTTGTCTCAACTAAGAGGATAGTATATGATGTCATATTATTTAATTGGGACAAAAATTTAAATCTTAAAAAAGCCCTTTCTTATTAAGGTCCACCATCCCATAATAGTAGTAATTGGTTGATCATCAAGATCAAAACAGTTCCCATTTATTACACCAACCAACCGTGTGAGGTAAAATTAAGATAACCCTAGCTGGTAGTGGAGTATTATCTAGTAATTGAAGTAAAAAAAGTCAACCAAGTGTAGTGGTTGCTTTGCTTGCTGCAGGACTTTTGAACTTTTGGAGTAGCTTCTTGTTAAAACATTAATGGATACAACGGAGGAGTATTTTCTTTTAATGGAGTACTAGTAATTAAGAAGTCAAAATGATATGGATGGTGCAGCAGCAGTAGTAGTAGTAATGCATTAAGCTGAAACATATTGATGGTTTTCTGTGCCTATCTCCTCCTGCAGACTGTGTTCATAAATGATCGTAAACACTAGCTAGCTAGGGGATTGATGAAGGCATCATCCTCATGTTTCTGCACACATTCCAATAGCCACATATTCAGGCCTCCTATATCTATATGTATATGTATATGTATATACATTTGCTACTCTTTCTCCTCTAAAATAGAAGAAGATTATTATTAGGAGTACAAAGGTAAGCTATTTTTTAATATTATACTCCCTCCCTTCTAGCTAAAACGAGGCCAACGTTGTAGGACTTTAGAAAAAATCAAAAAAAGAAGCCGATAATTAAGAAGGGCATACATAAAAGCCAATCAGATGAGATTAAAACGACATTTAATTGTATGTGGATGACTTTGATATAAATGATGCTGAAGGGAATAAAAGGGAAAAAGCAAAATATGATTTTCGAAAAACAGAAACAAAATCAAAAAGTGGTCTGGTCTGGTCACCAACATTTTAACCTACTAGCCCTGCATGTTGCTAACCAAGGCTGAGAAATATGTAACCCCCACGTCGAGGGTACTTCACCAAATATTCAATTAATTAAACAAAAAAGAAAGTTTAAAGTGTGCAATTAATGCCAGCGGTGTGGCTAACCAAATGCCCCCATGGTCAACCAGCTAGCTCCTATAAATTCCCTCTGCATCTCTTCCTATTCTAATCATCCCATCCCATCCCATCCCATCCCATCCCAATACCAAAAATAAACTCTTCACTTTCTCTCTCACACACTAAAACACACATTGAGAATTTTTCTTTGTCAACCATACCGAAGCTTAGCAATCACTGACGGTGCCAGTAAAAAAAACATGGTTTTTGCCATGGTACTTCTGAAGCTAGCAGAATGGCTGGTGTACCAGCTTTTGGCCAACTCATGTTACAGAGCTGCAATGAAGGTGAAAAATTATGGGTTTTTCTTGAGAAACCCTTCTCTTAGATCACAGCATCAACCACCTCAGAATTTGTACCCCAGTGTAACCAAATGTGGGCTTCAGAACAGGGGATCCCAAACTCTGGTCTGTGACATTGATGGCACCTTGCTAAGGTCGCAGTCCTTCTTCCCCTACTTCATGCTGGTGGCTTTTGAAGGTGGTAGCATACTCAGAGCGTTCCTGCTGCTGTTGTCATCCCCGTTCCTCTGTTTTTTGGACTACAAGTTAAAGTTAAGGGTCATGATTTTCATTACATTTTGTGGGCTGAGATTAAGGGACATGGAGAGTGTTGGAAGGGCAGTGTTGCCCAAGTTTTATCTTGAAAATCTGAATCTTGAGGTGTATGAGATTTGGTCTGCCTCAGGGTGTAGGGTGGTCTGCACTAGTGTCCCTAGAGTCATGATTCATGGGTTCTTGAAGGAGTATTTGAGTGTTGACCATGTTTTTGGGACAGAGCTCCACACTTTCGGTCACTATTTTACTGGTTTGCTATCTGATTCTGGCTTGCTTGTGAAGCACAGAACTCTTAAGGAATTCTTTGGAGAGAGAAAGCCTGAAATTGGAATTTCAAATCGTCATGACCACATCTTCATGTCCCTCTTCAAGGTATATATTTTTTATATGTTATGTTTTATCAGTGTCACTTTCGTTAAATCATAACTATATATTGTGTTTTTTTGGTTAAAAATTCTGTGTGTAATGACCTGATGTTTTAGCCCAAAGAGATGCTCAGACACATAGCTGACAATTACTTTTTTGGTCATGGTCATGCATATGTACGTTGCCTTGAAATTGAAGCTGTGCTTGTTTATACGGTAAATATAATTAAATTCAAAATTTAGCTTGCGTGTGTCCATAAAATAAAACAGATATAGTAGGTCATATCGTTAGAGAATTTTAGGTCATGCATTAAGGAGGAGTCATATTCAATGTAACAGTTGCAATATCTTTTCCCAATTAAAATATGTGTGTCTATTTATATTCTCTCTCATCACGAAATTTCTCTCTCGTAGTCTAAAGAAATAGCCTGTGCTGTTGTACAATTTACAAGGAGGAGAGTGCAGATCGTGACTTGAATATAATGCTAGTGTGCGTGTATGTGATATGAATTTGTCATCATAAATTTAGACTTTTTATTACTCCCCCATCTCATAATAACTGTCGTTTTAGCTTGATTCACATGGATTAAAAAAGTCATTTAGTACTATCACTACCCTTTATGAGAAGTTGAAAACTATTAATACAAGAGAAAAATTTCTTGGGACAATGCGATAAGGTAGGGGTGATATAGGAAAATAAATAATTTATTCTCCTAAAAAGTTTTAAACCACAAATAAATTAGAAAAAAAAAATTTCTTCTAAAACGACAGTTATTATGGGATGGAGGTATTATTATACTTACAACACTATTAAAAAAATAACTTATTACCTTTAGGGTACAAATGAAATACTTATAAATATTAAGTAGAAAATTTAAACTAAACTCTTGTATATTGTTCACATATAAAAGAATTCTTATTATTTTTAATCTAGCCGTTACAACTTATTAATATTTTGTAACCGTTTTGTTTTAATTGCATACAGGACCCTCCTCAAGTACATTGCATTGCATGCATATAAAAATATAATTATAATAATAATAATATTTAATTTCTTAATTTCCCAACAAATTAACCAACTTTTCCCACCCTTTTACACCTGCTAATTTACTTTTGATTATAATCCAACCTATAACTAAAAAATGGCCCCACCTGTATCATCCCCTCCCATCCCCTCCCCTCCCCTCGTAGTTCCTTCTTAATTGTCCATATTTTCAAGGATGCCGTTGCCGGCCTCTCGTGACTCGTTAGGTCTCCTAATTCTTAGGATTTACAACTAATTCATAACCCAATATGATCTAAAATTAGATTGAAAAAATAAAAAACCAAATATTTATAATTAATTTCCGTTTGTGATTTTGACAGGAAGCTTATATGGTGGGCAAGGAAGACCGTGCCATGCCAAAGGACAAATACCCAAAGCCCGTAATCTTTCACGACGGAAGGCTAGCTTTCTTGCCCACACCATTAGCGACACTTTCCATGTTCATGTGGCTCCCACCCGGCCTTATCCTGGCCATCTTCCGTCTCTTGGTGGGCATCTACTTACCCTACAGAGTAGCCATGTTTTTGGGGTGCCTAAGCGGCATCAAAATCCAGTACAAAAACTGCGGCCCGTCAGCCAATTACAAGAGCTCCGGCAAAGGAGGAGTCCTCTACGTTTGCACCCACCGAACCCTACTGGACCCTATTTTCCTGAGCACCTCATTGGGCCAGCCCTTGACTGCAGTTACATACAGCCTAAGCAAAGTGTCTGAAATGATAGCCCCAATAAAAACGGTCCGATTGACGAGGGATAGAAAGAAAGATGGGAAAACAATGGAGAGATTATTAGGAGAAGGAGATTTGGTGGTTTGTCCGGAAGGGACTACTTGTAGGGAGCCATATTTGTTAAGGTTTAGTTCATTGTTCGCCGAGCTGGCGGATGAGATTGTGCCGGTTGCTATAAATACTCATGTGGGCATGTTTTACGGGACAACAGCGAGTGGGCTCAAGTGTTTGGATCCCATATTTTTCTTGATGAACCCGAGGCCCGCTTATTATGTCCATGTTCTGGGGAAGTTGGCGAGGGAGGCGACGTGTGCGGGTGGGAAGTCGAGCCATGAGGTGGCAAACTATATACAGAGACAACTGGCGGATGCATTGGGATTTGAGTGCACTAGTCTTACGAGGAGGGATAAGTATTTGATGCTGGCAGGAAACGAAGGCGTGGTGAAGGAGAAGGAGAAGGAGAAGAGATGATGATTAAAATAATAATAAAATAATCAGTTACGTTACGTTACGAAAGTAGCCAGAGTGTTCGTTCGTTCGTTCGTTCGTTTTTGGATTTTTTGTATTGAAATACTACTATATAGTATAAATTCTCTTTTCTAATTAATTTCCTATATATATATATGCCAAGTAATTGACAAGTTTTTATATTAATTAATTATGGGATGAATTATTTTTGATACACCATCATTTTGTGTATAGTATAATTAAGATATACACCATCGGTAACCCACACCACACACATTCTAAATTTACAAATCAAAATGAAACAATAATTAATTCGATATTTGGATGTACCGCGGTTTAAAGAATCAAATTAATGGTCATTCGATATTTTCTTTCTTTGTTCCCCGTTTAATTTAATTTTTTATATGGAGCGAATAATAATCTTATGGTTTATAAAAGAGAGTATAATTTATCAATTATATTCCACTTTAAATAATTTTTATTTTTTTTAAAATTTTAAGTAATTTATGGAGTGAGTATTGAATGGATTGTAGTTACAAATGTACATAAGATCAATATTAACTTTTAAAAAGTTAATTTGTGATATTTTTAAATTTAAATTTAATATGATTCATTTAACTTTTGAAAATTATAAATTTTCAAAATTAAATTAATTATATAATTATATTGATATAAATTAAATAAATTTATATCAATTTTAAATTTGAAATGAATTTTTTAAAAATAAGTCACATAATTTGAAAATAAAGTAATAAAAAAATGTCAAGATGTGTATGATTGATGAGTTGTCAACTTAAATGAAGGTGTAAAATGTCATTTTGTATATATAGAATGATATTTTGACTCCCTCACACTGGGGAGTAAAATCCTATATAGGGATTAAAATAGGGAGTTAAGTAAGAATTAGGAAACTGTTAGAGCATTTACAACAGTTTTCTTAATAGACTCTATGTCCCTACATTTGAAGAATATATCAATAAATCAGTATCCAACAGTTTTCTTATCCTTATATAATTCTCTATTTTAATCCCTATATATGATTTGACTCCTCAGAGTGAGGGAATCAAAAGAGTGTTCCCTATTTACCTAAAATGACATTTCACACCCTATTTATTGCGATTTTATATTGGCTAAATGATCTTATCTCACTTAATTGCTGATTTGGGTATGCCTATCATATTCACTCATTTTTATTTTTTAAACATAGAATTTAGAGAAGAAAGAGCACTATAAAAAAATTAAAAATCAGTCAAATTTTGATTTTGATCATTTTTGTAAAAAATATTACTACTAATTATAAATTTTATTATTTTGTAATTAAAATAATGTTGTTTTAATTCTCATAAACACATAATGATCGTTGCACATTTTGATTTCTAGCAATATCTATTTTTAAATTAAAATAATTACAAATTTTAAATTCAAACAACAATTACTTTTAAATAAAAAATAGTTACAACGTTCAAAATATGATTTAACTGTTGGAACTTTCAAATTTTAACTTTTAAATTTCAAATTTTAAATTTCAAAATTTAATATTTATGGAATCAATATAAGGAATCTGTTGGGTACATAGTGAAAAAATTGAATCTCTATCCTACAGAATGACCCAATAGCACTGCAGAGTAGGGATAGAGATAAGAAAACGGTTGTGAATGCTCTTAGATAATAATTTGTTGATCTATTCTTCAAAATTAGGGATAGAGAATTGATTAAGAAAACTGTTGTTAATGCTTTAACTAAGAGGATTGCTTGATAGTTCAATCTGCAGTCTACACTACTACTCTGATACTATAATAATAGTATAAATTCAACAAATGAAGTTTGCTAAAGACAATTCAACAATGTATCACATAGTTAAATTCAAGTTTACTCTATTTTATATATTGTATTTTATATTTTAAAACATAACACTTTGCCTCCCACATTTTTATTGAACCAACACCACATCATACCATTTGATCAAAATTCATCGGTAAAACAGTAAAATGGGTCATTTTTAGCTATGAATTTTGAATCGGAGGGTGTTGTTATGTGTCGGTTAGCTAAAAGTATCGGATGCAATGTGTCATGTTTTTAAGTATAAGATGCAGCGTGCAAAAAGAATAAACTCAGGGGATGTAAAGTGCATTCAACTCTATATCACGTCAATTATCTTTTTTACTCTATTCGTCTCAAATTAAATGTTTGTATAACTTTGATTTTTGATCAAATTGATTATTTTAAAAATTAAATATATAATTCTGTTTATAAAATTATAAAAATTGAAGTTGGTTGAAAATTACATCTATTTTCTTATTATTATAATCTTTTTGACCCAATCTTTGTCAATAATGATATAAAAATTAATTTGACCAAAAAAAATTAAAACGTAGTAGCTTTTAATTTGAGCCGGAAGGAGTAATAAACTTCAAATACGTACAAGCAATTAGCTGTAATTAATTAAGACGACAGCAATATACGGGCATTTAAGTGAGTCTGACATTTTATGCAATCGTTAAAATGTTCTTTTTCTTTTGTATACTAAAGGGTTGGGGGAAAAAAATAAAATAAAATCATGAGCTAATCAATGGCGCTACAAACATGTCCTAGAGCTGCATAATATGTAAATGAACCGGCGGCCGGTACCCATGCCCATGGGGCTCTTCGTCCATTTAGATTATACTAATTTCACCACTGTCAATACATATGAAAATCTACACGCGCGTTTGGTTATAATATTGGAATATGAATTAAAATGTGACTGAGAGAATAAACATTTTATTTAGAACGATAAACTACAAAATTTTGATCGATGATTTTTATTATTATTACAAACTTGAGAAAATGCATGAGATGAGACGAAAAATGATTTGAATTCTGAAGGGCATGTGTAGTGTGAGACTGTTGTATATATACTTGAGATGAATTTATAAAATTAAGTATAATTTCACTATATATCTATTTTATGGGATTTTTTCTTTTAAAAAGTCAATTATTATGAAATGGAGGTAGTACTTCTTAAGGCTATGTTTTGTTTTTTATGGTATTATTCATGAGATAACTTAAAATAATCTCATGTTATGTTTATTTTTATCATGATTAATTAAAATAATCCGTTTATGGATTGGATTGGATTCATATTTTGTGGTTAATAGTATTTCCCAGGAAATGAAATTGTGGAAAACGTTTTTTGGATCAGTGGCGTAATTAATTAACATTAGTTTATTCCTACTCAAATTAAATAATTCCTACTGACCACGAGATTGATAATATATTAAAGAAAATCCAGTCAACTATTTCATAAATAAATAATTTATTGTCTTTATTTTAGTTAAAAAATAGCCACTTTGACAAATAAATAAGAAAAATAAACGTACCATCCATAGGACATATCTCTGTACAATACAAACACTTATCTAATACTACTGTACTGGCCACGACAGAATCACACATTTTTCTAGCTTGCTTAATTCATGTTCTAATCATTAAACATATATATCGACTCCTGATCATCATGAATATTGATGTTCTCCGTCCCCACTTAAAAACTCCCGTCGCAGCCGCCCATCAGTATCCAAATAATGAATGTGCGCGACACCAATTGAAATACATAGCTAGCATCAATTCTGTTCAATTACGCAATTGGAACCCAATGAATCGTGCCAATCATTTTTCATGGCTTGGTTCAACCGTCTGATGAAACCTACATTTTGCTTCTCACAATAATGCAAGAATTGTGCCACGCCTCTTGGGTCTAATTTACCCTTCCAATAACTGACAATATCATGATATTCGGGCAACTTGCCGTGGTGGCCGGAGTTCAACTCCGGCGCAAACCCTGCCAAGCTGCTTATGTACTCAATCATACCGTTTACAAGTACCCGTGGGGCGTTACCTTGACCGTCCCATAGCCAAATACGCGACATACCTTTTTGCACCGCAGACTCAATGGCATGATTAAAATTTGGTTCTTCCATTATTGAAGGACTTAAATGGAGAACATGCTCGTGCTTTTTTCTTGATTCGATGGAAAATTTGGTGGTCAAATTTTGGGTGGCGAGCCGGAGAATCACATGGTTGACTTGTTTCTTGGGGTGGAATTGACTATGCTGGACATCAGGGTAAAGAAAATTTTCAACAAATTGACTTGTGCGGAGGACTATACGTGTGGCTTTATCATTGGAGACGTAGAAGAGAGAGAAAAGTTTTCCGGGGGAGGAGTTGCCGGCGTCGTTGATGATCGTGATGGTGAAGCCTTTGGAGGCTTCATAATTTGCCCATACGGAGACTGATCCAATGAGGATGAGTAGAAGAAACCTGAAGATGATGCCGGAATTTGATGAGATGATGAGCTTGAAGCTATCCACATCTTTATGATAATTTGCACCGGTGGCTGCAGCTGCCAGGGAGGTGATGGTGGTGGGTATGAGGGGTTGGAGGAGGAGGAGGTGGTGGTGGTCATGCTCTTCCATATGTAAAATGAAAGATGGAAGGTAAGTGACCCGTAGAGACAATAGACAAATGGACAATTAATGGGGGACACTAAAAAGAATAATGAATGGTCCTTATTAGAAAAGGGCCCCAAGCCTTTGGCAAATTAATGGGTTAAATACCCACGCCTTTGGCAAATTAATGGGTTAAATACATGGAACAATTACATATTATAGTATATTTTTAAAAGTAATTACAAAAATCATACATTCATAAAATAATTACAAAAATATGACACTTCATCATATATATTTATAATATTAATACAATTAAGAGTCCTTAAATTAAGGGATTAATATTAATGAGATTACATAACAAATTAGTTTCCATCTTCCTTCGGTCTCTCTATCTATCTACGCCATTACTATTTCTCTCTCTTCTCCCTTACTACTTCTCTCTCTCCTCTCGTCTCTCCTCTCGAAGCCACTCGACGTCGTCCTCCTCCTCTTCCGCCGCCGTCGTCGTCGTCGTCGTCCTCTTCCGCCGCCGCCGCAACACCATAGTCTCTCAACTCTGACAGAAAATTGAATACGTGACTTTCAGGCTAATACGTAATTTTCTCTTTCCAACTCTCTCACAATTGAAAGGATTCTGGTCTCTCTCTAAGGTATGCTTCTAATTTCTGTTAATTTTCATTCTAGTAATTAATTGCCAATATGATCATATATATACGCTATGTTTCTAACAGAATGGGGTATTGATTGTTTAGATTTGTGTTGTTTTTATGTTTTGTATAGAATGGTTGATACAAGGAAGAAGGATTGAAAGAGGTAAAGAATCACAGAGGGTAATTCTATTAAGGACTTGACGAAATTTGTTTGGGTTTGTAGAGTTGGATTTTGATTTTGATGTTCCTGTAGTTAAGACAGAAGCTCAAGTTCATAGCCAGAAGATATTTTCAATCCAAATTTTTTTAAAGGTTTGCTAATTTAAATTTTGTTATTGTTACTATCATATAACTGTTTGGTTACTTCTACATTATGTTTTGGTTACTGTTAGCTTGTGATTCGGATACCATTTTTGTTATCCTGATTTGGTATTTTGGTTACTTTTTTATGTTGTTATGGTTACCATGTATTTGCTTAGTATACATGGTTGACTAAACTGGTTTTGGTGTACATGTTGTTTATGTATTGGTTACCATTAAAACATGTTTTGGTTATTATCATATAAATATTTGGTTACTTCTTTAGTATGTTTTTGGTTATTGTTAATTTCTGATTTGAATTCTATTTATGTTTCCTTGAGTTGGGATTTTGGTTACTGTTTTTTGTTGTTCTTGTGACGCCCCCAAAATTAGGTATACATCACCCATCTTGGGTTGTCAGATACATAGTACAGAATACAAATACAACTGATTAATACAACTGTCGTGTACAATACGACAAAACATAAACTATGAGTTTGAATACAAATATTATCTTATAGAGAGTATTCATACTCAAAAGGAGTCCTCATTACATTTATTAACACACCATTACATAGAATAGTGAGGACTACTAACTAATACTATCATTCGGACCATCACTCCGTTCCCCGACTTGCCCCAGCTACGTTCTCATTTCCTGAAGAGAACAGTGAAAGAAAGGGTGAGCTCAACTAGCCCAGTAAGAAATATTATGACTAAGATAATGCAGAATAAATTATCATTAGCCTTCAACAATGTTAAACTGATAAAATATAATAGACATCAAGTTTAACTGTAGCGGAACAAGCAATCCATTAAAAGAGTCAAGTAGAAAATAAACTCTACTATCTTTTATGATTTAAAAAGTTTTTCAACACTGTGATCGCTGAGACTCAGCTTAATAAAATAATCCACATCATCGAATCACCCCTGCACTACGGCCAAGGATATTCGTATATTCATTAATGGTCATGATCATGCCAACAACTGTCCATCAATGCACTACGGGCCAATGAGGACTTTTACCACATCATTTGTAACATTACGGTCATGATTATACCGAATAATCCTTGGTCATAATCATACCAAGTCCATCTATGCAATACAGGCCACAGATGACTTTCAACATTTTATAAACATGAGGATGATGACAATGATATAAGAATTCAATAAAACAAGTTCAAGAATTAATTTATCCAGGAATTAACAACGTCCAAATTGTCAACATGATACTGCATTGTGGAGTAAAATTCAAGAATGCTTAGAAGAATATTTTCTTGAAAAGATACTGGATGAAACGCAACTATCAAGGATATTCCACAAATTTCATGGAGTATAGAAGTCAAAACTTAACCAACTGAGTACAATAAAGAATTGAATAACAAAAGAAATCACCATGCATGCGATAGACCGCACAGACAGGTTATTCCAATAGAATAATAAATAATGGAACCAGGTCCGGCGTAAACGCACAGACAGGATATTCCGACAGAATAATAAATAATGGAACCAGGTCCGGTGTAAAACACACAGACAGGATATTCCAACAGAATAATAATAAAACGGAACCAGGTCCGGTGTAAAACACACAGACAGGATGTTCCAACAGAATAATAAACGGAACCAGGTCCGGTGTAAAACACACAGACAGGATGTTCCAACAGAATAATAGAAGAATGTCACCAAGTATAGGGTAGACCGCGTATACTGGTTATTCCAACAGAATAATAACAAATGGAATAACAGAAGTTCTCTTCATGAATATAAAAAAAATAATATTCCCTACCTTAAAAGAACTGGATATTGGAAAAGTGATGTAGCAGAATACTTTTATTCTCTCTCTCTCTTATTCTCTCTATACTTTCTCTCTCTATAGCTTGAATGAATTCGTGAAAAATAATGAAGCCCTAAGCCTCTATTTATAGAAAAACTGAGGGTGGCTCTTGGTCTTAACGAAGGGTCAAATGACTCTTGGTCTTAACGAAGGGTCAAATGACTCTTGGTAATATTGAAGGGACAACTACTATTGACGAAAGTAATTACTATTGACCAAGGTAAATACTATTGACGAAGGTAATTACTATTGACCAAGGTAAATACTATTGACCAAGGTAAATACTATTGACGAAGGTAATTACTATTGACCAAGGTAAATACTATTGACGACGGTAATTACTATTGACGACGGTAATTACTATTGACGACGGTAATTACTATTGACGAAGAGACTCTTAGATGATGACATATGGCCCCCCATAAAATAACCAAACTTACCACAACGTCTCAATTATTGATTTAATAATATAACATATTATACAGACGATACTATGACAATAATTTAAGAGATATGATGCAGCAATTACTATAGCAATAATTGAGTATAGCTGAGTGACTTCTCACGTAAGCATCAATAATCAATACCGTGTGCTACTATGCAACCACGCGTATTACTGTACTTTTACTACCGAGTAGTTCAACAGTTTTAACGGTTTTAACGGTAACACCTCAGCCGTTATTTTTTATAGAAAGATAATTCTGTCGTTTTCTCAATCCGACAATAATTCCGTTGTGGGGTCCACCAATGATTGTGCCGTCGTACGAATATTCCCCGACAAAAAGAATATTCTCCGACCAAACGAATATTTTATAACAACTTGCTTACTTTGCAAAATTTATAAATATTACCCACAACTATAACATTATATCAAATTAACTCCATAATATTCAAAAATGATATTTATAGAAAATTCATCTTTATTTATAAAAGTTGGGGTCTTACAACCTCCCCTTCTTATGAAATTTCGCCCTCGAAATTAGGGTACGTACCTGGTATGTCGAAGAGGTAAGGATACCTTGATTTCATTTCTGATTCTAACTCCCAAGTCATTTCCTCAACATCGTGGTTTCTCCACAAAACTTTAACTTGAGGTATAACCTTGGAGCGTAGAATATGTTCCTTCTTATCCAAGATTTGAACAGGAACTTCTTCATACGTCAAATCCTCCGCTATTTCGTCCGGTTCTAACTCAATAATGTGGTTCGGGTCTTCCACATATTTGCGTAACATGGATATGTGGAAAACGTTATGAACACGAGACATACTTGGCGGTAAAGCGAGTCTATAAGCCACAGTTCCTACTCGATCGAGGATTAAAAATGGACCGATGAATCGAGGATTTAGCTTTCCTCTCTTTCCAAATCTCGTAACTCCTTTCCATGGAGCAACACGTAAGAACACATGATCTCCTACATCAAATTCCACGTCCTTTCGATGAAGATCAGCATAACTCTTTTGTCGATCTTGTGAGGTTTTTATACGTTGTCGGATCGTTTGAATCTTTTCTGTAGTCATACGTACCAACTCCGGTCCCAACAACGTTGCTTCGCCCACCTCATCCCAGCATACTGGAGAACGACATTTTCTTCCATACAATGCTTCGAATGGAGCCATGCCAATACTT
The DNA here is from genome assembly GCA_016801055.1 of Panax notoginseng. Classification (NCBI taxonomy): domain Eukaryota; kingdom Viridiplantae; phylum Streptophyta; class Magnoliopsida; order Apiales; family Araliaceae; genus Panax; species Panax notoginseng. Next base: position 187,665,678 of record CM029012.1, read on the forward strand.
GCTTGATAACTGTTGTTGTAGGAAAACTCCACCAATGGTAAGAACTTGTCCCAACTTCCCTTGAAGTCAAAGACACAGAGTCTTAATAGATCTTCAAGAGTTTGAATAGTCCTCTCTGATTGTCCGTCCGTCTGAGGATGATATGCTGAACTAAATCGTAACTCCGTGCCCATAGCTTTTTGTAAACTAACCCAAAATCGTGAAGTGAATCTTGGGTCTCGGTCAGAAACTATGGATACTGGCATACCATGCAGTCTTACAATCTCGTTTATGTACATACGAGCAAGACGTTCAAGTGTATAAGTTTCTCGTATCGGTAAGAAATGAGCAGACTTGGTCAATCTATCAACAATGACCCAAATCGCATCAATACCTTGAGAAACCCTGGGAAGACCGGTAACGAAATCCATGGTAATGTGCTCCCACTTCCATTCTGGAATTTCAAGTGGTTGCAATGGACCTTTTGGTACTTGATGCTCCGCTTTGACTCGTTGACAAGTTAGACACCTTGAGATAAACAACGCTATCTCTCTCTTCATATTGCTCCACCAAAATGTATGACGAAGATCATGATACATTTTGGTACTTCCAGGATGGATTGCAAACGGTGTGTTGTGCGCCTCCATCATGATTTCATACTTTAAATCAGGGTTGTTAGGAACACAAAGTCTGGAGTTGACTCGAAGTATTCCTTCCTCATCGATTCTTGCTTCCGGCATAACACCTTCTTGCACTTTCTTCCTCATACGCATCAGCTCCAGGTCTGTAGCTTGAGCAGCTTTAACTTTATCGATTAAAGTCGGTTCTACTCGTATATTCGCCATCATCACATGGGTCCCTGGAGTCTTCAACTCTATCTCCATCCTTTGCAAGTCACACAAAATGGGCCTTTGCGTTGTTAATATTGCACTTGTACCTGCATATGATCTTCTACTCAATGCGTCAGCTACCACGTTCGCTTTTCCAGGATGGTATTGAATGGTATGATCATAATCTTTCAACAGTTCAAGCCAACGTCGTTGTCGCATGTTGAGTTCCTTTTGAGTGAAGAAATATTTGAGGCTTTTATGATCCGTAAAGATCTCCACTTTCTCCCCATACAAGTAATGCCTCCAAATTTTAAGTGCAAAGACAACAGCTGCCAACTCTAGATCATGAGTAGGATAATTCCTCTCATATTCCTTGAGTTGTCTTGATGCATAGGCTATGACTTTTCCATGTTGCATGAGAACGCATCCCAACCCTTTGCTCGAAGCATCACTGTAGATGACAAATCCCTCCGAGCCAGATGGTATTGTTAGAACAGGTGCTGAAATGAGTCTCCTCTTGAGTTCTTGAAAACTCTGCTCACATTCTTCGCTCCAACCAAACTTTGTATCTTTCCGAGTCAGCTGAGTTAATGGAGTAGCGATTCGAGAAAATCCTTCCACGAATCTCCGATAATAACCAGCTAAACCAAGAAAGCTACGTACCTCGGTCACTGATTTAGGTTGCTCCCAGCTTTGAATAGCTTCAATCTTTGCCGGGTCAACCGATATTCCACGACTTGATACTACGTGCCCAAGGAATGCTACCTCCTCCAGCCAGAACTCGCATTTCTTCAACTTGGCATAAAGCTTGTATTCACGAAGCTTTTGGAGTACCAGCCTCAAGTGTTGCTCATGATCTTCACGGCTTTTGGAATAAATAAGGATGTCATCAATAAAGACGACCACAAAGTGATCCAAATATTCCTTGAATACCCGGTTCATCATATCCATGAAGGCAGCAGGAGCATTAGTCAATCCAAAGGACATGACTAGGAATTCATAATGCCCGTACCGAGTTCTAAAAGCCGTCTTTGGAATATCCTCAGTTCTAACCTTCAGCTGATGATATCCAGAACGAAGATCGATCTTTGAAAAGAATTGTGCTCCTTGCAACTGGTCAAACAGGTCATCAATACGTGGCAATGGGTACCTGTTTTTGATGGTGACATGATTCAACTCCCGATAATCAATACAAAGTCGCATACTTCCATCTTTCTTCTTCACGAATAGAACAGGAGCTCCCCAAGGAGAAGTACTAGGACGAATAAAGCCAATGTCTAACAATTCCTGCAGTTGGATCTTTAACTCCTGAAGTTCAATAGGAGCCATTCGATATGGGGCTTTGGAAATGGGTTTTGTACCGGGTTCAAGATCGATACAAAATTCAATTTCACGCTCTGGGGGTAGGCCAGGAAGTTCTTCAGGGAATACGTCAGGGAATTTATTAACAATAGAAATATCATTCAAAACTGACGTATTTTTGTTTAGATCTGTGACATGAGCTAAGAAAGCTTGACATCCGTTTTTCAATAAACGAATAGCTTTATGGCTTGAGATGACAGCGATTGATTTTAATGGTTTGGTTGCTTGAATTCGCATAATAGGTCGATTAGGAATATGAAAGCTAACAACCTTACGAAAACAATCAATTTTTGCATGATGAGTAGTTAACCAATCAATCCCTAGAATCACGTCAAATGCAAGTATTTTTAATGAAATAAGATCGACAGGTAATGTGTGGGTACCAACTTGAACCAAACAAGACTTATAAACCGTGGATGTAATGAAGGTTTCTCCCAATGGAGTTTCAACTGCTAAGTCAAAGTCTAATTTCTCCGGAATCAAATTTAATCGATGAGCGCAAGTAGGAGAAATAAAAGAATGGGTTGAACCGGTATCAAATAAAGTATAGACTTCGTTAGAGTTTATGATAAGCTTACCCGTGATGACCTCATTCGGGTTCCTTGCGTTCTGGGAGGTCACAACAAACGCTCTCCCTTGCACAACCGGTTTTGACTTTTCTGGGACGGCCTTTGGTGCCTCCATCCTAGCTGAATTTGTCTTCGGTAAACGACAAAATCGGGCTAAATGACCTTCTCTTCCACAATTATAACATGCTTTGGACGGCATCGCGCAGTTTGGACTGATGTGCCCCTCCCCTCCGCATTTGAAACATATGATAGGTGGTCGTTCTCCTTCCTTAACGACAGGTGCTGGTGCTGACGTCTTTCCATCATTGTTGAATCTCCTCTTCTTGAAATGTCCATTCTTATTGTTTTGGCCCTGATTACCACCGAAGTGGTTACCATTTCTGGCCTGTTGATTCCCTCCACGCTTGTTGTCACCGCTTCGATGACTGCTCTCACTGGTATTATCATTTTGCCGGCTGCTCTCTTTTGGTTGCGTTGTCTCGTTATCGCGCTCCACCAACTGAGCCCTATTTACAACATCTGAATACAAACACAGTTTATGAGAAACAAGATGTTGACGTATCTCCGGCTTCAAACCTCTTAAAAACATCCGCGTCATTCTTTCTTCATTATCCACCAGGTGGGACGCAAACCGGGATAACTCCGCAAATTTTGCCTCGTACTGCGACACGGTCATATTATTCTGCTCCAATTTGATGAACTCCACCTCCTTCATGTGACGAATACTCTCGGGAAAGTATTTGTCGTTAAACAGCTCTTGGAACTTCTCCCAGGACATCTTCAGTGCGGCAGGTTGAGTACGCTTTATCGATTCCCACCAGTAATCTGCCTCTCCTCGCAACATAAAGGCGGCAAAGGGAACCTTTTGCTCCTCGGAGCAACCCAAGACATCAAATATCTTGGTGATCTGCTTTATCCATGTTTCAGCTACAAGTGGTTTGGGTTCTCCCTTAAACTCCGGTGGTCCCAGCTCCTTAAACTGTTTAGCGGTGACCGCCTGAGAGTTTCCAGTATTTCCACCTACGTTGTGGACAGGAGCCGCTTTCACCTGTTGTTGCATGAATTGCATAAAGCCTCTGAACATTTGATCATTCATCATTTGGTCAGTGTTGTTGTTTGCATGAGGATTGACACCTTCCTGATGCACATTATCCTGATTATTGATATGTGGTGAATCAACAGTCGTCTGTGCTCCATTGCTATTCTCAACATTCTCGATGCCATTTTCAGATACTGCCACAAAATAAAAATTAATTGATATGTCATATATTATCCTTATATTATGACCGACCAATTAAATACCATGCAAATAAACTTAGGTATGTCATACTAGCGAAGGAATTCCCCGTCTCTCCCCTCCTAGTTCTATTCTCACATCTTAGCCAGGGATCATATCCCTAAGCTTTGATACCAACTGTGACGCCCCCAAAATTAGGTATACATCACCCATCTTGGGTCGTCAGATACATAGTACAGAATACAAATACAACTGATTAATACAACTGTCGTGTACAATACGACAAAACATAAACTGTGAGTTTGAATACAAATATTATCTTCTAGAGAGTATTCATACTCAAAAGGAGTCCTCATTACATTTATTAACACACCATTACATAGAATAGTGAGGACTACTAACTAATACTATCATTCGGACCATCACTCCGTTCCCCGACTTGCCCCAGCTACGTTCTCATTTCCTGAAGAGAACAGTGAAAGAAAGGGTGAGCTCAACTAGCCCAGTAAGAAATATTATGACTAAGATAATGCAGAATAAATTATCATTAGCCTTCAACAATGTTAAACTGATAAAATATAATAGACATCAAGTTTAACTGTAGCGGAACAAGCAATCCATTAAAAGAGTCAAGTAGAAAATAAACTCTACTATCTTTTATGATTTAAAAAGTTTTTCAACACTGTGATCGCTGAGACTCAGCTTAATAAAATAATCCACATCATCGAATCACCCCTGCACTACGGCCAAGGATATTCGTATATTCATTAATGGTCATGATCATGCCAACAACTGTCCATCAATGCACTACGGGCCAATGAGGACTTTTACCACATCATTTGTAACATTACGGTCATGATTATACCGAATAATCCTTGGTCATAATCATACCAAGTCCATCTATGCAATACAGGCCACAGATGACTTTCAACATTTTATAAACATGAGGATGATGACAATGATATAAGAATTCAATAAAACAAGTTCAAGAATTAATTTATCCAGGAATTAACAACGTCCAAATTGTCAACATGATACTGCATTGTGGAGTAAAATTCAAGAATGCTTAGAAGAATATTTTCTTGAAAAGATACTGGATGAAACGCAACTATCAAGGATATTCCACAAATTTCATGGAGTATAGAAGTCAAAACTTAACCAACTGAGTACAATAAAGAATTGAATAACAAAAGAAATCACCATGCATGCGATAGACCGCACAGACAGGTTATTCCAATAGAATAATAAATAATGGAACCAGGTCCGGCGTAAACGCACAGACAGGATATTCCGACAGAATAATAAATAATGGAACCAGGTCCGGTGTAAAACACACAGACAGGATATTCCAACAGAATAATAATAAAACGGAACCAGGTCCGGTGTAAAACACACAGACAGGATGTTCCAACAGAATAATAAACGGAACCAGGTCCGGTGTAAAACACACAGACAGGATGTTCCAACAGAATAATAGAAGAATGTCACCAAGTATAGGGTAGACCGCGTATACTGGTTATTCCAACAGAATAATAACAAATGGAATAACAGAAGTTCTCTTCATGAATATAAAAAAAATAATATTCCCTACCTTAAAAGAACTGGATATTGGAAAAGTGATGTAGCAGAATACTTTTATTCTCTCTCTCTCTTATTCTCTCTATACTTTCTCTCTCTATAGCTTGAATGAATTCGTGAAAAATAATGAAGCCCTAAGCCTCTATTTATAGAAAAACTGAGGGTGGCTCTTGGTCTTAACGAAGGGTCAAATGACTCTTGGTCTTAACGAAGGGTCAAATGACTCTTGGTAATATTGAAGGGACAACTACTATTGACGAAAGTAATTACTATTGACCAAGGTAAATACTATTGACGAAGGTAATTACTATTGACCAAGGTAAATACTATTGACCAAGGTAAATACTATTGACGAAGGTAATTACTATTGACCAAGGTAAATACTATTGACGACGGTAATTACTATTGACGACGGTAATTACTATTGACGAAGAGACTCTTAGATGATGACATATGGCCCCCCATAAAATAACCAAACTTACCACAACGTCTCAATTATTGATTTAATAATATAACATATTATACAGACGATACTATGACAATAATTTAAGAGATATGATGCAGCAATTACTATAGCAATAATTGAGTATAGCTGAGTGACTTCTCACGTAAGCATCAATAATCAATACCGTGTGCTACTATGCAACCACGCGTATTACTGTACTTTTACTACCGAGTAGTTCAACAGTTTTAACGGTTTTAACGGTAACACCTCAGCCGTTATTTTGTTATAGAAAGATAATTCTGTCGTTTTCTCAATCCGACAATAATTCCGTTGTGGGGTCCACCAATGATTGTGCCGTCGTACGAATATTCCCCGACAAAAAGAATATTCTCCGACCAAACGAATATTTTATAACAACTTGCTTACTTTGCAAAATTTATAAATATTACCCACAACTATAACATTATATCAAATTAACTCCATAATATTCAAAAATGATATTTATAGAAAATTCATCTTTATTTATAAAAGTTGGGGTCTTACAGTTCTGGTTACCATGTATTTGCTTAGTATATATGGGTTGACTAAACTGTGTTTAGTTTATATGTTGTTTATGTATTGGTTACCATTAATATATATTTTGGTTACTAACATATAACTGTTTGGTTACTTCATTAGTATATTTTTTGTTGTTGTTGGCTTATGATTTGGATACCATTTTTTTTTCCTCAATTGGGATTTTGGTTACATTCATATGTTGTTTTGGTTCCAATGTATTTGCTTAGTATACATTGGTTGACTAAACTAGGTTTGGTATACATGTTATTTATGTGTTGGTTACCATTAAAACATGGTTTGGTTACCTATCATATAACTGTTTGGTTACTTCTTTAGTATATTTTTTGGTATACATGCTTTTATTTTGGTGACCTTTCAAATTATGTTTTGGTTAATATTATATATAACTATTTGTTTACTGCATAAAATGGTATGTACTACATGTTATTTATATTTTGGTCACCATTAGATTATATAATATAACTTTTTGGTTACTGCTTTGTTATGGTATGGTTAATGTTATATCATGATATGATAACTATTATTGTGCAGTCAATGTGGGATGTTGGTTATTTGTTATAGTCTGTTTTGGCTATTGTGTAATTGTTATATTATGTTTTGGTTAGTATACTTTTATTTGTTGGTCACTACGTAACTATTTATGTTATAAATATTGCTTATATCTGGTTACTAATTACTGTGTAAATCTGATTTTGTTTATTTGCAGTTATGAGATCTTTACTATGAGGAATGCAACAGAAAATTCACTGGAGAAATTATATATTGGTGTGACATGGAAGTCTCCAGCATTATTATCAAGAAATTGAACCCAAGTCAGTTGGAGAAGTTTAAGGCATCATTAGTTTGTGGATGCTTTATTTTTGTAAATAATAAACCTAAGTCATAATAAACCATGTATTTTCTTAGTATACATTGATGTATTATTTTTGTAAATTTCTTCAAATATATTCTACAAGAGTTATGCTCTTCTAGAAAATTCATTGAAAAAGTTATGGTTAAATGTACATGTGAGAGACATGGGTTGCCTAAACTTGGTTGAACATACAGGTTGTTTTTGTTTTGGTTACCATTAAAACATGTTCTGGTTACTTTCATATAACTATTTGGTTACTTCTTTATTATGTTTTAGTTACTGTTACTTATGGTTTGGCTATTATTATTGTGTCCTCAATGTGGGATTTCAGATACTTTATTTTTTATTCTTGTTAATATGTAATTGTTTAGTATACATGAATTGTCTAAAGTGGATTTTATTACATGATGTTTTTGTTTTGGTTACCATTAAAACATGTTCTGGTTACTATCATATAATTATGTGGTTACTGTTTTATTATGTTACTATTATTAGTAACCAGATAGTTACAAGCTTGTATCAGGACAACTATCAATTGTTAAATGTACATGTGTGAATGTCCTATTTATCTACAAGCTTGTTAGTAACCAGATAATTATCATAGATATAGTTACAAGATAATTAGTAATCAGATAATTATAAGCTTGTATCAAGACTGTTATAAAGTGTTAAATGTATATGTTTTATTTATACCATGTCATCATGATAGAATAAGAAACTCCAATTAAGAGTTCTCATTTATATATATGATGGTCACTTATAGATCTCATATTAAAATAAAAATAGTTTAAGAGGTGCAGTTGGTAACCGAACTTGCATATAAGGGTAACCATTTTAGTTTTTGTTAGTAACCAAATAATTAAAAACTTATATCAAAATAATTATCAAGTGCTTAATGTACATGTGAGGGTTCTCATTTATCTAGCTGATGGATACTTTTAAATTACGTAATTATAAAAATTATTTGGAAATTGTCCATGCCAGTTGGTAACTAAATATGAATATAGAGGTAACCATTTTATTTTATATGGGTAACCAAATTTACATAAAAATATTTCAGAACAGTTACCAATTGTTCAATGTATATGTTTACTTTATATTGATAACTCATGATGGAATAAAAAATTAAAATATTAATCAACATCAATTTTAGTTACTATACACCATCAAAAATGTTACCAACCATGTGGTTAATGGTTACTAACAGTATACAATTATATATTCCTGTAAATAATTAAATTTGTTATATTGTTTACTGTCAGTTTCCATTGTATAGCAACTGAATAAACATTGTAAAGTAACCAAATCAATATTAGACAGTAACTAAATTACATAATCTTAGTAACCAGAATATAAACCATATTTTTACATGCAATTTTGAAAACCTAAATGATGAAATTTGACCAAAAAGTCCTGCAGTTCACCAGCAAAGCTGGTGACTTTGGATCGTTGACCCGTTTCCAATGAAATTAGGCTCCGAAAATGCCCAAATCTGACACTCCAAACTTGACAGAGATTGTTAAATTGCCACTGCAACCAAATAAATATTATTCTGTAATTAACCAATTAAATAGTATACAACAACCAATATATATAATCAGATTAACAGTTATATGAAGGTAACCAATGTAGTCAATAAGTAACCACCAATATAAAAGAAACAATTATAAAACTCAATAACATTATAGAGTAACCAAATAAACACCTTAAAGTATCTAAATACATATTATACAGTAACCAAGATATGTCTATTTAGTAACCAGAATATAAACACATTTTTCATTGCATTTTACAGTAAAAAACAACCAGTATAATTTGTTTGTTACCAACTAAAGGCATACTTTTGTAAGAATGTAACCAATTTGGCTAACAAGTAACCATTAATATAAAAAACATAAGTAGAAGTATACATTAATATGCTTCAGTAACCAATAATACAGTAACCAATTAATCACTGCAATAATTAAGTTTGTATTAGTCAGTAACCAAGTTAGCATGAGTCACTAAATAATATTTTTACACAGTAACCAAGTCAGCATTATAATTTTATACAGTAACCAATTCAGAATTAGTCAATAACCATTATAGTGTTACACAGTAAGCAAGTCAACATTATTCAGTAACTAATATAATATTACTTAGTAACCAAATCAGTATTAGTCAGTAACCAAGTCAGCATTAATTAGTAATATTATGCAGTAACCAAGTCAGCATTAGTAAGTAACTACGTCAACATTAGACAGTATAATGTTACACAATCAGTATACTGGCTTTGTTATCAAAACAGTCAGTATACTGACTTTGTTAATCAACATCAATTTTGGTTACTGTACACCATCAAAAATATTACCAACCATGTGGTTAATGGTTACTAACATTAAACAATTATATATTCCTGTAAACAAATAAATTTGTTGTATTGTTTACTGTCAGTCTCCATTGTCTGACAACTGAATAAACATTATAAAGTAACCAAATCAATATTAGACAGTAACCAAACTACATAATCTTAGTAACCAGAAAATAAACCAAATTTTTACATGCAGTATTGAAGGCCTAAATGATGGAATTTGACCAAAAAACCATGCAGTTCACCAGCAAAGCTAGTGATTTTTGATCGTTGCCCCGTTTCCAATAAAATTAGGCTTCGAAAACGCTAAAATCCGACTCTCCAAATTGGACAACATTATACAGTAATATGCTTCAGCAACCAATATTATAGTAACCAATTAATCTCTGCAGTAATTAAGTTTGCATTAGTCAGTAACCAATTCAGCATTGGTCAGTAACCAATTAAGTCAGCATTAGTTACTATATACTTTTACACAGTAACCAAGTGAACAATATAATTTTACACAGTAACCAAGTCAGCATTAGTCAGTAACCATATAATGCTACACAGTATTTGTAGTAACCATTTTAAACGTGAAAAACTTAAGAAAGGTTATCAATATAGGAATTCGTAGAAAACAGAGGTAACTATATGCATATGAATCACTTACCTCAGCATTCAGATTTTTATCGAAGTTGCTGCGATTTTGTTACTGAACTCCAACAATCACTGTAGTTCGATTGTTTTTGGTTACTGAACTTGAAGTTGCTGTTGATTTTGTATGCTATTTTGTGATCTCAGCGTGCCGTCGCGACGAAAAGTTTCGTCTTCTTCGATCTCAGTGCTGTATCGCGCCAGAAGATTACGGTTACTGAACGGGAAGAAGTTGTTGATGCTGTATGCTATTTCCGATTTCAGAGTTGCGCCGTGATAAAGTGATTCGTCTTCTCCGATTTGATAGGCGCGACAGATTTCTGCGTCTTCTCCGTCGTTGATATGTGTTCCGATTTCAAAGTTGCATGATTTTGGGGCGGTTATTTGAAAAGATGAAATTTGGTAACTGACTTGTAGGAGTTAATGACACGTGATTTTAGCACGTATATTGTGTATGTTTTATTTCAGTAATTATGTTTTGTATGTTTTATTTTTGTAATTACTTTCTAATTATTGTATATTAGTGTAAAATACCCTAAATACATCACTTTTACGATAACTCATTTAACTGTAATTTTTTTATAAAAATTTAAATAATTGTCTATTCTATTAAAAATTTAATAAAATTTACACGGTATCACATGATCACGCTTACATAGAATATAAGATTTATCTTAAATTTTTTTAATAATAATAACAAAATAACTTTTATTTAATTTTTTCAATTTTCAAGATTGGACTCTTTTTTAAAAAAATAACAAATAATTAAATAAATTAATAATAGAATATATTAATGTATAATTTTTACAAATGTATTTATATAAAATTAATGAATTCATAATATTTTTTTATTTTTAAATATTTTAAGTTCACTTAAAAAATATAAAATTATCTAATATTTTGAAATGGAGGGATTATTATTATTATTATTATTATTATTATTATTATTATTATTATTATTATTATTATTATTATTATTATTATTATTATAGTATTTAAAAAAATTACTACCAAAATAGCCATTATATTTTACAAAACAAATTAAACTAAAAGAAGAAAAATTAAAACTTAATGTAAAAACATAAAAAGAAAATTTGGGCAATTAAAATCAAACTAAAAGAACAAATTAAAGTTTAATGCATCCGAAACAAAATCATCATTCAAAACATATTATCCAATTAGATGAATCAAGGAATTCAGTTTATACCAAAATATATTATTTGATCCGAAACAAAATCATTATTCAAAATATATGATCCGATCAATACAGAACTGGAACGAAAAAAAAATCAGATGCAAAAATGTTTGTGTGTATATGTTTGTATGTATGTATATTCAGATCTATAAGTTATTTAAGTTAGGACTTATAAGTAAAATCGTTCGACATAAATTTAAGTTATAAGTCAAAAATTAAGTTAAAATAAATTATGAATGTGTTCTACTCATAATGATTTATAAGTTAAAATAAAAGTAAATATTACTAAACATGATATTAATAAAAACAGGGGTAAAATAGACATTACATTTGGTCAAACTAACTTATTTTAAAATAACTTGTAAGTCATTTTAAAATAAGTTACAAATACTTACTTATTTTTGTTGACTTAAAACTCAATTTAGAAGTTGAAAAATAAGTCATTCCCGAACAGGTGAATAGCAACAATTAACCAACTTATAAGTCATTACCGAAGAGGCTCTTAATCTCATTTCTAATAACTACTTTTAAAGTAATATAAGTAATACAATTAGACACATTCAAAAAAAAATTAATAGCATTAGATGGACCATCTCAATATATTTTAAAATTTTAAATGCATAAATTATGTTTATACAGTAGAGTTTTTTTTTTTTTTGAAAAAAAAAATGATAAATATGATGGTTAAATCTTTATTACTACTCTTTACTAGTTACTATTAGCTAAATTCAAATGTACAAAAGAACATCTTAACATTAAGGTTAACATATGGAATATTTTTTCAGCATAAAAATTTAATCTTCAAATTTATAGTTAGAAAAAATTATAAAAATTAATATATTTATTTATTCTGTGCATAATATTTGTTAAAAACTAAAATAGAAATTACAAAAACATGGTATCTTACTTTCATACGGACGTGGAATTAGTTGAGATTTTTGTTTGATAACTGGTTGGATTTCATTTGTACTAAAAACCCAAGTAAGTATGTTGTCGCTAATCATGTGTTGCTAAGTTACCAAAACCGGTAAAAACATTTCTTTTTTTGAGATTTTTTTTTTGTACTACTTAATTATGATCCTTTCGAATGACCATCAACATCCAAAATCCATAGAAATTTATGAGCCACAAATAAACAACACAGAAGCCACCTTAATTATGGAAAACCATGTGGTTCTCCATCATATTTGGGCTGGGGTGGGCTGGGGTGGGGGTAGGGGGTAGGGGGGAGAGAAAGGTCAGTGCTGACTGGTGTTAATATAACCCAACTCTTTTTTATTTACTTATTGTTAATTTTTAGAATTTATATTAAGAAATTAAAGTTTATTGATTTTTAGCATCATTCTTCCTTTTTAATATTTGTATGTACAAACAGTACAATCTTAAAATAATATAATACATGATAAGAAAAATGTGACTTATTATTCTTCTTTCTTTTTTTTGTCCTTCATAACCTTAACACGATAAAATGCTCATCACAAAGCTCCACTCAGTAAATATTTAGACAAAATAGGTATATAACTTTCGCACCAAAAAAGAAAAAGAAAACAACAGAATACAAAATAATAATAAAATAATTATTAAAAAAACCAATGAGGGACATAATAAAATGCTCATAATAATAATAATAATAATATATTAGTGTTATATTAAATTAATGGTTAGAATTAGGTTAATGACTTTTAAATGAAGTGACTAGAGTTAAGTTGATGACTTTTAAATGAAGTGATCATTAGAGTTAAGTTGATGACTTTTAAATGAGATGGAAGCTTCTAAACCTAGATCTAATAATTTTAAATCTGCACCTTTAAATGAAGACTCTGTTTCAAATTGAAATAGAGAGGATCCTGATCCCCTTTAATACACACACATAGGTAATTTTGAGTATAAACGGAGTATGTATATATGTTTGTCACAAATTGTTGGTCAACTAAGATTCTCATTTCAATCCTTCACAAAACCATCTATCGTCAAAAAAGACTTTTTATCTGAAACGTACCTATTACCAGCAATCTATCTGCGATTTCCAAATATATTTAAACTTGCCTATCAACCCCCACCAAAAAAATACTACTTGATAGATTTTTAATCTTCCTGCATGCCATCATCTTCACAACCCTCTAAAATAATTATAGAATGACTGACAGACCAACCGACGCTAATGCGAAAGCACAGCGTATGTCTCTCTCTGTATATATATATATATATATATATCACCCTCAATCATCGATCTGTCTTGTACGTACGGTAATGGTGTTGTAAACAACCTACCTCAGATACTTACTTGGCTGTCTCATGAGTAGTTACTGCGGACCAAAAATTGAATGCGGTTTGCTAATGAATTATTTCAAAGCCATCTCTTGGCAGCATCATGATAAGAAATGTTGTGGAGTAGATGAAAAGTGGAGGACTTCTGCTAGGATGCAAGGTGGCTGCTGAGCTTGAGGGGTTGGAAGGTCCTGCACCAAAAACTGTTGCACCATTTGAATTGCTTATGTTTAGAACCGATGAGCTTGTGCTGCAAATACAAAATTTACTCCTGTTAATTTTCCTCATATTTAGTTTGCAAAAAATTGAGAACTTCAGAAATTCTAACTCAAATAACCTTGTGGATGGGTATTGACATGTACCAGAACCTGCACGTAGATAGAAAAAGAGAGGAATTTAGTAACTAAACTCGATCACCATCAGACCAAATATTGAGATATAGAGCTTATTTCTAATTAATTAGTCCTTCAATAAAAAAAAATGAGGATTAGACAAGAAAAGTGGCAGCAGGACTTGAAGTTTATGATTAAAAAAAAAAGAGAGCAATTAAAGTAAATAGAACTACTTGTACAAACTGTTATAAAATCGTGTAGTTTTCATATTCATCATTGAAGTGGTTGCTTACTTGGATTGGTGCTAGTAGTAACAGCAGTGCCACCAAAAGTGCAGCTAGTGGGTACCGGATTCTTCTGATAGTAACTGTTGAATGCATAAGAGGCATGGTCGCGTAGCGTGTTTGGATTGTAACAGCCACCACTAGGCTGAATTGCCGAGCAATCAGCACCCCCGTGACCACAAGCATAGTCCAATGCAACCTGCAGTGCAGTTTGTGAGGCGGATTGACTAGCAACACACCAGCTGCTTCCGGTTGCGGGGGATGTTGTTGTGGTGGTTGGGGTCGTTGTTGGATTGGTTGTGACCGAGGGTGAGTCGGGGTTTGAGATTGCTGGATTTAATACTGGAGTTGTTGATGATGGGGTGGGGTTTACCGTCGGAATAGTTGTTATTGGAGTTGTAACATCCATTTGCCTAGCGGAAATTGTCCTAGACAATGATGCTTGTTTTTCTCTATTTGCTTCATGATCTGAACCTGAAATCAAAATCAGACTAAGGTAAGTATATTTTTTACTATTTTAATTTGTAATTTCATCCAACACCCAGATAAAAACATTGCGAAATCCGAAAAAATTGCAAGTATTTAATTATTAAAAAAAATGAAAAAGAAGCAAATCCAATCAATATAATATTGTAGGTCTAATATATGTTAATTTTGCAGCCTTAAAAAAACATAAGAGAAAGGTGCCGAATATAATTCCAAGTTTTTTTTTTTAATTTAATTTTTGCTAGACAATTTTAAAGACATCTACTAAGCTGTGCTTGAGCTTGAGCTTGAGCCATTACAAGCGTGTTTGTGGAAAAGTACCAGAATTCAAAGTAGTAGTACTGCTACAATTATGTTTGAAATCATAGAAAGTGAAGAGGAACAATTTCATAGGCCAAACAGAAGAATATATATATATATATATATATATATATATATATATATATATATATATAATAAATAAATTAAAAGCTGAGAGGCGTAATGACCTAATTAACAAAGTAAAAGTAAAAGTGAATGCGAATGAATCACGATTAAATATTTGAGGAACACGGGGCATTGAAAAGCAAATACATTTGGGCGAAGAAGAAGAAGAAGCCTTTTAAGACAGAGAACTAGAAATTGATAGCAGCAACTGGACTCGATTGCAATTGCAGAGATGCGAATTGATTACAATTACAATTACAAGAGCATGTATTGAAAAGAGAAATGAAAAAGAAGAAAAACATTTACAGAGAATAAGATACCAGCCCAGCCATGTGTAAAATGATGATTTTGTGAAAGTGATCATCACCTGAACACAGAGCACATCCCAATCCCAACTGGATGAATATTACAAGACAATGAGCCATCTTGATACCCATTCTTCTTCAATTCATAAGATTGCTTCAAAACAAAGGAAGAAGGGTTACGATAATTCAAACTGGAAAAGCACCATGAGCATGTTGAAAAACAGAGGATCTTGTTCCCTTGATGATTATTTATATTTTTTTTAAATAATTTTAGAGAGAGAATAAAAGGAAACTTGACAAAGGAGGGATATATGGGGGAAGGGTTGAGCGAGTAGTGAGGGAGCAAAGAGGGAAATTGGAGAGAGAGTGAGAGTGGATTGTTTGGAATTGTTAGCGTGGGTTGTGGGTTGTACTAGCGATGCTTGTAATCATTGCTTTCGCCTTTGTACTATTTCCTTAAATTGATTATATTTAGTACGGTTCCGGTTAGCATGAAGTTTATTTTTTTAATAAGTTGATCAATTGGTGAGTAGAATGCTGACACATATAAAGCATCGTTTGCATGTCAGTATTCTATTGGCCAATTAACCAACTTATCAAAAAATAAACTTCATGCTAACCACTTTCATTTATAAAGCGGTCCTTCCATTTCATGATTTTTTTTGTTAAAATGTCAAATTTAGATCGAGTTATTATGAAGTTAATTTCATTCGTGATAAGTTGATCAATATAGTACTGATACGCATGGAGAAATCACTTTCCACCCGCATGTCGATTCTGTATTGATCTATTGACCAAAATTAAATTCATACTAACTGCTCGAATCAAATTTGTTCACCATAATATTATTATTATATGATAAATTAAACTCTAGTTTTAATTACACAGAATTTTGAAAGGGACCTAACCTACTAGTATTGCCCTCTCGGCTCGGCACGGCTACCATCAACCCAAAACTCGCTGAAGACATTAAAAAGAAAAGGATAAAATATACGACTTCATTTACATTTGAACATCTAATGCTAAACATACGTACCAACCCAACAGAACAGAAGAGAAGAGAAGAGAGTGCAGTGTAATGTAGGTAATACAACTTCTCCTCCTATGAAATTAATCGATTGATTTGATCTCCTTTCTTTTTGGGTGGTTGTGTGACCATGAGATGACTACCAACTGCATGAGTAAGTGCATACATGCATGACATGCTACCCATCCAAGCAATGGGCACGTTGCTTTAGTTTAGTTTTCCTCCTTTTTGTTGAAACAAACTAACTAACTACATTATCTATCTCCTCACGATTTCCCTTCAACCTAGGAGAAGGTAGCAATTAAATACATCCTTACAAGGTTGACCAAACACATATTTGCTAAGGGGGCTTCTTCTTCTTCTTCTTCTTCTTCTTCTTTTAATTTTATTCAACAACACAAGAATTGTTAAGAATATGATCCGAAGAGATAACTATAATGCATTTTTTTTTATCATGTTTGAATAAGAGATGATCAAAGAGAGAAATGGAATACAAAAAAAATAAAAAATTACTTGGAGATAGGGAAGAGAGAATTTAACCAAAAATATATATTAAATTGTGCCACAAAGAATTGTATAAAGAGTATTAAATATGTCAAGTAGAAGTACGAGAATATATCACGTCATTGTGTGTATTTTTTTTCTTTCTAATCTTGTCTATTTCATGGAATAAAAATAAAAATAATAATCAAAATGTAAGTGATTATAACCGATACGTCTATTAATTTTATTTCAAAACCAATAGATGGCAATTCTAAATGTTTTTTAACATTAAAGAACACGTGAACATTTTGTACAATTCTTCTATTCTTCAATAATGCAATTTTATAGAGTACTTTTTAAACAAAGATAAGATAACATTAAGAAATAGTCTAGGCGAGTGGAAACCCAATCGGCCTCCTAAATTCAACTCCAATATTTTTCAGAATTTTTATTTTTATTTTTGCCTTGGTTCATGACATTATTTGAGGAAAAGGTAATTTAAGTCGGAGGAGGATCTTCCAAAGTGCCAGTCTCTACGTATTCACCTTTTGACAAATTGGATTCGAATTTCCACGGCCTACAAATATAAAACACATTCGTAGGTTAATTCCTTTCTGGCTCCAAGCGTAGACAATAATGCCTATATAATAGTAGTATTCTTTATTTAAATAACATATATAATTTTTGGACTTTTACTAACTATAACTTCAAATTTATCATTTTATTGTACTATTGATCATGACTATATTATTTTCAATCATTCTCAAACCCAATTAAATGTGGCGATTATAATCCATGCAAGGCACGATGAATATCAATAATACAATTTAAAATTATAGTGTGTTATTTGATATTATAACTTGAATATAAATAATATAGTATGGACGATATTGAACAGTTGTACGTACGTATATTAAAATCATTGTATATGTTTTCTAATACTACGTCTTAAGAATAATGCAAAAGAAAAAATGAAAGATTTAGTATAATTATGAACATGACATGTATTATATCTGAAAACTCGTTGACCAAACTCAATTAATTTGAATAAAAACTTCATTTGCCTTATTATAATATAATAATAATAATCATAGCAGATAAATGCATATGTTTTCAGATATTGTTTATTTCTTAGCTGCACACACATTAATTGGAGTTAAATAATGATCAATTTAAGAGCAAGTGTTTCACAAGAATTTAAAGATACTTCTGTCAAATATTTTAATGCATTGAAATGAAACCAAAGAATAATTAGTTACTATATATAAAAAAATGATTTCCCAGTATATTTGGTGAGGTATTGTATAAATTCCGGATCCGGTTGATGGCTGTTACCTTATTGCACATCTCCGGTTCTACAGTCACTTTATTTATTTATTAAATAAATAAATAAATAAATAAATAAATAAAACCATTTTCAGAACTGGAGGTCACTTTGTATTGTACTAAGTTGTATCCGCATATGAACAAAATACCTTATCCATGATTCCAGCAAATTGAGTTACCAAATTAAATTTTCCATTGAAATTCAGTAGTCTTGTAATTTTCCGTGCCCATGTCATGAGAGTTAAATAAACCGCTAATCCATTGCGAAGGAGTATTTACTAACAGAATCAAGAAAAAAGAAGGGGGAAAAATGGCATCTTGTTTTTGTTCTTCATTCACTCCAGTACCATCAAGTTCCAATATCTCCAAATTCATCTCAGACCAACCTTATCTATCCATGCTAGAAACCAAATGCACCACCATGAAAGACCTTCAAAAGATTCATGCCCAACTCATCAAATCAGGCATAACCAAAGACACCGTCGCCGCCAGCCGTGTCCTGGCCTTCTGTGCCACTTCTCCGGCCGGTGACATCAATTACGCATACTTGGTCTTCACTCAAATTCAAAACCCAAATCTCTTCTCTTGGAACACTATCATCAGAGGCTTTTCTCAGAGCTCAAACCCACAAATTGCAATCTCTCTGTTCATTGACATGTTGGTCAATTCACCAATCCAGCCACAGAGACTCACTTATCCGTCACTGTTCAAGGCTTATGCTCAACTTAGTCTAGCTCATGATGGAGCTCAACTTCATGGAAGAATCATTAAAGTAGGCCTCGTATTCGATCCCTTTATAAGGAATAGTATGCTACATATGTATGCAAATTGTGGGGTTTTGAGCCAAGCATGGAAATTATTTGAAGAAGATAAGGATTTGGATGTTGTTGCTTGGAATTCAATGATTATGGGTCTTTCTAAATGCGGGAAAATTCTTGATTCCAGACGATTGTTTGATAAAATGCCAAGGAGAAGTACAGTGTCATGGAATAGTATGATTAGTGGGTATGTCAGGAATGGGATGTGGATTGAAGCAATGGATTTATTTTGTAAAATGCAAGAGGAGAAGATTAAGCCCAGTGAATTTACATTAGTGAGCTTATTGAATGCTTCATCCTGCTTAGGATCATTAAGACAAGGAGAATGGATTCATGATTACATAACAAAGAATGATATCGAACTGAATGTGATTGTTGTTACAGCAATTATAGACATGTACTGCAAGTGTGGAAGCATTGAAATTGCGTTACAAGTGTTTGAAATGAGCCCCGTCAAGGGCTTATCGTGTTGGAATTCCATGATTTTTGGTCTGGCTGTCAATGGGCGTGAGGATGAAGGTATTCAGTTATTTTCTAGGCTTGAATCTTCGAGTCTTAAACCAGATAGTGTCAGTTTTATTGGTGTTCTTACAGCCTGCAATCACTCGGGTTTGGTTGATAAAGCAAAGTATTATTTCTTGTTAATGACAGAAAGTTATGAGATTGAACCGTCAATTAAGCACTACGGTTGCATGGTTGATGTACTAGGCCGGGCACAACTCATTGAAGAAGCAAGAGAGTTTATAAAAAGTATGCCTATGAGCCCAGATGCAATTATATGGGGATCTTTTCTTTCTGCTTGCAGAAGAGATGGGAACATTGAGATGGCAAAATGGGCAACAAAGAATCTGATGGAGTTGGATTTGAATGAGGCCAGTGGTCATATACTTATGTCCAATGCTTATGCAGCTATGGGTCAATATGAGAAAGCAATGCAGGAAAGGATCTCGATGAAAAAGAAGCACATAGAGAAACAACCAGGCTGTAGTTTAATTGAAGTTAATGGGGAAGTTCATGAGTTTGTAGCTGGTGGGAGGTTGCATCCTCAAGTCTCAAAGATCTACAGTTTGTTAAATGATTTGAGGTTAGTGTTACAAGAGACTGAATCTTGTGAATTTTCAGAATGTGTGACATTTCACATGAAAGGAGTTAGTTCTCAATCTCCTCCTGCTATTTGCTTTTAGAAAATAATTCATGACAACCTTGCTACTATACTTATTCATTTTTAACTCCTCTGTTTTGGATTGATGCCATGTCTCTGTCAGACGATATTAAATAACTTATATTCAATATGAAAAAAAAAGGAAAAATTACGAAGACCCCATAAAAGCCTAAACATAGTGCAGCTACCTCAAGCAACAAAGGAAAATAACTTCCCAGATTCTCTCAGCAAGAAGTAAAGTTTGCTTAATTTGAAATATCATATCTCAAACGAACAAAGAATTGCTGAGTTGCAAGTCCTAAAGGAGTTAGAGGGGGCAGAAACATGAAAGTCATATTAGCAAAATTATTAGGGTGATGAAGGAGAGATAAAAATTTGCTGCCTAAAAATTTTTTCATATAGAAAATTTTTTCACTAAATTATTGTTTCCCGAGAAAGATTCATGGAAATATTTTTGATATTTGGAAAAGACAAATGACAAAAAGCTCAAGTTGTTTGGAGGGAAATAACATAGCTTCTACATATCTGAATATCAATAAGAAAGAAGGCCAAAGGAAATAAGGTCATGTTTGTTTGCTAGAATTACAATCCCGGGACCATATTCACATTAATTATTATCCTAAGACTATTAATCCTATAATTAAATAGTTTTAGTAATATGTTTGTTTTCATGGGATTATTCATAGGATAACTTAAAATAATCTCATGTTATGTTTGTTTTGTTTAGGATTATTTAAAAGATTGGATACAAACGTACCATTTGAACTATTATACCCTTATCACTAATAACAAATATATCATATCCTCATTAGGTTGAGTACAGATAGATAGGATAAGATACATCGGTCTTTTTAAACAAAGTTAAGGTTAATTTTGTTCACAAATTTTTACTCCCAAATGGTGGGATTATAATACCTAGTTGAACATGGTATTAAATAATTTCCCTTAAAGTCATTTTATTATCCCGAGACTAATAATACCAAGTCTATTTTTAAAAACAAACATGAGATTTGGGATTAATAGTCCAATCATAAGTGTAATTAATTTCAAGTGTAATCCTTGCAAACAAACATAGCCTAAAGGTAATAATTTTAATAAAAATACATTGCACTTGATTTTCTTCTACCTTGCAAGTGAAATTGCCTATTCTAAATATTTACGGAAACTATTTTTGGTATTTAGAGTTTTCCCCTGCAACCCCGGGTTTGCTTAAATTCACACAGATTGAAATCCATTTGTTTATGCTCTAATCTCACAAATTATGAACAGTAGTTATGATACCCGAATCAGATTCACCTGCAGCCCAGCAGCTTTCTATACATATATACAATGTGCCATGACAGGATTTAATAGTTCAATTTTTCTGTGTAAATTTTTGGTATTTGTTGGGACAGACAATTTACATGAAGAAATATCTGTTGAGAGTTAGGCAGCTGGGATTATTATTAATACAGATAAAAAGACAAAACTAATTAAAAGGTTCATGTTACTTAACCATCTCCTAATCCTATAAATTTATTTTTACTATCTCCCTACTTAAAACCACAAATCCCTGGTTGCTGCACAAAAAATGGCTGGTTGTGCAGACCTCGCCCTAGTGTCCAAAAGTGCCATGAACCATCATAACATCCCAGAGCCTGACAAGGCCACTAATCACAGGCCTGGAGCTGAGAGTGATCCCCAACGGAGGCCTCGTGGCAGGCCCGCCGGCTCAAAAAACAAGCCAAAACAACCCATAATTGTTACTCGAGACAGTGTAAACGCACTCCGAGCACATGCTATAGAGGTGAGTTCCGGATGTGATGTGAGCGAGGGCTTAACTAGCTTTGCTCGGAGGAAACAACGCGGTGTCAGCGTGCTTAGTGCCACAGGCTGCGTGACCAATGTCACATTGCGCCAACCAGGCTCATCAGGGGCCACTGTGACCCTCCACGGGCGGTTTGAGATTCTGTCACTCCTGGGGTCAATCTTGCCACCACCGGCCCCACCAGGGCTTACAATATACTTGGCAGGGGCACAGGGGCAGGTGGTGGGGGGTGGTGTAGTTGGTGCACTCATTGCTTCTGGTCCTGTGGTGATTATGGCTGCAATTTTCATGAATGCTACTTTTGAGCGGTTGCCGCCTCTCGACGACCATGAAGCAACACAGAACCACCAGCAGTACCAGAATGGGTGTCACCGTGTGGATCATGTTTCTGATATTTATGGGGTGTCACAAAATTTGCTTACTAATGGTTCCTTGCCCCCGGAGATATATTCTTGGGCACCAGGGCGCACACTTTCCAATAATTGAAAATGCATGAGTTCTAGTAGCGTCTGAAGATCAAATTTGTCGGTTTAGTTTCATTGGACCAAGAGATGCAGATTATTATGTTAATTCCTTGAATTTATCTGTCACTTTATTTCAGTTGAGATTTTACACTGTTGAAGTTGCTAGATAATGCGACAAGTGATCGTCATCCGGTTATTGTTAGTTTATTTGGTGGAATAGGGACTTGCTAGAATTAAATGTTTTATTTCATTTGATTAATAAAGCATAACTAGTTATAATTGCGAACTTATAAGCGTTAAAGCAATTTTTATTCAAGAAAGCTCTGCAAATTACAAAAGGATAATTTACAGAGGCAACTCTCTCTTTATTTAACATCCATATGGACTAGCAGGGTACAAGACGTAGATAGATGATAAACTAGCTATGTATATGTATATATATAGCTTTATTCTCTTCCAACTGCTTCTCCATATGTAAAAGCTCCCGCCTTAATTTATGCTGCAGAATTAAAGAACATGAATGTCCACTGCAATTAATGTTGTGTTTGAATTGAAGGAATGGAATGAAGGACAGAATGAAATGATTTTAATGTATTTTAAGTGTATATTTGGTTGTTGGTGGTGGTGGGTATTATCATATAATGACAAAATTATCACATACATTCATTACATTGGAATGTATTTTATTTCACCTTCCCTAGAATGAAAAAACAAAGGACGTAATGAATTTTCATTCTATTAGAATGGTTTATCCCCCAAAATGATTATCAAATACACTATTTTTATTTCATTCCTTCCTCTATTTCATTAAACTTGTATAGATAAAGAAGAAAAGGAGTGGACTTACGAATTGCAGTCGAAGTTGGGATCAACAGAAAAGGAGGCTGAAGGAACGCCACATTTCTGAGGAATCGCAGCAATATTGGAAAGCTGGACATTGGGGAATGCAGAAGCAGATTGCTTTAGGCAAGAGCACAATTGTCTCCTGCACAATTGTCTCCTATCTGCTGCGGTTCTAGCCATTCGGCTGAGTTGTTTCACCGCACCACAGCATCCACCAGATGGCTCGGAGGATGCACCCGTTGCATACGAGGAGCATTGCCCCAATGATGCACCTAGGTCACTGCAGCTCAGTGCCTCCCCTGGTTCCACCATCAAATTGGCCACCACTGCGAACACCACCATGAAATAGGCAGTCATTGAATATTTGGCCATTTTGTTACTTTTAGTACCCTGCGTTTGTAATTTGTGTGTATGTAATGTAGGGAGACTTGGACTTGAGGAGATATTTGCAGGCCATGCACATATTTATAGGCTGGTTGAGGAAAGTGTTCAATAAATTGGCTTAAGACAGCAAATGTGGCTTGATTTACTGACTTGTATCTTCGATTTCTTTTACGTCTCGTTGTGTTCACATTGTCAAGATCAATATTTGATGGTTAGTGGTTAGGCTTTAATTTATTCAATGGCAGAAGTTAATACGAGACTGCATCTTGGTTTACGGTTGGGATTGTGTCCTTTGTGATTATTGAGGAGTTTTAGTCCGAATTGTATACGGAGTACTCCACTCAGGAA
Organism: Panax notoginseng; assembly: GCA_016801055.1. Lineage (NCBI taxonomy): Eukaryota > Viridiplantae > Streptophyta > Magnoliopsida > Apiales > Araliaceae > Panax > Panax notoginseng. The sequence goes on from CM029012.1 coordinate 187,690,054, forward strand.
CAAACATACCTTCAACGCATGTTTACAGATTATCATGCAGTTTTTAGGAGTAATGTGGCAAATGGCAATACCTACCTACATAAATGCATGCATATTGCTATTAAACTACTACTATAAAAGGGCAAATTTATGAAAAAGTTAAACTTAGAGGGACAAAAAAAAACTTAAACTACTACTATTCTAAAAACACTAAACAAACGGTGTATAATGTATTCAAATTCTCGCTCTCTAACTCGCTAAACTTCATCCCAAAAAAATATGCCCTGCCGAGAATAGATCTTGAATCCTCCCCAGTCGACGCTAAATGGTGGCAAGTTTATCCTCTATTTAATGTGAAATCCGCCGCAATAAAATTTCAATAAAGAATAAAAATATAATACACTAAATTATAAAATTAAACAATGCTCATATATTATTTACAATAACATTTTTTGAAACTCCATAACTTAAAATTATAGCATGATAGTCTTATTTTCAATAGCTGCAAAAATATCATGTTCAACATTAATAAACTTTGCATTTCTCATAAAACTGAATAAATAAATTACATTCCATTATACGGTCATTTTTATGACATTGCAACACTCATTCATTCTGATAAGAAATGAAAATTGCAAAGGACAATAAATTTCAAAATAAATATCAGAACACTAATAACTTTAAAATATTTAATAGTTCATAATTTATAAATATCGAATTAAAAAAATTCTCCAAAAATATATACAATAATCAAAATCTAAAATCAAAGAAACCTATTGGGTTAAAGGTAGCTCTTTTCACATGAAATCCTAAATCGCCCCTACAAACCTGTCGGAAGAAAAATACAACACGAGTCAAATGTCCAGTACAAATATAGAAATACACAAATACACCACAATATATAATGAAACCAAAAGAGTCGAATGAATAAGCGAATACGAATTACGAATGAATTATACACGTATCAAAATTAGTGAGGCTAGATATAAACGGTGAACACTGTCCAACTGACAATTATAATTAAAAGGATCCAAAACAACAAGAAAGTTGAATCAAATGTTTATAAGGTGAGAATTTCATACTGAGCTCAAATATAAATAGTCAAAGGCTAACAAAATACATCAGTACCATGATGTATGCAAATCAAACTGGATACTACACACGACACATACATCACTAATCTACCAAACAAATCAAATCAAATATTGAGTCGACCCATACGTATACTGAACAAACAAATCAAATAGTCAAAGCTCACACCCAAAGCAATATAACAAAGGATACACCGTAGATTGATTATACCATCACAGATGGTGTCATGCCCCCGTTTCAAGAGTACATATTTGTGATACCCCATAGGTGATTAGCTCAAATATACCCTACGGATGAAACTACAAAATGTAAGCCGAAAGACGTTCAAATCACAAAGTTTACATAACTATTTCCAAATGATAGCGAATTATTCAAAATACAAACGTGCTTAAATGTCTCAACATACCAAAGAGCAAGCGAATAATGTTTCAAAACACAATTTGTCCAAGTGACGAATTATCACATAACTGATATAGGGAAAAGAACAAGAAGAAAGAAATGAAGCGAAATGTGTACTTGAGAATCGAATCCACGTATAACATACTCTACAAAATCTTATTCTATTTCCAATGATATCAAATGCAAAATTTTAATCACCACCTAAACATATAGTCACCCCAAATTAAATATATAATTTAGACTAATAACAACACACTTTTAACCTTGAAAAGGTACTTTTAATTATTCGCCACCCTAGTATAACAAATTATTCTTAAGATCTCAATCCATTGTATCGATTATATCAATATGCTTTTATAATTATTTTTCAAATTAATTAATTTTAACAAAAATTAGACTTTAAATACTCAAATGTAGCCTCAAGAATCACTCTAATTGGATTTAAAATCATTAAGTTATACATTTTTAAATATTAAAACTCAGTGCAAAAAATCTGCTTGAAAAATCCCAGACCAGTCAGGTCTTAAAATTTATAACAAATCATATGTTAATCTTTAACAATTCAAAATTAGTGAACATATTATAAACTTTATAACATGTCCAAAAATTATAGAGGTACAACGGTCGAATTATGAGATATAGCCTACGCAATAGACCTTAAAATACAGAAATTGATTTCAAGATTTTAACGTTTACATTCAATCAAATTATATTCCCTTACATAAATTTATCTTCTCTTTATGGTTATTATGATATCTAATTTCATGCCTATATTTTATTTAAAAATAATATCTAATTTAAAAATCCTCATAACTAAACTTACAATAAAAATACAAAATAATATATACCTTATTTGTCATTTTTCAATACGTAATAGTAAAGAATTTGACTTTCAGGTCTTCAAAATCTCTTCATGTCTTTATAAAAATTATAGCTCTCAAAACGATACACGAAATAGGCTCAAGAATCACTCGATTCAGTTAATATGATCGAATTACGAATATTCAAAATTAAGGCTGAAAATCGTAACGATAATTAGGATAGGTACCGGTTTTCACCAATTTAAGGCATGCAGATAATATCAAATAATTTTTATTCCTTCCTCACAATTGTAAAGGACGAAAAAGTGAAGAAATAGACTTTGAATTCAGTCAATTACGACATCGAATGAATTAATTATGCTTTTTCTAAAGAGCTGCAATTTACAAAGAAAATTTAGGTGAAAATTCAATATAGGATTAAGGTTGCATCTAACGCTCTTTGAATATAACAATGAACTATAATAGTTACCAAAATTCTAATGAACTCCTTAATTTTAATTAAATCAATTATTTAATTATGTACTAAAGAATTTAACTTTCCAAACGAAATAATAAAAAAAGTAATAACTTAACTATTCCAATTCAATTATGTTTTTAAGAAAAATCAAATTAATATTTAATTATTAAGAAAAAATCGAGTCATTTACATATTAAAAAAGGCCCACTTTTTGGGGAATATTGAACCTGAGACAATCCAAATGTAACAGTGTGTATTGTTTTAGAAGGAAAAGAGGGAGTAGAAGACTGACGATTATTGAATTACTGCCATAATACATACCGAGTCTCTTGGTATAAAAATAGTTCTAAACATTATGGTTTCAGTTGTTCAAGCTGATGCATAAAATTGCACAGATTATTATAATTTGAAAGAGTCGAGAATTTTATACGGGCCTTAAAATCATAAAAAGTTACCATCATTTCACGTTCATCATTCCTTCTATACAAGTCAATAAAACAATAAAAATTATTATGTTCGCGCAAAAGAATGACCACATTAAACATGAAACGGGATAAATTTACTATATTCTTAATGAGTTAAACATATAATTATAGATTGTTTAATTAATGTAGTACATATCATCTAACTCAATAATTTTGGTTACTAGGAGTTAAAGAATGACCATATAAATGTGAGTGTCAGGATTAAGGAAAAGGTTAATTATTTCAGGATTTTTTAAATTAGAAAATAAACATGTAATAATTACGAATATTCAGATTTGAACACAGTTTTTTATAGATTACAAGTAGATTTGAAAGCAACTTTAGCAGTAATCAAACCATTATTTACTTTATATTTCTCACATGAATCGTTTTAAGTGGAAGTCAGAACTCAGGATTCCACATTCCGCATATAATATCACCTCTGCTCTTATAGACCCAAATTTGATAATTTTATTCTTTTTGACAAGTAAATCAATATCTGATAATTTACTTCACATGAATGGACTAAAAGTCCTTACCTGCTGCAGGGAAATTAAATCATAAGAATAAATCTCTATCTGATCCCAACTTTTGTCTGCTGGATACTTGCAATCCTGCAAACATACATATCTTACATTCAGTATTACATACACAGGATGATTAAAAAAAAGTATGATTAGCCTCACAAAAGTGTGAATCGAATGAGTAAACAAACAATTTGCAGGTTCTTTCGTCCAGGACCTCTTTCTAATGCGACAAACAGCCTCGAGAATTTCCTCTGTTTGCTGCAACTTTAAATTTTTTGACTTCTCTCCACCTTCCAATACCATGGTAGAGAACCTTAAAACTGTGACGAGTTCTGCTTCAATATTATTAAGCTGTTGATCCAAATGTTCCAAAAATTCCTCATAAGAGGATATTCCCTTCAAGCTACTGGCCGCATTAGCTTCATTTTGCTGGTCCCCAATAAAAGTTCCTTCTAGAATTTTTGGATCATTATGAGAAGATAGTTCTGGTTGACCTTGTTCATCAACTTGAGATTCTTGATGCTCGCCAGGCATGAGACTGTTAGTGTCAAAATCTTCAAATTTATCAGAGTTTCTTGAACCTTCCTCCTTTGGAGACACAATCCGAACTGGAGGAGATACCTCTTCTTTACCAGCCTCAAGATCTAGGGTGACAGCAGAAACTAACTGAGTTTCTTTCACAGATATTGCCTGAAACCAAAATAACTTTTGGTTTAGTGCCTTTTTGCAGCAGGAAAGCCAACACATTAACACTACGACAATACACTTAAGCTTCTAAACTTGGATACTCCAATCAACCTCTCAGCTGGATCATGGATGAAGTACGATACATATGAAAACTATCATTCAAATGTACCTCATTTAGCTTTGCTGAAAGCTCGTCAAGTAAATCGATGCGACTCTTTGACTTTTCCAAGGCTTGCATAACCTTCTTCTTCTGGAAAAGTAGATCCCTTGCATCATTTTCCTTTCCAGTTCGAACACTAGTTAATGCCTGCCTTTGAAGCTTCTCTGCTGCTTCAGACAACCGCAGTAGCCTCAATCTTGCACTATTAGCTGAAATAACAGCCAAGTAATCCTCAGATAGCTATACCAATTATCATCTCAGTTAATGATTAACAGCTACCATTTTTCTCAGTTCTAATTTTGCTTTAGACATTTTCCCTAATTGGGTTTCTTTCAATCACAAATTTTCTTTCTCACTGGGTAAAACAACCATTTAGAACCAAACATTGAAGAGGGAAAGGTTGATCTTCCTTCTAAGAGAGAAAGAGGAGATTGAAAGCAAAATCAACTTGATTAATTATTTGGTTCCAAACAATACTTCTCCACCTACACTTTTCCCTTCGTCAAATTCTCGTAACATTATCCACATGAGGTGTACAATTTTCATGAAGAATCATACTATTGCCTTTCTTAAATCATTATTATCCTTCTCATCCAACATGTTAGGATTAGATCACACACGCACACAACATTAAAGAATCAACACAGATTTTTTATGTGGTTCCCAAACTCGGATACGACCATGGGAGCAGAGAGAGGTGTTTTATTTATGATACGGGTACATATGAATTTTACGACCCTAATTCTGATTATAGCTTGAATACCCATGATGCCCTTATAACAGGGTACCATACCGTGAGGGCTACGCCCCACCCCAAACCTTCTGTCCAACCCGAACAGCTAAAACTGCGATGGACCAGTGCCTCGCGAAGTTCCGCTCCGCTTCGTTCGGTCTCATTGCGCTCCGCTTCGCTCGGGCTCTCTTAAACCGTAATTATCATGCACTTTAACTTCCAGAACACACTTCATCGAATCTCAAAACTATATAACGGGAACAAGAAAGCAATAAACAAACAAATTCCCAAACTAAATAAATTAGAAAAATAAAAACAAAATACATAGTCGAACCAGATATTTGTCAAAAATTGTAAGATTAACTAATTAGCGTATAGAAATTTAAAGGGGGTCAATAATCTTAATGAATGAAGAAATATGGAAATAAAAAGGGACCTTTGGCTCTAGCGTTATCTGCCTCGAAGTGAAGATGATCCAGTTGGATTCGTAGCTGTTCTGCGTTTATACCGGAAACTGAACACACTGTTTTCCTCGTCGGAGGAACCCTCCGACTCCAGTGAACAAACACGGTGGCCGTACTGGTACTGGTACTCCAATTCGAGAACATCTCTCTCCGGCTCCCTCTCTCTCTCTCAGACAACAAACAAAGCATCCAAGGTGGCAAGGAAATAAATTGTCTGTTTTGGGCTGTTGAAAATGGGTTGGGTTGGGTTGTGATTGGGCCAAGTCAAAAAATGGTTGGAGTTAAAAGCTTCAACTTTTATTCGGCCATAATAGTGAGTGGCTGGCCTATATACTTTTACTTTTATTTTCAAATTCTTTGCATTTAAAAATAAACTTATTGTAATGTAAATGAATTTTTTTTTCTGACAAGGAGAGACAAATAGTAATTTAAAAAATAATGGTGTAGAGTAAGAGTGTTAACAACCAGTATTAGGTACATTTTCTTTTTTTTAACTCAAGGGAACGATAAATAGTTTCAATTAATTAATATGACATCAATTATAAAAAAATAAATTTCATTAATTCACTAATTATTTTTGACTTATTTTTTAATGTTGCATATGTTACTTATTTATAATTTACTTTTATTTTATTGACAAAATAAATTTGAATGATCTCTAATCAGTAATCACACACGTTAAAACACTAGAAATCACTAAGAAAATATAATAACTTGTTTACATTCAAGTATCACGAGTAGTTAATAATTAACACATGCAAAATTCAATTTGATCATATAAAAGATATGAAAATAATGTTACTACAAAAATATATTAAATTCAAAGAACATAAGCAATCAATTTGACAAAAAATGAGTGTTATATTTTATTTTAATACTAAAATTTTAAAATAATTGAATTTAACTATTGATTTTTTTTTTGGTAGTGTTATAGCGAATTGGATTAATCGTGTTAAATAGTTGAATTTGACTTTTGAAATAAAAATGTAGATGAGTTTGGTTGGTCTGATATTATTTTTTACATGATTATTCTCACGTGAATAGTAAATGAGTCGAGAGAGTTATATAAAAATATTATTTTAACACACAAAAAAAAATATGAAGCAGGAAAAAAAGGATAATCTAATAATCCCTCCACGTGACTTTTATGTTGTGCACGTGCATGGTCTTCCTACTACAGAACAAGTACAAAGTGCTAGCATAGGCCTACAAGTACGTCGTCACAAGCTAGACAGATCACACGGCTAGAATCACCCATCAACAACCTTAAATTAAGGCCAATAAATTCGTGACGTGGGGCCCAATTTCTCTGGTTAATAGTAGTACAATATAGATGACACGACTCAATTACTACCATTTACCTAATTAATTAATTACTACTAATATATACTCGTATTTATCCATAAAAAAACAGATTGAAAAGGATTTGTTGCAGATATACTTTATTGTAAAGTTTAAAAGCTATGCTTCACATCAAAGCCTCTACAATAATAATAATAACAACAATAATAGAATAGAATAAAATAAAATAAAAAATGACACATTTTTTATATTATTATTATAGTAAAGCCTCTCTCTTAGGCTTTTTATATAATTAAGTATTTTTCAATCTCTTAGTTTCTAAAGCTACTACTAGTTCTTAGTTATGTTCATTTACTCTATTACCCTTGAGATCCGTTGCATTAAATTTTTGAACATATTTGGCTTAGTCAAAGTCAATCTTACATTAGTAATAAAACTTTCATAACTATCTATCGGGCTTAATTTTATAATCACATTCAAGATTTTACGGATCAAACAGTAGTAGTATATTTTTTGTTGTTAGTTTTTTTAGTGGATCAGCACTAAGGTATGTTATTATTTGAATATACACGTTAAATAAAATAGAGCTTGCATATAGCCGTCATCCTCAAATTAATTGGGGCATCAACATGTGTCCTAATTAAATTTTTATAACTTGATAAAAAAATAATATAAATATTTGATAAAATTGAATTACAACCAATCAACGTAAAATTGTATGCGATAAAATAAAATAAATTAAAATGAATCTTTCATAATTCTTACATATATCATGTATGCACATATGTCGCAATTATAATTCGACTGAAAACTTTCACAATGTTTAGTAACACTATAAAAAAAATTACATAAAAAATATAGAATATATTATATAAGGATGATATGTAAATTAGTAGTTTACACCATTTAATAACAACATGCCGTGTAAAAAATTTTAAGAAGAAATTAAGGGATTTGAAATGAATTACTAATAGATTGTGTATTTATTATTTACAATTGATAAAAAAATTCTACACAGTACACGTGACATGTTCCATATATAAAAAAAGTGTCTATTTTATTTATTTATTATTATTGAATGTTGACAGAGCTTCATGAGTACTGGTGCCTCCGTTGTAAGACCCCAATTTTTATAAATAAAGATGAATTTTCTATAAATATCATTTTTGAATATTATGAAGTTAATTTGATATAATGTTATAGTTGTGGGTAATATTTATAAATTTTGCAAAGTAAGCAAGTTGTTATAAAATATTCGTTTGGTCGGAGAATATTCTTTTTGTCGGAGAATATTCGTACGACGGCACAATCATTGGTGGACCCCACAACGGAATTATTGTCGGATTGAGAAAACGACAGAATTATCTTTCTATAAAAATAACGGCTGAGGTGTTACCGTTAAAACCGTTAAAACTGTTGAACTACTCGGTAGTAAAAGTACAGTAATACGCGTGGTTGCATAGTAGCACACGGTATTGATTATTGATGCTTACGTGAGAAGTCACTCAGCTATACTCAATTATTGCTACAGTAATTGCTGCATCATATCTCTTAAATTATGGTCATAGTATCATCTGTATAATATGTTATATTATTAAATCAATAATTGAGACGTTGTGGTAAGTTTGGTTATTTTATGGGGGGCCATATGTCATCATATAAGAGTCTCTTCGTCAATAGTAATTACCGTCGTCAATAGTAATTACCGTCGTCAATAGTATTTACCTTGGTCAATAGTAATTACCTTCGTCAATAGTATTTACCTTGGTCAATAGTAATTACCTTCGTCAATAGTATTTACCTTGGTCAATAGTAATTACCTTCGTCAATAGTATTTACCTTGGTCAATAGTAATTACTTTCGTCAATAGTAGTTGTCTCTTCAATATTACCAAGAGTCATTTGACCCTTCGTTAAGACCAAGAGTCATTTGACCCTTCGTTAAGACCAAGAGCCACCCTCAGTTTTTCTATAAATAGAGGCCTAGGGCTTCATTATTTTTCACGAATTCATTCAAGCTATAGAGAGAGAAAGTATAGAGAGAATAAGAGAGAGAGAGACTAAAAGTATTCTGCTACATCACTTTTCCAATATCCAGTTCTTTTAAGGTAGGGAATATTATTTCTTTTATATTCATGAAGAGAACTTCTGTTATTCCATTTGTTATTATTCTGTTGGAATAACCAGTATATGCGGTCTACCCTATACTTGGTGACATTCTTCTATTATTCTGTTGGAACATCCTGTCTGTGTGTTTTACACCGGACCTGGTTCCGTTTATTATTCTGTTGGAACATCCTGTCTGTGTGTTTTACACCGGACCTGGTTCCATTATTTATTATTCTGTCGGAATATCCTGTCTGTGCGTTTACGCCGGACCTGGTTCCATTATTTATTATTCTGTTGGAATAACCTGTCTGTGCGGTCTATCGCATGCATGGTGATTTCTTTTGTTATTCCATTCTTTATTATACTCAGTTGATTAAGTTTTGACTTCTATACTCCATGAAATTTGTGGAATATCCTTGATAGTTGCGTTTCATCCAGTATCTTTTCAAGAAAATATTCTTCTAAGCGTTCTTGAATTTTACTCCACAATGCAGTATCATGTTGACAATTTGGACGTTGTTAATTCCTGGATAAATTAATTCTTGAACTTGTTTTATTGAATTCTTATATCATTGTCATCATCCTCATGTTTATAGAATGTTGAAAGTCATCTGTGGCATGTAGTGCATAGATGGACTTGGTATGATTATGACCAGGGATTATTCGGTATAATCATGACCGTAATGTTACAAATGATGTGGTAAAAGTCCTCATTGGCCCGTAGTGCATTGATGGACAGTTGTTGGCATGATCATGACCATTAATGAATACACGAATATCCTTGGCCGTAGTGCAGGGGTGATTCGATGATGTGGATTATTTTATTAAGCTGAGTCTCAGCGATCGCAGTGTTGAAAAACCTTTTAAATCATAAAAGATAGTAGAGTTTATTTTCTACTTGACTCTTTTAATGGATTGCTTGTTCCGCTGCAGTTAAACTTGATGTCTATTATATTTTATCAGTTTAACATTGTTGAAGGCTAATGATAATTTATTCTGCATTATCTTAGTCATAATATTTCTTACTGGGCTAGTTGAGCTCACCCTTTCTTTCACTGTTCTCTTCAGGAAATGAGAACGTAGCTGGGACAAGTCGGGGTACGGAGTGATGGTCCGAATGATAGTATTAATTAGTAGTCCTCACTATTCTATGTAATGGTGTGTTAATAAATGTAATGAGGACTCCTTTTGAGTATGAATACTCTCTAGAAGATAATATTTGTATTCAAACTCACAGTTTATGTTTTGTCGTATTGTACACGACAGATGTATTAATCAGTTGTATTTGTATTCTGTACTATGTATCTGACGACCCAAGATGGGTGATGTATACCTAATTTTGGGGGCGTCACAGTTGGTATCAAAGCTTAGGGATATGATCCCTGGCTAAGATGTGAGAATAGAACTAGGAGGGGAGAGACGGGGAATTCCTTCGCTAGTATGACATACCTAAGTTTATTTGCATGGTATTTAATTGGTCGGTCATAATATAAGGATAATATATGACATATCAATTAATTTTTATTTTGTGGCAGTATCTGAAAATGGCATCCGAGAATGTTGAGAATAGCAATGGAGCACAGACGACTGTTGATTCACCACACATCAATAATCATGATAATGTGCATCAGGAAGGTGTCAATCCTCATGCAAACAACAACACTGACCAAATGATGAATGATCAAATGTTCAGAGGCTTTATGCAATTCATGCAACAACAGGTGAAAGCGGCTCCTGTCCACAACGTAGGTGGAAATACTGGAAACTCTCAGGCGGTCACCGCTAAACAGTTTAAGGAGCTGGGACCACCGGAGTTTAAGGGAGAACCCAAACCACTTGTAGCTGAAACATGGATAAAGCAGATCACCAAGATATTTGATGTCTTGGGTTGCTCCGAGGAGCAAAAGGTTCCCTTTGCCGCCTTTATGTTGAGAGGAGAGGCAGATTACTGGTGGGAATCGATAAAGCGTACTCAACCTGCCGCACTGAAGATGTCCTGGGAGAAGTTCCAAGAGCTGTTTAACGACAAATACTTTCCCGAAAGTATTCGTCACATGAATGAGGTGGAGTTCATCAAATTGGAGCAGAATAATATGACCGTGTCGCAGTACGAGGCAAAATTTGCGGAGTTATCCCGGTTTGCGTCCCACTTGGTGGATAATGAAGAAAGAATGACGCGGATGTTTTTAAGAGGTTTGAAGCCGGAGATACGTCAACATCTTGTTTCTCATAAACTGTGTTTGTATTCAGATGTTGTAAATAGGGCTCAGTTGGTGGAGCGCGATAACGAGATAACGCAACCAAAAGAGAGCAGCCGGCAAAATGATAATACCAGTGAGAGCAGTCATCGAAGCGGTGACAACAAGCGTGGAGGGAATCAACAGGCCAGAAATGGTAACCACTTCGGTGGTAATCAGGGCCAAAACAATAAGAATGGACATTTCAAGAAGAGGAGATTCAACAATGATGGAAAGACGTCAGCACCAGCACCTGTCGTTAAGGAAGGAGAACGACCACCTATCATATGTTTCAAATGCGGAGGAGAGGGACACATCAGTCCAAACTGCGCGATGCCGTCCAAAGCATGTTATAATTGTGGAAGAGAAGGTCATTTAGCCCGATTTTGTCGTTTACCGAAGACAAATTCAGCTAGGATGGAGGCACCAAAGGCCGTCCCAGAAAAGTCAAAACCGGTTGTGCAAGGGAGAGCGTTTGTTGTGACCTCCCAGAACGCAAGGAACCCGAATGAGGTCATCACGGGTAAGCTTATCATAAACTCTAACGAAGTCTATACTTTATTTGATACCGGTTCAACCCATTCTTTTATTTCTCCTACTTGCGCTCATCGATTAAATTTGATTCCGGAGAAATTAGACTTTGACTTAGCAGTTGAAACTCCATTGGGAGAAACCTTCATTACCTCCACTGTTTATAAGTCTTGTTTGGTTCAAGTTGGTACCCACACATTACCTATCGATCTGATTTCATTAAAAATACTTGCATTTGACGTGATTCTAGGGATTGATTGGTTAACTACTCATTATGAAAAAATTGATTGTTTTCGTAAGGTTGTTAGTTTTCATATTCCTAATCGACCTATTATGCGAATTCAAGCAACCAAACCATTAAAATCAATCGTTGTCATCTCAAGCCATAAAACTATTCGTTTATTGAAAAACGGATGTCAAGCTTTCTTAGCTCATGTCACAGATCTAAACAAAAATACGTCAGTTTTGAATGATATTTCTATTGTTAATAAATTCCCTGACGTATTCCCTGAAGAACTTCCTGGCCTACCCCCAGAGCGTGAAATTGAATTTTGTATCGATCTTGAACCCGGTACAAAACCCATTTCAAAAACCCCATATCGAATGGCTCCTATTGAACTTCAGGAGTTAAAGACCCAACTGCAGGAATTGTTAGACATTGGTTTTATTCGTCCTAGTACTTCTCCTTGGGGTGCTCCTGTTCTATTCGTGAAGAAGAAAGATGGAAGTATGCGACTTTGTATTGATTATCGGGAGTTGAATCATGTCACCATCAAAAATAGGTACCCATTGCCACGTATTGATGACCTGTTTGACCAGTTGCAAGGAGCACAATTCTTTTCAAAGATCGATCTTCGTTCTGGATATCATCAGCTGAAGGTTAGAACTGAGGATATTCCAAAGACGGCTTTTAGAACTCGGTACGGGCATTATGAATTCCTAGTCATGTCCTTTGGATTGACTAATGCTCCTGCTGCCTTCATGGATATGATGAACCGGGTATTCAAGGAATATTTGGATCACTTTGTGGTCGTCTTTATTGATGACATCCTTATTTATTCCAAAAGCCGTGAAGATCATGAGCAACACTTGAGGCTGGTACTCCAAAAGCTTCGTGAATACAAGCTTTATGCCAAGTTGAAGAAATGCGAGTTCTGGCTGGAGGAGGTAGCATTCCTTGGGCACGTAGTATCAAGTCGTGGAATATCGGTTGACCCGGCAAAGATTGAAGCTATTCAAAGCTGGGAGCAACCTAAATCAGTGACCGAGGTACGTAGCTTTCTTGGTTTAGCTGGTTATTATCGGAGATTCGTGGAAGGATTTTCTCGAATCGCTACTCCATTAACTCAGCTGACTCGGAAAGATACAAAGTTTGGTTGGAGCGAAGAATGTGAGCAGAGTTTTCAAGAACTCAAGAGGAGACTCATTTCAGCACCTGTTCTAACAATACCATCTGGCTCGGAGGGATTTGTCATCTACAGTGATGCTTCGAGCAAAGGGTTGGGATGCGTTCTCATGCAACATGGAAAAGTCATAGCCTATGCATCAAGACAACTCAAGGAATATGAGAGGAATTATCCTACTCATGATCTAGAGTTGGCAGCTGTTGTCTTTGCACTTAAAATTTGGAGGCATTACTTGTATGGGGAGAAAGTGGAGATCTTTACGGATCATAAAAGCCTCAAATATTTCTTCACTCAAAAGGAACTCAACATGCGACAACGACGTTGGCTTGAACTGTTGAAAGATTATGATCATACCATTCAATACCATCCTGGAAAAGCGAACGTGGTAGCTGACGCATTGAGTAGAAGATCATATGCGGGTACAAGTGCGATATTGTCAACACAAAGGCCCATTTTGTGTGATTTGCAAAGGATGGAGATAGAGTTAAAGACTCCAGGGACCCATGTGATGATGGCGAATATACGAGTAGAACCGACTTTAATCGATAAAGTTAAAGCTGCTCAAGCTACAGACCTGGAGCTGATGCGTATGAAGAAGAAAGTGCAAGAAGGTGCTATACCGGAAGCAAGAATCGATGAAGAAGGAATACTTCGAGTCAACTCCAGACTTTGTGTTCCTAACAACCCTGATTTAAAGTATGAAATCATGATGGAGGCGCACAACACACCGTTTGCAATCCATCCTGGAAGTACCAAAATGTATCATGATCTTCGTCATACATTTTGGTGGAGCAATATGAAGAGAGAGATAGCGTTGTTTATCTCAAGGTGTCTAACTTGTCAACGAGTCAAAGCGGAGCATCAAGTACCAAAAGGTCCATTGCAACCACTTGAAATTCCAGAATGGAAGTGGGAGCACATTACCATGGATTTCGTTACCGGTCTTCCTAGGGTTTCTCAAGGTATTGATGCGATTTGGGTCATTGTTGATAGATTGACCAAGTCTGCTCATTTCTTACCGATACGAGAAACTTATACACTTGAACGTCTTGCTCGTATGTACATAAACGAGATTGTAAGACTGCATGGTATGCCAGTATCCATAGTTTCTGACCGAGACCCAAGATTCACTTCACGATTTTGGGTTAGTTTACAAAAGCTATGGGCACGGAGTTACGATTTAGTTCAGCATATCATCCTCAGACGGACGGACAATCAGAGAGGACTATTCAAACTCTTGAAGATCTATTAAGACTCTGTGTCTTTGACTTCAAAGGAAGTTGGGACAAGTTCTTACCATTGGTGGAGTTTTCCTACAACAACAGTTATCAAGCAAGTATTGGCATGGCTCCATTCGAAGCATTGTATGGAAGAAAATGTCGTTCTCCAGTATGCTGGGATGAGGTGGGCGAAGCAACGTTGTTGGGACCGGAGTTGGTACGTATGACTACAGAAAAGATTCAAACGATCCGACAACGTATAAAAACCTCACAAGATCGACAAAAGAGTTATGCTGATCTTCATCGAAAGGACGTGGAATTTGATGTAGGAGATCATGTGTTCTTACGTGTTGCTCCATGGAAAGGAGTTACGAGATTTGGAAAGAGAGGAAAGCTAAATCCTCGATTCATCGGTCCATTTTTAATCCTCGATCGAGTAGGAACTGTGGCTTATAGACTCGCTTTACCGCCAAGTATGTCTCGTGTTCATAACGTTTTTCACATATCCATGTTACGCAAATATGTGGAAGACCCGAACCACATTATTGAGTTAGAACCGGACGAAATAGCGGAGGATTTGACGTATGAAGAAGTTCCTGTTCAAATCTTGGATAAGAAGGAACATATTCTACGCTCCAAGGTTATACCTCAAGTTAAAGTTTTGTGGAGAAACCACGATGTTGAGGAAATGACTTGGGAGTTAGAATCAGAAATGAAATCAAGGTATCCTTACCTCTTCGACATACCAGGTACGTACCCTAATTTCGAGGGCGAAATTTCATAAGAAGGGGAGGTTGTAAGACCCCAATTTTTATAAATAAAGATGAATTTTCTATAAATATCATTTTTGAATATTATGGAGTTAATTTGATATAATGTTATAGTTGTGGGTAATATTTATAAATTTTGCAAAGTAAGCAAGTTGTTATAAAATATTCGTTTGGTCGGAGAATATTCTTTTTGTCGGAGAATATTCGTACGACGGCACAATCATTGGTGGACCCCACAACGGAATTATTGTCGGATTGAGAAAACGACAGAATTATCTTTCTATAAAAATAACGGCTGAGGTGTTACCGTTAAAACCGTTAAAACTGTTGAACTACTCGGTAGTAAAAGTACAGTAATACGCGTGGTTGCATAGTAGCACACGGTATTGATTATTGATGCTTACGTGAGAAGTCACTCAGCTATACTCAATTATTGCTACAGTAATTGCTGCATCATATCTCTTAAATTATGGTCATAGTATCATCTGTATAATATGTTATATTATTAAATCAATAATTGAGACGTTGTGGTAAGTTTGGTTATTTTATGGGGGGCCATATGTCATCATCTAAGAGTCTCTTCGTCAATAGTAATTACCGTCGTCAATAGTAATTACCGTCGTCAATAGTATTTACCTTGGTCAATAGTAATTACCTTCGTCAATAGTATTTACCTTGGTCAATAGTAATTACCTTCGTCAATAGTATTTACCTTGGTCAATAGTAATTACCTTCGTCAATAGTATTTACCTTGGTCAATAGTAATTACTTTCGTCAATAGTAGTTGTCTCTTCAATATTACCAAGAGTCATTTGACCCTTCGTTAAGACCAAGAGTCATTTGACCCTTCGTTAAGACCAAGAGCCACCCTCAGTTTTTCTATAAATAGAGGCCTAGGGCTTCATTATTTTTCACGAATTCATTCAAGCTATAGAGAGAGAAAGTATAGAGAGAATAAGAGAGAGAGAGACTAAAAGTATTCTGCTACATCACTTTTCCAATATCCAGTTCTTTTAAGGTAGGGAATATTATTTCTTTTATATTCATGAAGAGAACTTCTGTTATTCCATTTGTTATTATTCTGTTGGAATAACCAGTATATGCGGTCTACCCTATACTTGGTGACATTCTTCTATTATTCTGTTGGAACATCCTGTCTGTGTGTTTTACACCGGACCTGGTTCCGTTTATTATTCTGTTGGAACATCCTGTCTGTGTGTTTTACACCGGACCTGGTTCCATTATTTATTATTCTGTCGGAATATCCTGTCTGTGCGTTTACGCCGGACCTGGTTCCATTATTTATTATTCTGTTGGAATAACCTGTCTGTGCGGTCTATCGCATGCATGGTGATTTCTTTTGTTATTCCATTCTTTATTATACTCAGTTGATTAAGTTTTGACTTCTATACTCCATGAAATTTGTGGAATATCCTTGATAGTTGCGTTTCATCCAGTATCTTTTCAAGAAAATATTCTTCTAAGCGTTCTTGAATTTTACTCCACAATGCAGTATCATGTTGACAATTTGGACGTTGTTAATTCCTGGATAAATTAATTCTTGAACTTGTTTTATTGAATTCTTATATCATTGTCATCATCCTCATGTTTATAGAATGTTGAAAGTCATCTGTGGCATGTAGTGCATAGATGGACTTGGTATGATTATGACCAGGGATTATTCGGTATAATCATGACCGTAATGTTACAAATGATGTGGTAAAAGTCCTCATTGGCCCGTAGTGCATTGATGGACAGTTGTTGGCATGATCATGACCATTAATGAATACACGAATATCCTTGGCCGTAGTGCAGGGGTGATTCGATGATGTGGATTATTTTATTAAGCTGAGTCTCAGCGATCGCAGTGTTGAAAAACCTTTTAAATCATAAAAGATAGTAGAGTTTATTTTCTACTTGACTCTTTTAATGGATTGCTTGTTCCGCTGCAGTTAAACTTGATGTCTATTATATTTTATCAGTTTAACATTGTTGAAGGCTAATGATAATTTATTCTGCATTATCTTAGTCATAATATTTCTTACTGGGCTAGTTGAGCTCACCCTTTCTTTCACTGTTCTCTTCAGGAAATGAGAACGTAGCTGGGACAAGTCGGGGTACGGAGTGATGGTCCGAATGATAGTATTAATTAGTAGTCCTCACTATTCTATGTAATGGTGTGTTAATAAATGTAATGAGGACTCCTTTTGAGTATGAATACTCTCTAGAAGATAATATTTGTATTCAAACTCACAGTTTATGTTTTGTCGTATTGTACACGACAGATGTATTAATCAGTTGTATTTGTATTCTGTACTATGTATCTGACGACCCAAGATGGGTGATGTATACCTAATTTTGGGGGCGTCACATCCGTAGAAAAGTTAAATAAAGACTCCTAATTTTGGACTAGGGGAGTATAAGTATTTTTTTATAAAAAAAATATTTCACTTGAATAACACAAATAAGGATAAAAAGAAGAGAAGACCACCATCACAGTTGTCAGTGGATTTTAGCCAACCTTTGCGTGTAATGGTCTAAGCTAGCGTTCGAAATTAATTACTCAATTTTGATTTTTTTAAATTAAATTGATCATTTTTAAAATTAATTTTTTTATTATTTTTACTAAAATATAGGTGAAGAGATTATAATCAAAAGAAAGTATATACAATTTATTATTAATCTTAATTTTTATAATTTTAAAAATATTTTAATATATGTTTAATTATTAATTCTAAAAATAGTCAAATTAATTTAAAAAAATTAAAATTAAATAATTAATTTGAGACGGACGGGTATTTCTCTTAATTACGAATAATCCAAGATTTTCCGTTCAATAGCATATTTTCCCCTTGTAAGAAGAAGGACAATTTAGTAAGTCTGTACCCCTCAATCACAGCTAGCTAGATTTTGGATAGTTCCCTCCTCCTATTGAGTTGACTGGCATCCTTCTGTACGTCTCTCTCTCTCTCCAGTTCATAGGTTTATTATATATGTTTTTGCTCTTTTCTTTTGTAGGGATTTTCACTTTTTTTCATCAATTTTTCTTACCCAGATATAAATGCCACATCTGGTGAATTAGTATCCTCTCCGTTTTAAAACTATAAATTGAAGAGTCTCCTAGTCCACATCTGATCACCTCACCCTCATTTTTGCTTTACCTTTACTGTTCTCTCCCTTGGGTTTTCCTCCATTGCAAACCAAGGTTTCTTTCTCTCCAGCTTTCAAAAGGTCCCTCAATCTTCCATATTCACACAACCCCACCAACCCATTATACCCACCTCTGTTTTTCTTTATGAACCCTTCTCAAATCTTCCCCACCATTAAAAAAAACACACTCACTTTCCCTCTCTACATTTGCCCCCTCAAAGATTATATTTTTGTCTGGCCTTCTTTTAGCAATTTCTTTATTCATTTTCCCAATTCTAATTGGCCCACTTCAGGGCATAGGTTATTCTACTTCTAAACTACTCCTCTGGAACTGTTCTTTGCTGGGATTTCGTATTTCAAGTCTGCATTGGCTTATTTACTCTTATACCGTCTCCATTGATTCGAAAAAGAGGCTTTTTATCTGCTGCTTTGGGTTCTCGAGGAAGAAATTAAGGTTTTTAGGTTTAGATCATTGTCAAGGTAACTTCTCTCTCTTTGTCTCGATGGACTTTTTATTTGACTTACATTTTTGTCCTCATTTTCCAAGGTTTAGATTCGTGATTTTAATTGGTACTGATATATTGACATGTTGGTTAAATTTGTGTTGCGTTTTAATTATGCATTACTGAACCAAAATGGGGTTTACTTGCTTTGTAAAATGAGTGAAAGGGTATCTGTTTTGGGGTTCAGATCACTGTTCTCATAAATTGTATGCACAAAAGTTCTTTAGTGCACTGGGATGTGCTAGTATCTTACCCAATTGATTTGTTGATTTGGCCAAATAAAGGGCATAAATTATAGGAGTAATATATTTTCTTTCCCACACTGGAATTAAGTAGATGTTCTCTCATTATTCCTTGAATTGGAATGGTGACCAACTTGTTTTTGTATCTGCGATGACAACTCTTGAGAATTACATATGGGCATTTTTCAAAAAAATTGGATGTGTTTACCATTTCGATTGTTGTATGGTTATTTGACATGTTATTGGGATCCAGGAGGCAATGGATTAACTTTGCAGAAAACTTAAGAGGTCAGTGCACAATTTTTTTATCTCATATTCGATCACCAAAATGTCATCCGGTAGTTTAAATAAAGATCTGACGAAGAAGACATCATTTTTGGGCATGAAATTATGGGTTGTGATTGGCATATGCGTTGTTGCATTTATAGTGCTGATTCTTTGTATCTTATCGATGTGGGTCACATTTCGAAGAAAATCTAAAAGAACCCTGAACAAAAACACCCTTTCTCAAATACCCAATGTCGCAAAAGATATCAAGGTTGACAGAGTAGGGGTTCAAAATCTCAATAATCATCCAGAAAGTTCAGTTGTTACAGTTAATGACAAATCAAGCGATAAGAATTCCGAGAAGATGTCAGTGCATCTAGGTATGAGTAAATTCAGTGACGCTGATAACATCAGTCAGTGCAGTTCGATGTATTGTCACGAGAGGGCATGTAGTTCACATTCAGGGGAAGAAGGAAGTTCTGGGACTGTCCGGAAGCAGCCGTCATATGGAATTGGAATGGCCTCTCCTTTAATTGGTTTGCCAGAAATGTCACATCTTGGGTGGGGTCATTGGTTTACTCTTAGAGATCTTCAGCTTGCTACCAATCGTTTCTCAGCAGAAAATGTGATTGGGGAGGGTGGATATGGAGTTGTTTATCGTGGTGTACTAATCAATGGGACTGAAGTAGCGGTGAAGAAGCTTCTTAATAATCTGTGAGTATAGGAAAAAAGGCTTGCAATTATGAAGAAGCTTCTTAATAATCTGCTCCCAATTATTGAATTGTCTTTTGTGATTGAGTAATGATTTGATGTATAGGGGCCAGGCTGAGAGGGAATTTAGAGTCGAAGTGGAGGCTATAGGTCATGTTCGTCATAAGAATCTTGTACGGCTTCTGGGATATTGCATAGAAGGAGTTCACAGGTAAGCTTCAGTTTTGTAATTTATTGGTTAGCTTTTAATTTCCTTCTAATGTACGCTAAATTTTCTTTGTCACCGCAATATTTCCCGAAAATGGTATTTCCAAACAAGTACTTTTAAGTTTGAGTTAATCCTTTTCCTTCATCATGCTAAATTTTGACCTCAATTCTTATTTCCATTGTTGATGTTTGTTCTTTTTCTTAACTATGCAGGATGCTAGTATATGAATATGTGAATAATGGAAATTTGGAACAATGGCTTCATGGGGCCATGCGCCAACATGGTATCCTTACTTGGGATGCACGTATGAAGGTCGTACTTGGTACTGCAAAAGCGTACGTAAATCTTCGACTAATTGCTTCAACATTTAACACTGCCTATTTAGTACAAAATTTTATACAGTTCGGTTTAATTGTGCTATCACTTGTTTCACTTTTTAGCAATTTTCTTACACTTCAATCCTGGAAAATATCATAAGCCTATTCGACCAGTCATCTGACATTCTAAATAGCAAGCTATTTCTACATTATGATCAATTTTTAATTTCTGTTAAAAGAATCCAGTATATCGATAAAGTTACAGTGTGCAAATTAAATTGTTGAGGTCCTGTATGTTGATAATTTTACATCACTTGAAGCATCTGAAAACTTGGTGTCACCGTCACATTTTGCAGGCTTGCCTACTTGCATGAAGCTATTGAACCAAAAGTTATTCACCGTGATATAAAATCTAGCAATATTCTGATTGATCATGAATTCAATTCGAAAGTTTCTGATTTTGGATTGGCCAAGCTCTTGGATTCAGGAGAGAGTCACATAACTACCAGAGTAATGGGAACATTTGGGTATGTATGCGATTCCATTTTTTTTATCACATCTGTGACTTAGTCTTTTCCCCTTTTATGAATGGGAGCTTCACTTTGTTTTCATGCTCAAACATCGGTTTTATACATCATTTGCAGTTACGTGGCTCCAGAATATGCCAACACCGGTTTGTTAAATGAAAAGAGTGATATTTATAGTTTTGGGGTCCTCCTGCTAGAATCAGTTACTGGAAGGGACCCTGTGGACTATGGTCGGGATGCTAATGAGGTGCTAAGTCATTACTGGTTATCTCCACTATTTCAGAGAAGTGTTTTATGTCTCTCTGTGTCTGCGTATTACTCTCTAGGGTTTGGACTTTGGAGTAAATACTCATATCTCAACGTATTGGTTGTCTTCAACTGCTACTAGTAACTTCTTATGCTCATGGCAGGTTAACCTTGTTGAATGGCTGAAAATGATGGTTGCGAGTAGAAAAGCTGAGGAAGTAGTGGATCCAAACCTTGAAACTAAACCCCCAACACGCGCTCTAAAACGTGCACTTCTGGTTGCACTTAGGTGTGTTGATCCTGACTCAGAGAAACGACCAAAAATGAGTCAGGTTGTTCGGATGCTCGAAGCCGATGATTTCCCTTATCGTGAGGTGTTGATCAATTTCTGACCTAGAGTGAATGTTCTCTATTTACTTGTTGCTGTTTTCCTCTTTTTTTTCTTTCTTCGTTTTTTGATTTATGCAGTTTTTACATTTAAAATAATAAAATTCACATGTAACTGTTAACAAGAATCAATAGTCACATACCACATAAAGCCCAAATTCATGCAAAACATGTCATGACTAATGCCCCAGATCAGTTTAGTGATTACCACCAGAAAGCCTAGTCCTGAAGGACTGATATGCTTAAGTTAAATTTTCCATAGGCTTCACACAAATATATGGACTATTCCACAATAGCACTTGTAGAGCTCCTCAGCATAAGTACAATAATAACCTATGCTCTCTAGAAGGTCCCAAGTCCCCCACAAGGTATATTCCTGTGTCTGGGTACTCTGATAATTCTTTGACCCATGAGAATCATGGAAAAAAAATCTTTGCTCCCTCTTTATAAGCTTGGGTAAGGGCCAGGAAGCTCCCCAAAGTTGGTGCCACAACATTGGAATCACGATGGGTTGAAGTGCTCCGCTCGGGACCTTGGTATCTCGTTTGCCTGCTGATAATTGAGTCTTGGCTAAAATTGTGGGCAAACTCTTTGCTCCCAGTTAGCTTTGGTTTCAGCTTGGCCTCTGGGCTAGGGGGCCATTATTCCCCAAAGCTTGGTGCCACAAAATTGGTGTTGCAAAGGGATGCCTTTTTTGGGACTTGACTTGGTATTTCTTTCAGTCAAAGCATAGCTAAATATTTTGTCCATCATCCCACCACTCAGGCACGCCAACGCCTAAGCCTTTCTATAACTGAGAGAGGCATTATGGTCCCTTGGGAGAACAATCACCATCAAAGTGGTCTGTTGTCAACACTCTATATATGTGCTTCTAGAGAGACTGCCTATCATGCGAGTAACTGGTTCAACTATAATTCATTGAAGTTCTGTCTTTTGTGCTACATCATTAACCTCATTTAGACATTATAATGAATTCTAGTCTGAGATGAAGGTATAATGCCAACTGAAGTTGCTCCTGATACCAGTGTCAGTCTCATACATAGACTGCAATATCACTCTTGGGATATTCTATTTTCTCTCTCGCGTGAATTGACGCTGTATCCCACAACCTAAAGTCTTTGGGGCCTTCACCTGATCGAGTGTAATGCATGTGCTCTCTCCTCAACCTCTGCCACCATGTCAAATAACTTCTTAAAGAAAAACCTTATTCATGTTTTGATTCTGGAATATCTTGATGGCAGCTGTTTTTGAATAACCCGAGAAGTCTGGATGAATCCTAATGATTTTATGAATTCCAGAATCATATAGTCTAGCTTATTGTTAACATTGTGGCTACATAACTATATAAATTTCACATACACAAAAATGAAGATTATAATAAAAGAAGACGAATTGTGTATTGTTTCATGCTACCCATTGTGCCCTTGTTTAATGTAGGTTTAGGTACAAATACAACACATTATATATTCTTGGGCTTTGCATCCTTTTATCAATCAATTATTCTAAAATTCACGTTTTCAATCCTAAAAATGCAATCTTTTTGTGCCCTCAAACTCATTCTTTGTTTATTTTTTAATCACTTTGATGATGTTGAATATTATGATGAACAATTACAATTGCACCAACTGGGATTTGGGGCAATGTGTATTGAGCTAGAACTCATATCATCCGTTAATTTTGTATTTGCAGGATCGTAGAAACAGGAAGACCCGCACAGCTAGCATGGAAATTGAATCTATGAAGGAGAGTTGTGGTTCAGCTGAGATGGAAATCAAGGTAGAACAATCTGAGAGCCAAAGATCTGAGACATTACATGAATAGGACGGACTGACTGACAGACAGACATGACCACCGACCGGGGTGGTTAATTACATTCTCAACCTTCATATTTCAGTAACCCAGTTTATAAATTAACGTACAGGCTCGAAAAGGTTTCCCCTAGAGAGCAATTGGATTGAGGAGGGTCCATGAGTTGTTACAGTTTTTGCTGTTGTTTCACTATTGCCTATAATGCTTATAATGTGGATCCATGATTAAAGAAAGGAGAGAGTTGGTGTACAGGTGCTATTTGGGAATTCATGGGCTGTGCTCTCTTTTTTCTTCTTTTCTTTCTTCCCTAGTTGTTTATTGATGATGATGATCATCATCATCATCATTCTCTCTCTTTTATGTTTCTTACTTTGATTACTTGAAAGACTATTATGTTATTTTGTTCGATTGATTTGAATTTTCTTGTAATATTGAATAGAATAGAACAGGTTGAATAGATTTTGCAGTTATTGTTGCCGGAACATTGCATGATGCTTTCTTTCTGCATCATTCTTTTTCCTCCTCTTGTTTCCCCATTGAACGTGACAAATTAGAAAGACTTAATGATCACAAAATACCATTAATTTATTTATTTATGTACAAGTACAAAAAAAAAAATTTGCTAGGAAAAAGATTCACTTCTAATTATTTTTCCCATGCATATTCTTACTATCATCATTATTACAATCATATCATATTTTTCATAAGTTTTATTGTTTTAATTAGTGTTCTATTGCAATGCATATTCTTATTATCAATAATATTTAATTGTGTAATCATTTTATTATTATTATTATAAAAATAATTATAATAAGACCTGCCTAACTATTAATATTTCGAAATTGAGTCATTCTGTTAAAAAAATGAGCAGACATTAATTTTTTATCTATGCGGCATTGGAAAAGAAATTAAAAAATAAAAAATATTACTTATGTGGCAAAAAATAATTAAAAACTTAAAAGTGAAAGATAAAAAAGCAAAATATTTTGGGTATTTTAATCTCAAATGTTTATCAACATAAAATAATTTGTAAGACCCCAACTTTTATAAATAAAGATGAATTTTTCTATAAATATTATTTTTGAATATTATGGAGTAAATTTGATATAATATTATAGTTGCTGGTAATATTTATAAATTTTGCAAAGTACGCAAGTTGTTATATAATATTCGATTGGTCGGGAAATATTCGTTTTAACAGGGAATATTCGTACAACGGCACAATCATTGGTGGATCCCACAACGGAATTATTGTCGGATTAAGAAAACGACAAAAATATTTTATTAAAAATAACGGCGGAAGTTTTACCATTGATACTGTTGAACTACTCGATAGTAAAAGTACAGTAATACGTGTGGTTGCATATTAGCACACGGTATTGATTATTAATGCTTATGTGATAAATCACTCAGTTTGATTCAATTATTGTCAGTTAATAATATGAATTATTTAGCGATAATGAAGTTTTGTTTTATTCGTATTATTAACGTAATAAAATAGAAACATCTTTTTATATAAAACAGAATACTTTATTAAAGTTATTCTATAAATAGAATATATTATATTTTATTTAAAAGATTTTTCTTTAAATATAGACCGTCAGATTAAAGTAATCAATCTGGACCGTTCATGGATTAGTTACTATGCATTCCATTTTTCTATAAATAGCAGCTCATTCCTTCATTATTTCTTACGAATTCACTGAACTCTAGAGAGAGAAACTATAGAGAGAAACTATAGAGAGAGAAAAGAAAAGTATTCTGCTACTTAACTACTTCCTTATTTCAGTTCTTCTTTAAAACGGTAAGGGGTGTTATTCTTTCTTATTCATGAAGAGAACTGTTGTTATTCCATTTCTTATTATTCTGTTGGAATAACCTGTATACGCGGTCTACCCTATACTTGGTGACATTCTTCTATTATTCTGTTGGAACATCCTGTCTGTGTGTTTTACACCGGACCTGGTTCCGTCTTGTTATTATTCTGTTGGAACATCATGCCTGTGTGTTTTACGCCGGACCTGGTTCCATTATTTATTATTCTGTCGGAATATTTTGTTTGTGCGTTTACGCCGAACCTGGTTCCATTATTTATTATTATGTCGGAATATCATGTCTGTGCATTTACGTCGGACCTAGTTCCATTATTTATTATTCTGTTGGAATAACCTGTCTGTGCGGTCTATCGCATGCATGGTGATTTTTTTTGTTATTCCATTCTTTATTATACTCAGTTGGTTAAGTTTTGACTTCTATACTCCATGAAATTAGTGGAATATCCTTGATAATTGCGTTTCATCCAGTATCTTTTCATGAAAATATTCTTCTAAGCATTCTTGAATTTTACTCCACAAAGCAGTATCATGTTGACAATTTGGACGTTGTTAATTCTTGGATAAATTAATTCTTGAACTTGTTTTATTGAATTCTTATATCATTGTCATCATCCTCATGTTTATAAAATGTTGAAAGTCATCTGTGGCCTGTAGTGCATAGATGGACTTGGTATGATTATGACCAGGGATTATTCGGTATAATCATGACCGTAATGTTACAAATGATGTGGTAAAAGTCCTCATTGGCCCGTAGTGCATTGATGGACAGTTGTTGGCATGATCATTACCATTAATGAATACACAAATATTCTTGACCGTAGTGCATGGATAATTGTGGTCGTGATACTACGAATATCCTTGGCCGTAGTGCAGGGGTGATTCGATGATGTGGATTATTTTATTAAGCTGAGTCCCAGCGATAACAGTGTTGAAAAACCTTTTAAATCATAAAAGATAGTAGAGTTTATTTTCTACTTGACTCTTTTAATGGATTGCTTGTTCCGCTGCAGTTAAACTTGATGTCTATTATATTTTATCAGTTTAACATTGTTGAAGGCTAATGATAATTTATTCTGCATTATCTTAGTCATAATATTTCTTACTGGGCTAGTTGAGCTCACCCTTTCTTTCACTGTTCTCTTCAGGAAATGAGAACGTAGCTGGGGAAAGTCGGGGAACGGAGTGATGGTCCGAATGATAGTATTAGTTAGTAGTCCTCACTATTCTATGTAATAGTGTGTTAATAAATGTAATGAGGACTCCTTTTGAGTATGAATACTCTCTAGAAGATAATATTTGTATTCAAACTCACAGTTTATGTTTTGTCGTATTGTACACGACAGTTGTATTATTAAGTTGTATTTGTATTCTGTACTTGTATCTGACGACCCAAGATGGGTGATGTATACCTATTTGGGGGCGTCACAGTTGGTATCAAAGCTTAGGGATATGATCCCTGGCTAAGATGTGAGAATAGAACTAGGAGGGGAGAGACGGGGAATTCCTTCGCTAGTATGACCTACCTAAGTTTATTTGCATGGTATTTAATTGGTCGGTCATAATATAAGGATAATATATGACATATCAATTAACTTTTATTTTGTGGCAGTATCTGAAAATGGCATCTGAGAATGTTGAGAATAGCAATGGAGCACAGGCGACTGTTGATTCACCACATATCAATAATCAGGATAATGTGCATCAGGAAGGTGACAATCCTCATGCAAACAACAACACTGACCAGATGATGAATGATGGAATGTTCAGAAACTTTATGCAGTTCATGCAACAGCAGGCGAGAGCGGCTCCTGTCCAAAATGTAGGTGGAAACACTGAAAACTCTCGGACGGTCACCGCTAAACAGTTCAAGGAGCTGGGACCACCGGAGTTTAAGGGAGAGCCAAAACCACTTATAGCGGAAACATGGATAAAGCAGATCACCAAGATATTTGATGTCTTGGGATGCTCCGAGGAGCAAAAGGTTCCCTTTGCCGCCTTTATGTTGCGAGGAGAGGCAGATTACTGGTGGGAATCGATTAAGCGTACTCAACCTGCCGCACTGAAGATGTCTTGGGAGAAGTTCCAAGAGCTGTTCAATGACAAATACTTTCCCGAAAGTGTTCGTCACATGAAGGAGGTGGAGTTCATCAAATTGGAGCAGAATAATATGACCGTGTCGCAGTATGAGGCTAAATTTGCTGAGTTATCCCGGTTTGCGTCCCACTTGGTGGATAATGAAGAGCGAATGACGCGAATGTTTTTGCGAGGTTTGAAACCTGAGATACGTCAACATCTTATTTCTCATAAACTGTGTTTGTATTCAGATGTTGTTAATAGGGCTCAGTTAGTGGAGCGCGATAACGAGTCAACGCAACCAAAAGAGAGCAGTCGACAAAATGATAATACCAGTGAGAGCAGTCATCGAAGCGGTGACAACAAGCGTGGAGGGAATCAACAGGCCAGAAATGGTAACCACTTCGGTGGTAATCAGGGCCAAAACAATAAGAATGGACATTTCAAGAAGAGGAGATTCAACAATGATGGAAAGACGTCAGCACCAGCACCCGTTGTTAAGGAAGGAGAACGACCACCTATCATATGTTTCAAATGCGGAGGGGAGGGGCACATCAGTCCAAACTGCGCGATGCCGTCTAAAGCATGTTATAATTGTGGAAGAGAAGGTCATTTAGCTCGATTTTGTCGTTTACCAAAAACAAGTTCAGCCAAGATGGAGACACCAAAGGCCGTCCCAGAAAAGTCAAAACCGGTAGTGCAAGGGAGAGCGTTTGTTGTGACCTCCCAGAAAGCAAGGAACCCGAATGAGGTCATCACGGGTAAGCTTATCATAAACTCTAACGAAGTCTATACTTTATTTGATACCGGTTCTACCCATTCTTTTATTTCTCCTACTTGCGCTCATCGATTAAATTTGACTCCGGAGAAATTAGACTTTGACTTATCTGTTGAAACTCCATTGGGAGAAACCTTCATTACATCCACGGTTTATAAGTCTTGTTTGGTTCAAGTTGGTACCCACACATTACCTGTCGATCTTATTTCATTAAAAATACTTGCATTTGACGTGATTCTAGGGATTGATTGGTTAACTACTCATCATGCAAAAATTGATTGTTTTCGTAAGGTTGTTAGCTTTCATATTCCTAATCGACCTATTATGCGAATTCAAGCAACCAAACCATTAAAATCAATCGCTGTCATCTCAAGCCATAAAGCTATTCGTTTATTGAAAAACGGATGTCAAGCTTTCTTAGCTCATGTCACGGATCTAAACAAAAATACGTCAGTTTTGAATGATATTTCTATTGTTAATAAATTTCCTGACGTATTCCCTGAAGAACTTCCTGGCCTACCCCCAGAGCGTGAAATTGAATTTTGTATCGACCTTGAACCCGGTACAAAACCCATTTCCAAAGCCCCATATCGAATGGCTCCTATTGAACTTCAGGAGTTAAAGATCCAACTGCAGGAATTGTTAGACATTGGCTTTATTCGTCCTAGTACTTCTCCTTGGGGTGCTCCTGTGCTATTCGTGAAGAAGAAAGATGGAAGTATGCGACTTTGTATTGATTATCGGGAGTTGAATCATGTCACCATCAAAAACAGGTACCCATTGCCACGTATTGATGACCTGTTTGACCAGTTGCAAGGAGCACAATTCTTTTCAAAGATCGATCTTCGTTCTGGATATCATCAGCTGAAGGTTAGAACTGAGGATATTCCAAAGACGGCTTTCAGAACTCGGTACGGGCATTATGAATTCCTAGTCATGTCCTTTGGATTGACTAATGCTCCTGCTGCCTTCATGGATATGATGAACCGGGTATTCAAGGAATATTTGGATCACTTTGTGGTCGTCTTTATTGATGACATCCTTATTTATTCCAAAAGCCGTGAAGATCATGAGCAACACTTGAGGCTGGTACTCCAAAAGCTTCGTGAATACAAGCTTTATGCCAAGTTGAAGAAATGCGAGTTCTGGCTGGAGGAGGTAGCATTCCTTGGGCACGTAGTTTTAAGTCGTGGAATATCGGTTGACCCGACAAAGATTGAAGCTATTCAAAGCTGGGAGCAACCTAAATCAGTGACCGAAGTACGTAGCTTTCTTGGTTTAGCTGGTTATTATCGGAGATTCGTGGAAGGATTTTCTCGAATCGCTACTCCATTAACTCAGCTGACTCGGAAAGATACAAAGTTCTGTTGGAGCGAAGAATGTGAGCAGAGTTTTCAAGAACTCAAGAGGAGACTCATTTCAGCACCTGTTCTAACAATACCATCTGGCTCGGAGGGATTTGTCATCTACAGTGATGCTTCGAGCAAAGGGTTGGGATGCGTTCTCATGCAACATGGAAAAGTCATAGCCTATGCATCAAGACAACTCAAGGAATATGAGAGGAATTATCCTACTCATGATCTAGAGTTGGCAGCTGTTGTCTTTGCACTTAAAATTTGGAGGCATTACTTGTATGGGGAGAAGGTGGAGATCTTTACGGATCATAAAAGCCTCAAATATTTCTTCACTCAAAAGGAACTCAACATGCGACAACGACGTTGGCTTGAACTGTTGAAAGATTATGATCATACCATTCAATACCATCCTGGAAAAGCGAACGTGGTAGCTGACGCATTGAGTAGAAGATCATATGCAAGTACGAGTGCGATATTGTCAACACAAAGGCCCATTTTGTGTGATTTGCAAAGGATGGAGATAGAGTTAAAGACTCCAGGGACCCATGTGATGATGGCGAATATACGAGTAGAACCGACTTTAATCGATAAAGTTAAAGCTGCTCAAGCTACAGACCTGGAGCTGATGCGTATGAGGAAGAAAGTGCAAGAAGGTGCTATGCCGGAAGCAAGAATCGATGAAGAAGGAATACTTCGAGTCAACTCCAGACTTTGTGTTCCTAACAACCCTGATTTAAAGTATGAAATCATGATGGAGGCGCACAACACACCGTTTGCAATCCATCCTGGAAGTACCAAAATGTATCATGATCTTCGTCATACATTTTGGTGGAGCAATATGAAGAGAGAGATAGCGTTGTTTATCTCAAGGTGTCTAACTTGTCAACGAGTCAAAGCGGAGCATCAAGTACCAAAAGGTCCATTGCAACCACTTGAAATTCCAGAATGGAAGTGGGAGCACATTACCATGGATTTCGTTACCGGTCTTCCTAGGGTTTCTCAAGGTATTGATGCGATTTGGGTCATTGTTGATAGATTGACCAAGTCTGCTCATTTCTTACCGATACGAGAAACTTATACACTTGAACGTCTTGCTCGTATGTACATAAACGAGATTGTAAGACTGCATGGTATGCCAGTATCCATAGTTTTGACCGAGACCCAAGATTCACTTCACGATTTTGGGTTAGTTTACAAAAAGCTATGGGCACGGATTTACGATTTAGTTCAGCATATCATCCTCAGACGGACGGACAATCAGAGAGGACTATTCAAACTCTTGAAGATCTATTAAGACTCTGTGTCCTTGACTTCAAGGGAAGTTGGGACAAGTTCTTACCATTGGTGGAGTTTTCCTACAACAACAGTTATCAAGCAAGTATTGGCATGGCTCCATTCGAAGCATTGTATGGAAGAAAATGTCGTTCTCCAGTATGCTGGGATGAGGTGGGTGAAGCAACGTTGTTGGGACCGGAGTTGGTACGTATGACTACAGAAAAGATTCAAACGATCCGACAACGTATAAAAACCTCACAAGATCGACAAAAGAGTTATGCTGATCTTCATCGAAAGGACGTGGAATTTGATATAGGAGATCATGTGTTCTTGCGTGTTGCTCCATGGAAAGGAGTTACGAGATTTGGAAAGAAAGGAAAGCTCAATCCTCGATTCATCGGTCCATTTTTAATCCTCGATCGAGTAGGAACTGTGGCTTATAGACTCGCTTTACCGCCAAGTATGTCTCGTGTTCATAACGTTTTTCACATATCCATGTTACGCAAATATGTGGAAGACCCGAACCACATTATTGAGTTAGAACCGAACGAAATAGCAGAAGATTTGACGTATGAAGAAGTTCCTGTTCAAATCTTGGATAAGAAGGAACATATTCTACGCTCCAAGGTTATACCTCAAGTCAAAGTTTTGTGGAGAAACCACGATGTTGAGGAAATGACTTGGGAGTTAGAATCTGAAATGAAATCAAGGTATCCTTACCTCTTCGACATACCAGGTACGTACCCTAATTTCGAGGGCGAAATTTCATAAGAAGGGGAGGTTGTAAGACCCCAACTTTTATAAATAAAGATGAATTTTTCTATAAATATCATTTTTGAATATTATGGAGTTAATTTGATATAATGTTATAGTTGTGGGTAATATTTATAAATTTTGTAAAGTACGCAAGTTGTTATATAATATTCGATTGGTCGGGGAATATTCGTTTTAACAGAAAATATTCGTACAACGGCACAATCATTGGTGGACCCCACAACGGAATTATTGTCGGATTGAGAAAACGACGAATATATTTTATTAAAAATAACGGCGGAAGTTTTACCATTGATACTGTTGAACTACTCGGTAGTAAAAGTACAGTAATACGCGTGGTTGCATAGTAGCACACGATATTGATTATTAATGCTTATGTGAGAAGTCACTCAGTTTGATTCAATTATTGTCAGTTAATAATATGAATTATTTAGCGATAATGAAGTTTTGTTTTATTCGTATTATTAACGTAATAAAACAGAAACATCTTTTTATATAAAACAGAATACTTTATTAAAGTTATTCAGTAAATATAATATATTATATTTTATGTAAAAGATTTTTCTTTAAATATGGACCGTCAGATTAAAGTAATCAATCTGGACCGTTCATGGATTAGTTACTATGCATTCTATTTTTCTATAAATAGCAGCTCATTCCTTCATTATTTCTTACGAATTTACTGAACTTTAGAGAGAGAAACTATAGAGAGAGAAAAGAAAATTATTCTGCTACTTAACTACTTCCTTATTTCAGTTATTCTTTAAAATGGTAAGAGGTGTTATTCTTTCTTATTCATGAAGAGAGCTGTTGTTATTCCATTTCTTATTATTCTGTTGGAATAACCTGTATATGCGGTCTACCCTATACTTGGTGACATTCTTCTATTATACTGTTGGAACATCCTATCTGTGTGTTTTACACCGGACCTGGTTCCGTTTTTATTATTATTCTGTTGAAACATCCTGTCTGTGTGTTTTACACCGGACCTGGTTCCGTCTTGTTATTATTCTGTTGGAACATCCTGTCTGTGTGTTTTACACCGGACCTGGTTCCATTATTTATTATTTTGTCAAAATATCCTGTCTGTGCGTTTACGCCGGACCTGGTTCCATTATTTATTATTTTGTCAGAATATCTTGTCTGTGCGTTTACGCCGGACCTAATTCCATTATTTATTATTCTATTGGAATAACCTGTTTGTGCGGTCTATCGCATGCATGGTGATTTTTTTTGTTATTCCATTCTTTATTGTACTCAGTTGGTTAAGTTTTGACTTCTATACTCCATGAAATTTGTGAAATATCCTTGATAATTGCGTTTCATCCAGTATCTTTTCATGAAAATATTCTTCTAAGCATTCTTGAATTTTACTCCACAAAGCAGTATCATGTTGACAATTTGGACGTTGTTAATTCTTGGATAAATTAATTATTGAACTTGTTTTATTGAATTCTTATATCATTGTCATCATCCTCATGTTTATAAAATGTTGAAAGTCATCTGTGGCCTGTAGTGCATAGATGGACTTGGTATGAGTATGACCAGGGATTATTCGGTATAATCATGACCGTAATGTTACAAATGATGTGGTAAAAGTCCTCATTGGCCCGTAGTGCATTGATGGACAGTTGTTGGCATGATCATGACCATTAATGAATACACAAATATTCTTGGCCCGTAGTGCATGGATAATTGTGGTCGTGATACTAACGAATATCCTTAGCCGTAGTGCAGGGGTGATTCGATGATGTGAATTGTTTTATTAAGCTGAGTCCCAGAGATAACAGTGTTGAAAAACTTTTTAAATCATAAAAGATAATATAGTTTATTTTCTACTTGACTCTTTTAATGGATTGCTTGTTCCGCTGCAGTTAAACTTGATGTCTATTATATTTTATCAGTTTAACATTGTTGAAGGCTAATGATAATTTATTCTGCATTATCTTAGTCATAATATTTCTTACTGGGCTAGTTGAGCTCACCTTTTATTTCACTGTTCTCTTCAGGAAATGAGAACGTAGCTGGGGAAAGTCGGGGAACGGAGTGATGGTCCGAATGATAATATTAGTTAGTAGTCCTCACTATTCTATGTAATAGTGTGTTAATAAATGTAATGAGGACTCCTTTTGAGTATGAATACTCTCTAGTAGACAATATTTGTATTCAAACTCACAGTTTATGTTTTGTCATATTGTACACGACAGTTGTATTATTAAGTTGTATTTGAATTCTGTACCTTGTATCTGACGACTTAAGATGGGTGATGTATACCTATTTTGGGGGCGTCACATAATTCATCGCAAATGAAAAACAATGCATTAGCAGTAGAAATGAAAACGCGGTAATTGGCAACAACATTTTGCATCTGCCTCTGAATTATCTCTGCATCCATCCATAAAAACTCAGGCTCCTACCAAATCATAAATGTCATCCCAACAAAATTAATTTAACAAAATATTACTACCACATGTATATATATACACACACATAGATATATATAGAGAGATTGGGGAAGGAGTGAACCTTGTGGAGGCGATCGAGAGTGAATGAAAGGAATTCAGAGACATAAGGTTACTGATAGTCGGATGCGAGAGGGAGAAAACCTACTACAACACCATTTACTTCATCTGTTGTTGTTGTTAAGAATTCAGACTCCATTGTTATATCTAATTTTGAAAATTGAAGTTCAATTCAATGTTTTTGGTATTTAGATGTAGAAATTTTTATAAATTTTAGATAGAGAAAAATAGGCATATCTATTTGATTTGGAAGAAGGGGAAGAAGAGAGAGATGACAGGAAAGAAGAAAGAGAATAAATCAATTTTGTTTATTTTATTTTTTTCATGTTCACGTAGGATAAAAACTAAAACGATTTAACACTCGTGAGGTATGTAACAGAATGACCCAATTTTAAAATATTAATTAGTTTAATAGGATAATTTGAAAAATTAAAAGTTCAATGGTGTAATCAGCAAAACGTGCCAACTACAGTGAATAATTAATTAATTTTGTCGATAAAAAATTAACATCAATTTTTTTTAATGAAATAACCTAATTTTAAAATAATAATTAATTTAACGAAATAGTTTTGGAAAGTAAAAATTAAACCAACTACATTTTGTATTTTATTAGTTTTTCTGCTAAAATTATGTCCACCTAAAAAAAGCTCATAAATGTATGGGGCTAAAAGCTTGTTAACTATCGTGTGAAACCTAATTCGGGCCGATATTTGTAGGGAGTTTCGAACTAACGAACGCGCGGGAAGCGAAAAGGACTTATTGAAGCAAAATATAAAGCAAAAGGAGGTGTCTCTTTCCTTTTTCATCCAATCCCATTCCATTAAAAACCAAAAAGAAACACAGACCCAAAAAGCTTCATAGGTTGTTCGAAATTCGTGTCATCTTTTCACTTCAATTTTTTCCTTAATGAGTACAATAATATCTCATCTCTCTCCTTCTTTCTTTAGTATTTGTATATGCTGCACATACAGAAGAAGAAAAGCAAAAGCACTATCTACAGAAAAATCTTCCACACTCTCACTTCAATTCTTTACTTGCTCTCGGAGAAACCGAAAGACCCTTTAATCCATTGCCCCACAAACAATTCAAGAATCTCTCTCTGCCTTTTTTTTTTCTCTCTCCATATATATATACACACACAAAGATGATTACTTCTATTATTGTTTACGGTATTTTCAGCAACTCTGAAACTTACTACTTCAACGAGAGGAGGGGGAATATTTTATTAATAATTTGGAGGAAGATTTTAGTAATAATTTGCAGTTTTGGGGGCGAAGGATATGGCGAGCTCGAGTGGGACCAAAGATGTGATGGCCCCACCCAGGTCCTTCTCAAAGAGGATGTCGAGGACTCTCACAATGTTTGATCCCAATGCCGCAGACGATAACGCCACCGTCGACAGTGAATTGGTGCCGTCGTCCCTCGCCTCCATTGCCCCCATTCTCCGGGTGGCCAATGAAGTCGAAAAGGATAACCCTAGGGTTGCTTATTTATGTAAGATCGGTTGTTGCTCTTTTTATTATTATGCCTTTCTCTAATTAGTTTTTTTATAGTGATTGTTTTTAGTCACTTTTCTTAAAGTTGATCTCAAATTGGAAATATTTTCAAAATATCACAGGTGTTATTCTCACTCTGTGCCAAAGCATAGGATTAACTTTGATATTCTGAACTCAATCTTTTCAACATTTAACTAGTAGTACTAGTAGATAGTTTATAATTTTCATAATCTCATTGTCAAACTAAATTAATTCATTTTAGTTTTGAATTTAAGAATATTTCAAATTTGACTTCAAAAAAATAATATGTATCCTTTATTTTGGAACGGTGTGAGTAAAAATTATAGCGCAGTGGTGTTTTGTTATTTTATATTTTTATAATGCCATATTTGTCATTTGTTGTAGGTAAAGTTCAAAATTATGCTTGGGGATTTCTTAACTCATGTCTAGAAGTCTTATTTGATTCTTCACTCCTAGAATTTCATTTCTTTATAGCAGTTTTGTATTCTTGGAGCCACAGAATCATGTTCTCAGGATTAGCTGATCCAATCAAAGGATCCGGCAATTTTCAAAGTGGGTCATACTAAATGCACCCTTAGCTAAATTGGTTGGTTATATCTTTCAAAATTTTACAAGAAGTTAGGTACAACTAATCCATGTAATTAGGACTCCATTCATAGGTTTCAAGTATATACGAACACTTTGTGAGCATTTCGACTACACTGCAAGGCAAAATTAGACCAAACTTTAATAAAAGTATAGTAAATTCCTAAAACTAACGAGCTCTAGCTTAACTAGTGAATGGTCAGGATTTCGAGCCTCAGTGGAGGCCTTTTCTGATCTTAGCTTTAGTCAAGATCTTCTAGCCAATATGGCCTTATTTACTCGTTGGGTTTGAGTTTAGGTTCTATCATTTATGCTCCCTTTCAACATTATTATTTTTTATTTATTTATAGTTTATTTTTTAAGTAAGAAGTAAGTTTCTTAAAGTCACCAAGACATCTTAATTTTGTTGATGATTAAGAATTTTGCTATTACTTGGAATAATACAACATCAGTTATGCACATATCTGTTAGTAACTAACTCGTCCAAAAGCTTAGGTAATAGGTAACCCCCTTGCATGCGTGCGTACGTGGAGAACCAAATTAAATGCATATGCATCATCAATATCAATATAAAGGGAAACGTGTGGTTGAGAAGATTTGAACTTGTAACCATGTACACCCATATAAAGGGCAACGTGCGGTCAGGAAGATTTGAACCTAAAAGTTTGTAGACTCAAAGCTCTGATACCATGTTAAGTAATAAAATCATCTAAAGCCAACAATAAATGGTTGAAAAACAGAACTAAATCCTAGTGAGTGTACATTAAAAGAAAAGTGTTGAGGGGAAAAGAGTATACAAACCCCCTTGTTTTCTATAGATTTCAATGTTGCTATTATCAAACCATATTGTGGGTTAGCTTTAGATTTTTCAACTTTCAAAACTGGACATGTATTTATTGCACTTGGAGGAAAATTTTATATTTACTCAAAGAAGATAAAAAACTAAAAAACACAGCTGCTTACTCATAAATTTAATTATAGACTTTTCAAGGCCATCTTCTCAAAAGGAGGAGTTAGATAAGTTGACTTTAATACTTTAGTTTTTAATGAGGAACTCTAATATCGGGGCATCTCAAAATGAAAAAAGAAGTTCAAATTTGGGTAAGGGTAGTACCTTAGATGCTTGATGAGAATATGAGTCCACCAATTATGTTGTTTAGGATAGTTTTGTGGTTTCTTGTTTTGTCATTCTAAGGGGAAAATGACATTGTATAAATATATATTTAAAAGCACAAATGCTGACATCTTTTCAAAAAAAGTTATTTATATGTCTGAAGGTAGAGGCTTTAGTTAGGCGTTCAACCCCAGTAAATTAGATTTTTGACATTTGCATTATAATTCTTCATGGATTTGTTTTATATTTTGGATTAGGTCGTTTTCATGCATTTGAGAAGGTTCACAGGATGGATCCAAAGTCGAATGGACGCGGTGTGCGGCAGTTCAAGACCTACCTGTTACATAGACTTGAGAAGGTCGATCCAATAATCCTCTTGACATTTCTGTCCTTTTAAGATTTTGTTTATCTTTCAAATGCTTTTATAGTAGTATAATAGCATTTTGATTATTATTGATGATTGTTTTGGGATGAATTTTCTATATAAGATCCCCCCCTCCCCCGCCTTTGGTGCTCTCTGATGTGCTCATTAACAGAATGACAACAAACTTGTTTACATGTAACCCACTATTTCGAGATATGTGTCTTTAATAATATACGTAGATATACTTTCTTATATTGTACATGTGTGTGTGTCTATACATATACATTCAAGTGAATAACACCCAATAGTATTAAAAGTCATTTCTAGAAAGATAGGTACTAAACATGATATTATTTCAGGTTTTGGCTTCTAAGCTAAAAGATTCAGTAAATTGATTTCTATTTGAGTTATTAAATGTACTTTGAGAAATAATTTGTAGATAATATTCATCTTTCTTACTTCATTGGGATTATGTTTACTCTTAAGTTTATATGTATAAAATGTAACTTACAGGCACAATATTATGTGTTTAATTCAACAGTTTAATAAGACATGACTTGACAATTTAATTACAGAGTTATCTTTTAGTTCTCAAAATGATCACTGAGATCTGTAGAAATTGCCAGACTTTTCACAAATGATCCTCTTCAAGTTAAAACAGCATAATATATCTCTTGGTTGCAGGAAGAAGAAGAGACGAAACCTCAACTTTCAAAAAGTGATCCCAGAGAGATCCAGAAATATTACCAGAACTTTTATGAGAAAAATATAAGAGATGGAAAATATACAAAGAAACCGTGAGTGATACTGTAATTTTGACCTTTATGAATTACGTTAAGGATTAATTCTTTTTTCTATTTAATTTATTTGAGTACTTCGGATTTAATAACTTAAAGGGAGGAGATGGCTAAGATTTATCAAATTGCAACCGTACTGTATGATGTGCTGAAGACGGTTGTTCCGAAAGCAAAAGTTGATGCAGAGGTTTGTTTTCTTATAAATGTCTATGTTCATTTTTCTTTTGAAACAATGTTGCACCTGACAGTTAATATACTAAATATTTCATACCCTCTATTGATATGGCTATTGCAGACCCAAAAATATGCCCAAGATGTTGAGGAGAAAAAAGAACAACATGAGCACTATAACATTCTTCCCTTGTATGCTGTTGGAGTCAAACCAGCAATCATGGAACTTCCAGAGGTACTACATAAGATGCGTTCGTTTTTTTGGATTTGTTGGGTGTTTGCTAACAATTGTTTATAATAGAATACCACTTTACTTTTTATGTCTCTTATCTACTATTCTTCTGTTTTATTATTTAAATCTAGATAAAAGCAGCACTTCGAGCTTTACGCAATGTTGGAAATCTTCCAATTCTCAGAATTCCAGAGGACAGAGATAAATCTTTTAATGATATTCTTGAATGGCTTTCTTCTGTCTTTGGATTTCAGGTAACTTGTATGCTATATGTCTTTGATGCCATTCTCATTCTATTCCTGCATCCTTATATTCGCGCACAAAGTAAACTTATAGCCAATTACTTTTAGTTGATGAAGGAATTCGAAAACTTAATTCTTGAATCCATGGATCTACCCTAGGAGGTTGGAGGCAGTTGATTCCACTGATGAATGCTCGTGGTTCTTTTTCTTTTTCCTTCGCTTAAAACCTGTTTAATGTGGAAGCATTTTATAATTTTATGAGGGTTGGAGGTATCATTTCTCTGGTGCGGAAGCAAGTCTTAGTACAAGTAGAAAGCATTTAAATGGAAGGGTGGTTCTGTAAATTTTCACAGGACAAATGAAACAGATTTTGTAGTTGCCAACCCCCAGTCTTCCCTTCACTTGAGGCAAACAAAGCTGATCTGTTTAACAGAAAGTAAAATGTACAAGAAGTGGAGCTGCTGTGTCATTTAAAGCTAGAGTGGCTGAGAATAACTTTTATTTAAGAAAGCAATTTCATTGAAAGATATAACAGGTCACTGTGTAGAGTGATCATGCTACATTAGCCCACACATATGGCCAATCTTTGGTTCATCCTGGATTGGATATCCGATGGATTAAAGTATTGATGTAATAAAGTTGCAAAAGTTCTCAGTTTAGAACAGATGCTGCAATTTCGAAATTGACAGAGGTCATGGAGTGACGGAGCTATCTTTCCCCTAGGCCCATTTTACTTCTGTATAAAAAATTAAATATCTAGTATTTAATTTGAAACTTAATTCGTGACGTAAATAAAATCCATTGCAACAGATATTATGTATGTTATTGATTCTGAAGTTCATAAAGTGCCAAAATATATGCCCACTTTTAAATAAAATGAAACTGATATATATATATATATATATATATATATATATATATATAATATGAAGTTATTAGCTTCCCAATGTTAGACATGAGATATTGGAGATGCACCCAAGCAAAAATGCAACCATATAGTTTGTCATCTACATTACAACATTCTAAATATATTTTTCAATATTTATTGCTTCTGTGTTCTGTTTGTATCTCTTTGCCTTGATCCTGATAACTCATGTAGAAATTCAATTGGTGCTGCCATTATGTTTGATGCTTCATGTCAAGGCAGAGTTGATAAATCTTTGGAAAGTTACAGCTGCAAGCTATGAGATACAATAATCAAGACTAGTTTTACTGCATAATACGTTATTTCTGGTTTCTTGAGAATTTTACGGTTGCTTGTTCATTCAATTTGGCAACAACTAGCTCTATTCATCATAAAACGTGAATTGCTGAGGAAGGAAGACATAAACTGACTATTGTCTATTTTCTCATCTTTCGTGGATGAAGAAAGGAAATGTAGCAAATCAACGGGAGCACTTAATATTACTACTTGCCAATATTGACATAAGGAAGAAGAGTAATAATGAGGATTATGAACAGGTAAATTGTCCATTGAAGTCTCTCTCTCTCTCTATATATATTACATACACGAGTAATCATCTATAATATAGCAATTCTCACGTACTTCGTCTGTGATTTGTAGCTGTCTAGACTCGTCCTCCTATTAAAATATTTAAGATTGATAAGAATTTTTTTGCAGTTGGATAACAATACTGTACAACGTCTTATGGATAAAATTTTCAAGAACTATCGATCATGGTGTGCTTACTTGCACTGTCCATCAAATATTAGGCAAGTCAACTTGATGTAATCCAGATCATCACGTTATATGGTTTTAGTTCAATACTTTTTTCTATATAATGTGAACACTCAAAATCCTCTAATAACTAATAAAATTCACAATTGAACTTATTTATTCTTTTCCAGGTTTCCACAGAGTTCTGATATGCAACAACTAGAGCTTCTCTACATTGGGCTTTATCTTCTTATTTGGGGTGAAGCATCAAATATTCGATTCATGCCTGAGTGCATATGCTATATATTCCATATGGTATGTTTCCCTTGGACTTACCAAGTATAATAGATGTTTCCTTTAATGTTAAACTACTCATATTAGCAGTGCTCGATTTTGAAATGTGCTGCCTATTTCAAAATATCTGTAATGCAATTAACGATTTTTTTCTAGGATACTGAACCATTTGATAGTTATCTCTTGTAAATAGCTCGTCTTCACATCACTCTACCTTCATAGTTATTCTTATATTCATTTTTCCCATCAAAAGAGAGAACTTTGCGGAGGT
The DNA here is from genome assembly GCA_016801055.1 of Panax notoginseng. Lineage (NCBI taxonomy): Eukaryota > Viridiplantae > Streptophyta > Magnoliopsida > Apiales > Araliaceae > Panax > Panax notoginseng. Next base: position 187,731,634 of record CM029012.1, read on the forward strand.
AATTTGCTCTGATGTCTGTTCTTGAGATGTTAGCTCCTTCAGTCTTTCTGGGGTCACTCACGGTTCAGCAAATTCCTAACAATTACTTCTTAATTAAAAAATTCGCTCTACTACTGCTTCATTATCTAAATACAATCTACTGTATTTTGACTTGAAGATGGTATATTCACACAGCTCTGCCTTGTTGGGAAATTGTTCAGTCTTCTTGTTTATATTTGTGTTGCACCTGATATAGTTCTTTCTTTGATTCCTTGGTTCTTAATTTGTGCTCTAGCTTACTGAGCCAATTTGGGGCAACAGGATAGCTTAGATATGAATAACTTCATTTTTCTTAGGGCAGCAGGCCATGTAGTCTGTAAATGTCAACTTTGGACCACTTCAATTTTATGTACGTCACATATAATCTTATTAGTTATTAAATTTGTGTGTGTGTGTGTGCGTATATATATATTTGTGTGTGTATTTATGTATGATATTATGGCCTCAGCAACAAATTTTTTCTATAAATTCATAATAAATTATAAGATGACTAATTTTTCTGCCAATTTTTCTTCTCATATATATACTTTGGCAGTCTGAGTGCCTCGTTTTATCCATTGCATATCTTTATTACATTCTTATCTATTTCATATATCGAGACTTGACTGTTCACTCAGTCCATAATGCTTTCCTTTTATTTATTCTACCATTGATATAGTCTTTATCATTATTATTATTTTTTATTTGAAGTCTTCTAGATAGATTGTTACTATCTATTTACTGGCAATAAGGACATACAGGCTGTTGAGGAGCTGTCAATATTCTGACAATAATATGAACTCCAAAACATCTGAAGTTGCAAAAAATAATGCTAAAACAAATGGTGCTTCCTATGAAAGAGAGATGATAAATTGACAGCTTTTTCCATTATCTAAATGGAAAGAGCGAAAGATATTGTGCTTTAGAGAGGTTGATTAAGATTATTACGGGTGTTTAACCAGATCTACATAACCTCGAAACTTGAGCAACTGTAGACAAAGTGGAGTTTGAAAGAGTTTGATTTGAATGAAAGAGATATTTTCATAAAGACAGCGATAATTTTAATTCATGTTTGTGACATAAAGATATGGAATTATTTGCACCTGGTTTCAAACTGTAAATTAGTCATGTCTACCAACTCGTTTCTCATATGAATCAAAAAACTATAGAAATGAATTCAAAATTTTTGATGGTTGTCTTTAACTGGTTTTATACTTTACATAGCATCTATATTTCATTGTACCATGACAATGGTGTCCAAGAAATATAACTATTGACTTCCAGGTACACCCTGAATTAAATTTTCAAATAGTAATCCCTCAAGTTTCTTGGGGTGGAATAAGCAGACATTTTCCTAGTAAATAACAACAAACAAATAATTACGGTATAGCTAAATTCATTAATCCTTGTATCTATTTACTTATCCTAAAAAAAATGCCTGTATCATGCTCACTGTTAATAAGTAATTAATTTTGTAAATTCATTTATGTTTGCTTCTCTCTTACTTAATATAATCGTTTTCTTTTCAAATAAAAAAGATGTCAAACGAGATCCATGGAATTTTATTTAGCAATGTCCAGCCGGTAAGTGGAGGCGCATATCAATCAGCACCGCATGGTGAAGAATCATTTCTCCGAGATGTTGTGACCCCTATATATGAGGTCTTACGCAAGGTAACTGATAAATTTGACGCTACTATGTACTTAATCCTATTCTCATACAATTCTGTCTCTTAACTAAACTCTTTTTGGTGCAAAAAGGAAGCTAGGAGAAATAAAAATGGCAAAGCAAGCCATTCAGCATGGAGAAACTATGATGATCTAAATGAATATTTCTGGTAATTGTTGAATATGAATATTTTATTTAATGTTGAAATGAGATTACTAGTTTCTTTAAGGATCTGCCAACGTTTTTCACCACGTAATTTCAGGACTGATAAATGTTTTAAGCTAGGATGGCCAATGGATAGCAAAGCAGATTTTTTTGTACATTCAGAGGAGAGACCGACAACTAATCCGGTAATATATAATTTATGTTGCTATTTGTCCAATTTGGAAGAAACTGTAAATATTGTTGTCATATGCTTTATTTGTATTGCAATTTGTTGTAGCGTTTACAAAAAAGATGTTGTAATGACTAATGAACTGCATGAAGAATGTTTTTTAGTAAATTAATAGTACTGATAGATTATAAATATGGAAAAAAGAATCAAGAACTCATTTATGAGGTAAGTATGATTTCTTTATCATAAATAGCAATGGTGTTGATGCTGAGAATGCGTAAAAACTAGTTATATGTGTTAAAATATTATTTTAGTTCCAAATTCTTTAGTTAGAATCTGCTTGTTGAAGTTCTGCAGTATTGCCAAGGGTAGTAGCCTATTCTTACTGCATTAGATATTAAATTTTGGAAACTAAAGTTAATAAACATCATGATTATAGCATTAGTTGATAATACCCGATGCTCACTTTCTTGTCAACCTTACATCCACCCGTTCTCATTGTTAGAATATTGTAAACGCAGCTGGGTGTTCCTTTTCCTAACCAATCCTCATAGGCACACTCTCGCTATTCATCTGAGATGACTGGATAACATGTGATGGCCGAGTTGTTGAACAACTTAATCTTGCATCCTGTGTCTGCTTAAGCTTTTGGCATGGGTTATGTTTGGTGTCATTTGCTCTATATAAGTCTCATGCCCAACTAATCTTGCATCCTGTATCGGCTTAAGCTTTTGCATGGATTGTTTGTATCACTTGCTCTATATTAGACCATTAAAACAGAAAAATTGTCAGTACTGACTGCGGAATTGGTGGTATGTAGAAGTTTCATTCTTTCTTGTAACTCAATTGGTTTGGAGTAGGTGGAATTTGCTCCACATCTTTGTAAATGACGCATGTCAACTGAAATCGCACAAGTATGAGGTTTTCGGTTATGAGAAGTGTCCAGAGCAATATTAGTATGTATGTAAAATATGGTCCATAATAATAAGGAAAAATAAGAGAAATATCTGTTCTCTCCAAAAAGCAGGACCAGACCACCCTCACATATATTGGTGAAGATTTCCAAGAATATTGTAGTATATCAGGTTAGATATAATTGGGTATCTGTTCAGAGTAAATAAAATATCACCCAACATCTGCAGTTCAAATTGTTCAATCTACTTTTGAAAAACCTCATTCATGTTCCATTACATTTTTCTTTTCTTTCTTCCTACTGTGTTATTAAGGACCAAGGTCCTTTTGTTACGACATACCTCAACTATCTTTTTATGGTTTATGCAGGAACCTAATCAAGCCATTGCTGGAAAGAGAAAGCCTAAGACCAATTTTGTTGAAGTCCGAACATTTTTGCATCTTTATAGAAGTTTTGATCGGATGTGGATATTCTTTATATTGGCACTCCAGGTAATCCTAAAGTCTGAGAACTTGGTTATTGAGCAATAGTGCAGGAATAAAATGCGTCTAAACCATTTTCTTTCAGGCCATGGTAATCATTGCATGGAATCACAATGGATCTCTTGCTGTGATTTTTAAGGATGAAGTCTTTAAAAGCATTTTGAGTATTTTCATCACTTTGGCTATCCTCAATTTTCTGCAAGGTATTTGTGATGCCCTCATCTCTTGGTTTGTTTTTTTATATCATTTATCAATTATGGCAGCAACTATTGTTTGTGTCCACAAAATGAAAGCTTGTCTCTTAATTTTACTGCTTCCGGAAATAGAAAATGGTTGTCTATTTAAATGCTATAATTTTTGCCATTTGTTTTTTCTTTTTTGTTTGATTTTCTCTCTACCATATGTTCCACAGCTACTCTAGATATAATCCTTAGCTTTAATGCCTGGAGGAGCTTGAAATGGAGCCAGATCCTTCGGTACCTCCTGAAATTTTTTGTTGCTGCCTTTTGGGTTGTACTCCTGCCAATTAGTTATTCGAGATCGTTTCAGAACCCAACAGGAATTCTGAAGTTTTTCAGTACCTTGGGAGGGAATTGGCGGGACCAGTCATTTTATAGCTATTGTGTTGCAATTTATTTGATACCCAACATTTTGGCGGTCTTAATGTTTCTGCTTCCTCCGTTGCGGAGATCCATGGAGCGTTCAAACTGGCGCATAATTTCTCTTCTTATGTGGTGGGCGCAGGCAAGCACATATAGCTGTTGTTTCTTTGTAAACTGTAATGCAGTTAATTTTCATTTTATGATTTTAACTTTTTCTGACTGTACTCAGCCAAAGCTCTATGTTGGAAGAGGCATGCATGAAGACATGATTTCCCTTTTGAAGTAAGTAATTCAGTATTTGTATGTATATATATTTGACTTTGGCGCCTCTTCTTTTCCTAGTTTTTTGGGAACAATCAATTTTCTTCGAATTATATTGTGACAACTTTTTTTAATGCCTTTTCCTCATGCTAAGAGAATAACGCCTCTATATTTAGGTACACGCTGTTTTGGATTACATTGCTAATAAGCAAGCTAGCATTCAGCTACTATGTGGAGGTAATCTTATTTAGCTTGGATATTTTTATGTGAAATTTTTTGTCTTATGGAGTAAAGAAACATGAATGTGCAATAACTATATTAGGTAGATAATAAGCATGCACATTCACCCAGAAAGAAACATGAATATGTTTGTATTCACCATCCAACTCAAATATTCCAATGTAGTTGCCGTCATCATAAATCAGCCAAAAAGAGTTTAATTGATTTGTTTCGATGTTATAGCTGAGAAGTTACTGATAAATTTTGTATATTTGTGGACATAAGCCTAGAGTATTCAGGCTTAGACCTGTCTGTAAACACGAAAAGACACTTTCACAGGTTCAAAGACAATGCATAATGATGAAAGGTATAGATGATTTCACATATTATATATATGTACGGTCACACATATATACTTCTGCCACACCACTGTGCTCAACATGGAACTTAGTTTAAGAATACATTTTTACCAACTTGCTCTTTTCCTCTTATGATAATTGTGCAAAGGACAATGTTGTTGGGGCTCACAGGATTCCCGTCTGGCCCCTAAGGGAGGGGATAATTCTTTCTCATAATAGATGAGTGGAAAGAATTGATTTTAATATACTAGTATTTATCTATCTTGAAATGCGCCACACAACTGAACGGGCACCACATTTCCAAAGAGAACAATCCTTCCCGATATTTCATTTCCCGCTTATTTCATGTTTGAAACATAGTTTAACTGTAGGCGGCCCATTTTTCTCTTCCTGCATCATATGGTGTGATAACTTTGGGAATTAATAAAGGGATATAAATGCTGCAATAATCATTATTAGCGTGTGTAGAAAGTTATATAAAGGATCATTAAGTCAGTAATATAAAGATGGCTGGACATTTTTGCTGGCTACACGATTATAATAGGCTTAATTAATTATTTAAATACTAAGAGAAATGTAAATTCATCCACCTTACAAGTCAGTGTATATTGTTGTTTGTAGCTTCAAGATTGTGTACGCTGGGCCTTTCTCCCTTAAAAAATGATCTTAGTTTGAAACACAAACACATCCTTACTTGCATCTAGGTATTTTTCATTATTACATTTGTTGGAAGGTTTGTAGTGACCATCTTTACTTCTGATCTCAGAATGCCTTCTAAAATTTCAATCTATCTAATTGTTTTCCCTGAATAGTTATTTTCATGTTCTTATTCCGCTTTTTGTCTAGATACTGCCATTGGTTGCACCCACAAAGGTGATCATGGGGGTAAACATCGGTAATTATGAATGGCACGAGTTCTTTCCAAATGGTAATATGCCGCTTACTCTCTAATCGAAATTTAGAAGAAACAGAACCCTCATTTTCTTCTCCTGTTATATCTCATATAGCTATACCCCAACTGTTTATCATTTGATGTAGGAACTCGTAATATTGGCGTTGTTATTGCTATATGGACTCCAGTTGTCATGGTAAGTAGCCATAAAGCGTGTTTCAGAATGCCTGTTTGTGTTTATGATAGATTCTTAATCTGAATTTGGTGTATAGGTATATTTCATGGACACACAGATATGGTATGCAATTTTTGCTACCATTATTGGTGGGATCAATGGAGCCTTCAGCCACCTGGGCGAGGTTAGTGGTTATTTTGTTGTCAACTATGAAAATAAACGTCATCATTTAGTAGTGTATAAACAGTCAAGCTTTTGATTGGTGATTATTAGCAAGGAGACGGATATTAGTTATTGAGTATACAAATTCTAATTGCAGTATATTGTTCCTCTTGACTCTCTATATTTGTATATATATTTTTTATGGTAGGTAAAATAGGCCCAAGTATGGGGATTGGAACCAACGAGTTTCTAGGCTTTACAGTTAAACTTTTTTCTTTATTTAGGTACGGACACTTGGGATGTTGCGTTCTCGATTTGAATCTGTTCCTTCAGCTTTTCGTGAACGTCTTGTGCCCTATTCTAAAGAGATGGCACGAAAAGAACATTTGGTAATGCTAATCTTTGTTGGTCGTTTATAAGTTTCTGATACTGTAGTGGAGTAGCATTATGATATCAATGCTACTAAGACATTCTTTCTGCTTACAATTTTTGAAGTATGACCTGCATATTTTGTGATCATTATCTGTAATATTTGTACTTATTCTGCTTTGTATTAACACTCCCTATCAGAGTGATCCGATGGGAAAAAGGAACTCTGCAAAATTTTCCCAGGTGTGGAATGAGTTCATTTTCTCTATGAGAATGGAGGATCTGATAAGCGATAGGTTGGGATTGCTTCTGTTATACATGCAATATATATTTATTTTAACATGTAGCACTAAATAAAATTTCATGACTTTTTCTGTTTTTTGATTGCTAGGGAGAGAGATCTGCTTCTTGTACCTTATTCATCGAATAGTATAGTTTCTGTTGTCCAGTGGCCTCCTTTTTTGCTTGCTAGTAAGGTAGATGCATTTGGAGTTTGTACTGTTCATTAGTTGTCGAATGCTCTTCTTTTATTTGACTTCTTGTATCTTGTTTCTTCACTTAAGATTCCAATCGCATTAGACATGGCAAAAGATTTCAAGAAAAAGGATGACGTGGATCTGTTCAAGAAGATTACAGCTGATGATTATATGCGTTCAGCAGTGATTGAATGTTACGAGACACTCAAGGAGATACTATCTGGTCTTTTTGAAGATGAAGGGGATAAGATGTAAGGCGGATCCCAGTAACCATCTTGTGCTAGTTTGATAACTTCAGATCCCAAAACACCAAATACAAAAATGGGGATTCTAGTTCAACGGGGAATTGGCACATTTAAATATTAAATAAATTTATTTATACACATAAATATATACATATAAAATTATATACCACATATTAAAATTTCATGGCCCATAAATAATAATTCATGATAAAATATAAAAACATTCAATAAAAACAATTTTTTTGTATTCTAATACTATCTAGAAATCTAGGAAATATTAATTTTCTAGATAGTATTTGTATATAAAGCATAATGTTATTTTATATAGTATGTAATACTATTTAACATATCAGTTCTTATCATTTCAAAAAGATAAACTACAGAAGAATCCCCTCCAAAAATCCTGCCAAATCTGGATTTGGGAATTTGCCAACTTGAAGAAGAATCCTTGCTTCTTAGGGTCACAAAAAAAACTTCTTTTTCGAAAGATATGCCAATTAATTTTGAAATTTAAGCAGACGAATTATAATTATATTCCACACATTTCCTTTATTCATGAATCACGTTCAAATATACCAAATAAAATCCGTTTTATTTATTTAAAATTCAAACTATTCCGAATAATAAAAGTAGACGGCATTTTTAACTGGATTTTCATTATACTCTTTACTATTGAAATAAAAGAATTTTAAAGAAGATGACATGTTTAACTGGATATTCATTATACTCTTTACTATTGAAATAAAAGGATTTTAAAAATTTGTCCACACGATTCACATTATTTGTAGAATTTATCCTGAATTTGATCAAGTCTTAAATTGCAAATCTATCTCTTTGTTCTTGCCAATATGCCTTGTAACTGTCTATTTTGCTGCTACAGGATTATTACACAGATATGTCATGAAGTAGAAGTTAGCATAAAACAACGACAGTTTTTAAGCGAATTCCGGATGAGCGGGTTGCCTTTGCTCAATGATAAGTTGGAGAAGTTTTTAAAGCTTCTGGTAGTGTTATTATTGACATTATTAGTAATTACTATTATTCTCTATTTTCAAATTTCTTAATTTTGAATTCGTAGATACTTTCAGGCTGGAAGCTTATTATTTAATAGTATCTAAATTTTGTATGTTCGCAGCTAACAGATTATGAAAGTGCTGAGTCAAACAAAGATGTTGAATCATACAAAGACACAATCATTAATGTCCTCCAAGATATAATGGAAATTATCACGCAGGATGTTATGAATAGTGGGCATGAGTAAGTTCCAAGTTTTGAGATACATATGGTTATGTAGATATCCTCAACAATTAGTTATAGCAGGTATGGTTTACAATGAGAATAACTGACCTAGCTTCCCCTTCTCATCACAGAATCCTTGAAAAGGCTCACCAAAATAATCAAGATGACAAAAAGGAAAAATTCGAAAGGATTAATATCTACCTCACCAAAAACCAATCCTGGAGAGAGAAGGTATTTACTCACCTTGTTGATTCAGGATCATTTGTCTTATTTTCTTTATTTCTTATTGTTCTTGTTCCTTTTACAGGTTGTTAGGCTTCATTTGCTTCTCACTGTCAAGGAATCTGCCATAAATGTGCCTATGAATTTAGAAGCTCGTCGTCGCATCACTTTCTTTACAAACTCTTTATACATGAATATGCCAAGTGCTCCGAAAGTTCGTGACATGCTCTCTTTTAGGTCAGTTTCTTTCGAATAATAGCTTTGAATCATGACTTTTGCTCACTTTTATAGTCCGCTTATCATGATTCTTTATTCTTTGGGTTATAAATATGTCGACATTCCAAATACCATAATCATGTAGGGACTGCGAAGGCTATATTATACCTTTTATAACTTGGAAGAATATTAAGTATTTTCACTATTATTCATGAAGTTTTCTAACTTCTGTTTTCATATACTTTGAAACTCAAGCATATGAAGAGCTCAATCTATATTCTTGTTTACGTCCAAGACCTACTTCCATATTGCACAAAAGGGCAAACGCTCTATGTTGGTTCTATATTTTTGAGCTTGTTATTTTTTTGGCAGAACAAGTTATTGAACTCTTATCTTCATGATTGTCTCATGCTTCAGTAGCATCAAGTGAATGATATATGTGATTATAATTACCATTTTGCTACTGTAGCATCGAATTCTTATTATTCTTATTCTTGTGTTTCATATCAGTGTTTTGACTCCATACTACAAGGAAGATGTTCTTTATTCGGAGGAGGATCTTAATTGGGAAAATGAGGATGGAATTTCAATATTGTTTTACCTTCAGAAGATATATCCGGGTGAGTTAACTTAATATTTGACCATGGTCCTTTTTGTTTGGAAAAGGTATTAGCTTTTTAACTGTCTATTTTGTCTGCAAAACTAGATGAATGGAAAAATTTTGAGGAGCGCATAAAAGATCCAAAAGATAGGGCTGAATTAACACGTCAATGGGTTTCATACAGGGGTCAGACACTTTCTAGAACAGGTTTGGAAATAGCAAACTCAAGCACTCTATCTTTCTCTGTCACTGTCAGTATGAAACCTTTCACCTTTGACTTTGTGCTTATATTTTCCAGTGAGAGGAATGATGTACTATAAGGAAGCTCTTGAACTTCAATGCTTCCTGGATTTTGCCGGGGATGATGGTTAGTAATTATACTTTCACATCTTAAACTCATTCAATAGCTATGATGACTTGAAGTGGAGGCAATTATTTTTATTGACCACTGATGTTTCTTTTACAGCTATCTTTGGTGGCTACCGGACTATTGATATGAAGGAAGACTACAGAAATCTCAAGGAACGTGCCCAAGCTTTGGCAGATTTGAAGTTTACCTATGTTGTTTCTTGCCAGGTCTATGGCGCGCAGAAAAAATCCAGTGATGCCCGAGATCAAAGTTGTTATGCCAACATTTTGAATCTCATGCTAACGTAGGATACAATATTTGTAGATAATCAATTGTAATTTATAGTGATCTCACAAATTGACAGTACTTTAGGTATTGTGATAATTTTCAGGTATTCATCTTTACGTGTTGCGTATATTGATGAAAGAGAGGAAACACTCAATGGAAAACCGAAGAAGGATTATTACTCTGTTCTTGTAAAGGGTGGGGATAAGTTAGACGAGGTAAGTAGTATAACTATTATCAAAAATTGCTGACTGAGGGGGTAAAGATTGAGAGAGGTTATAAAGGAAAATGAGTTGTTAAATACTTGTTATGATGATGTAGCGTGGCTTGTAATCTGCTACCTATTATTATATGGAGAAAGCTTATAAATTCCTTTGCGTATTGTGATGTTAGGAAATATACCGCATCAAGCTTCCTGGTTCTCCAACTGAAATTGGTGAAGGGAAACCCGAAAATCAAAATCATGCCATTATATTTACTCGTGGGGAAGCCCTGCAGACCATTGACATGAATCAGGTGAGTAACATCTTTCTGCTTTATTAGAAAAGGCTTTATCAAGTGACTAACTGCTTATATTCAGGATAATTACTTTGAGGAAGCTTTCAAAATGAGAAATGTATTGGAGGAATTTCTAAAAGCTCATCATGGGCAGCGAAGACCAACAATTTTGGGATTGAGAGAGCATATTTTCACTGGAAGGTTTGCCTTACATTTATTTCTCTAGAATTTGATCTTGATGTATGTTTGGCTATCAAGTATTGTCAAACAGAAAAGCAACCCGAGAAAAAATGTGGTTGAGTAATACATTATATTCTTATTTGGCCTCTTTTAATTTTGACAGTGTTTCATCTTTGGCCTGGTTCATGTCCAATCAAGAGACAAGTTTTGTAACTATTGGCCAAAGAGTATTGGCAGACCCATTAAGGTTATACTCTCTTTCCCCTTACTACAAACCTGTGGTTTTATATTTAATACAAGTACAGTTACATGTGATGTCACTTTGATATGTGTGCATTTGTCTTGGATTTTACTTGTGGGGGTAAGGATCAATAGCAAAATTGTATAATACTCCCTCTGTTCACAGAAGGAGTCCTATTTGCAAATTTTACCAACTTTAAGGAATTTTTTGTTCCATATTTATTCCAAAATTTATTGAGTGTTTAGTTTAATAGTGATGACATAATAATGAAATTGTGATGGTAAACTCGAGGATATTGTGTCATTTTATAGTACTATCGAGAGAAATTGGACTCAAATTGGCAAATGAGACGAAATTGGACTCAAATTGGCAAATGAGACTTTTTGTCGATCAGAGGGAGTACTATAAAACCTATATGGAGGAAAAATGTGATTGCCTGTAAAGTTGAATACTTAAACATATCTTGTTGTAAGTAATTATGTTGTATGGAATCAAAAATTTTAAATTTACAATAGAAGACGAATATTAGTATAGTATGATAATAGTTGGGCCCTAAGTCACAGACCTCAAGGTGCAGATCTGATGTTCTCACTGGCTAAGCTTACGAACTTCCAAGCTTGTTTATTCAGTAATTTTGATAATTTAGCAAATGCTATTTAGCTGCACTGTGTCCTTTTGCATTTCATGTTACTTTACCCTTAATTTTTACCCTTCATCTGTAATCTTGTTCTCTAAACATAACTGTCAAATAGTTTATAATTGTTCACTTGGTGATGTCGTGGCTTCAATACCTAGATACAAATTGAATTATTTTATGTCATTTTGTGTATTTCTAGCTTACACAATCCTTTTTCACAGAGTACGGTTCCATTATGGTCACCCTGATATCTTTGACAGAATTTTTCATTTAACAAGGGGCGGTATAAGCAAAGCTTCGAAAATAATTAACTTGAGCGAGGACATCTTTTCAGGTAAAGCTCCTCTTCTTCCCAAATGACTAATTTAATAACTAATTCAATGATTGATCCGGATATTTCAACAGGTTACAATTCAATTCTACGAGGTGGATATATAACACATCATGAATACATACAAGTAGGCAAGGGCCGTGACGTGGGGATGAATCAAATATCCCTTTTTGAGGCTAAGGTTGCAAATGGGAATGGGGAGCAGACACTTAGCCGTGATGTTTACCGACTTGGACGCCGGTTTGACTTTTATAGGATGTTATCATTCTACTTTACCACAGTTGGTTTCTACTTTAGCAGCATGGTATATTTATGAAGCAAATCAGTTAGTTACTTATAGTTCCCCCCCCCCCCCCCTATATATTAGTTAATTGTGCATTAATATCTCTAATTAAGAAATGCCTAAACTCATTGCAATATCTCAAGTGGCTAAACTGCTAATAATCAATGGGGTCGTCTTAGGTTCGTGGTACCAGGATGTGGCAAGAATTTTTTACATAATAATGAAGTCTACGGGTGTAAGAGTTCAATTTTACATCAGGAACTGAGTTATGTTGTCCTATGGATGATACAAAAAAAACTGTTATCATTATTAGTAAATTAACTTCAACGAAATGTTAGGATACATATATTTTTTTGGGTTGGGGGTCAGCTCAAGTTGAATTATTAAACTACTGATATCTACGTTGTTACCTTTTTGTTCCTATCCAGTAGACCTAGCAGTTGTATATGTTCAAAACTAGTGCAAATATTCAAGTAGTAACTGTAATGTTGTCCATATTGAGATAACCTGAATATCTAGTATAATATATTTACCCTTGAGCCCTCCCCCTCCTCCCTCCCTCCCTCCCTCCCTCCCTCCATCCATACCTACCCCCCCTCCCCACCCAATCTCCTAAGACAAGAAGAAAGAAAACAAATATGACATAAAATATTAGTTGGCGAACCTTTGCTTCATAATGAAAGTGGTAGTGAGTTTAGGCATAAAGGAACAAGAAGGTAGAATACATATATGTTAATTGGTGGAATGAACAATATTTAGGTCTCCAAGGAATATAAACCCTCACAAGTATAGCAACTTAATGCAAATAATATCTCATTATCTCCATACCTGTCAGCACCATATATTGTTATAACTGATTGGTGTGGCCTTCGTCTAATTTGTTTGTGTTACATGGACTTGGTTACAGGAATCGGGTATTTGTAGTGTCCAGGTGTCAAACTTGTCTATTTCTATAATAATAGGGTATGGGAACATGAGTAAAAAGATCCAAATTTTAGATACAGGTGCATGGATTCGACAAGTAATGTTGTTTACAATAAATATCGCGTAAAATTTAATGAATAATCTCAAACATTTGGGGTTAATTTGAATGTATAAGATAATTACTAGGGTATATTCAACGAAGATTTAAATATGACAGATTTAGTGAAAAATGTAATAACTTTATGGATTCAATATTGAAATACCAGAAATTTATGGGTACATAATTAACTGTTGCTGAATCGAGGTGTCCGACTGACAAGTGAAGGATCCAACTTGGATCCCACACCCACACCTGTGTACTTCACCCTAAACTGAAGAATCCATGTAACAAAGATTTTTGTTTTTCATTCATTTTTTTCTGTTTCCTTGTCTGTGTCCTTGTGGTGATGTTTCTTTGCACGCGTGACTGAGATATATTGTGGGAGCCAAGCGGGGATGGGAGAGGGGAATCTTATGTCTCTGCATATACTTGGCTTCCCTCACCAGAAAACTAGTTGTGGGTTTTCAAGACCCGATCCTTCCTACTCTTCTAAATAGAACTTGCTTCATACACTAGGCAACAAGGACATTAATATTTCAACTTATAGTTGAGTTTGAGCTTATTTGTAGATTAAAAGTTAATCTATTACAATTTACAATGAAACATATTGTAAAGTTTGATTTGAAAATCATGTGTTTCCAGGTCACAGTGCTTATAGTTTATGTCTTTTTATATGGACGCTTATATATGGTTCTGAGTGGGTTGGAAAAGCGAATTATAAACGATCCAGATCTTCGTCTGAACAAATCCCTGGAAGAGGCTTTGGCCCCTCAGTCAGTCTATCAGCTGGGCTTGTTGCTTGTGCTGCCTATGGTCATGGAAATTGGTCTGGAAAGAGGATTTCGCACTGCAGTCGGTGATTTTATAATTATGCAGCTGCAGCTGGCCTCTGTATTCTTTACATTCCAGCTAGGAACAAAAGCCCATTATTATGGTAGAACGATTCTGCATGGAGGTTCTAAATACCGAGCAACAGGCCGTGGGTTTGTTGTTTTTCACGCAAAATTTGCTGAAAATTACAGGATGTACTCGCGTAGTCATTTTGTGAAAGGGTTGGAGATGGCTATACTATTGGTTATTTATCAAGTTTATGGGGAATCATATCGTAGTTCAAGTCTGAACTTGTTTGTTACTCTCTCTATGTGGTTCCTGGTATCATCGTGGTTGTTTGCTCCTTTTGTGTTCAATCCTTCAGGATTTGAGTGGCAGAAAACAGTGGATGACTGGACAGATTGGAAGAGGTGGATGGGTAATCGGGGTGGTATTGGTATCTCACCTGATAAAAGCTGGGAGTCTTGGTGGGATGGAGAACAAGAACATCTAAAACACACAAACATAAGGGGTAGAGTGCTCGAGATAATCCTTGCACTTCGCTTCTTCATTTATCAGTATGGAATTGTCTATCACCTTGATATAGCTCATGATAGCAAGGATATAGGGGTAAAATCTTTGTTTCTTTGTCTTTGCTTATTTCCGTGTCCCAAACTATGCGTCAGTTATCAAAGAGCTAAGTAGACTAACGTAGTTTTCATTTTTTGTAGATTTATGGACTTTCTTGGTTCGTCATGGCAACTATTCTTCTGGTATTAAAGGTATACATATTGATAACCAATTGAAAAGTGGATGTGCTTTCTGCTTTGTTTTACTAAATTGCTTTCTAATTATGCAAGTCAGTAACTAAATGTATATTTTCCAGAAATTTATCAAAAAACACACTGCACATATGGGTATTACCAAGTGGCATCTGCCCGCCTGTATCATTTTTTCAGCTCTTCTAATTTCTGCTTCTGTTTGCACCTCCAGCTGTTATCAATGGGAAGACGAAAATTTGGTACTGATTTTCAGCTCATGTTCAGGATAGTGAAGGCGCTTTTGTTCTTTGGGTTCGTAACAGTTATGACTATCTTATTTCTTGTATGTGGGCTCTCTATAAGTGATATATTTGCTGCTCTCCTTGCTTTCACTCCCACTGGGTGGGCCTTTCTCCTGGTAAGTTTAAAGTTCTGTTGATTATCAAATTTAAGTGTAGATTATTTTGTTAACTGTGAGTTTTTATATCCATTAAGCATAAGTAACCTGCTCTTATTATGTCGTGTAAGATATTGTAACTTACAGTCTCCAAGTCTTTCTTAAGAAACGTTTTAACTGTTAACTAATTACTTATTTCACCGGCATTGCATGTGACAGATGCTCCTATAGTAAGCTATTATTTCAGCTTTCAATCCTGTTCATTTAGGATCTTAATAACAACCTGGTTCTTGAAGAACATCCGAAATTAAGGTTTCTAAGGCGATATGTACATCTAATAATCCGGCAAGTAATTAAATACATTTAATAAGATGTGGATTTATATGAACTTGCAACTTTAAGATAACTATGAATATTATAGTAAGACTGAGTATAGTGTAATCAATAATCAGTTTGTGCACAATAACATGTACACGGGCTTGCAATATAAACTTGGAAAGAGCAGACTGTATCAAGTGTGTCCCAACACCCGTGTCAAAAAATTGCACCGTCATTTAGGTGGTTATGATGGAAGAAAACATAAAGGTTTATTTACAATTGTGAAGAAGGGTCTTGCTTCTTGAATGTAGAAATAGGTAAAAACGACATTTCATCACTATAACCTATTTGATGTAAAGCTTATTCATGCCTATCCTTGGACGTTAGTAGTACTAGATTATAGAATCACCGCATACTTGATTTAATTAAAGGTTCACGTATCCTATAATTTTACTTCAAAAAGGTCCGACACCTGGACATGTTCCTGAACCCAAGTCCTTGTTACATAGTGTGATCCCATCAAATAAAGAGGGGTGAGTGCGCGAAAAAGGGTCTGAATGGAGTACGTGTGACCTGAATTCAGCAGCTTGCGTGTGAACTCCCAGAAAAGCAGAAAATTGGCTAAGCCGGGAAAGGGGCCTACCCCTGGCTTCGGCCAGGGCAGTGGCAGAGTCCTACGCCTGAGCTCTGCCTTGGCCACTGCCTTGGTTTGCCAGTTCCTCCCAACTCAGCTCTGGTTAGCCTCAATGATTGTGCACAAGGTACCCGAATGCAGGCAATGCACAACAGAGCTGCAGAAAGTGAAGACTTGGAAGGCTGCCTCCCTGAGCTCCCGGCAAAAGGCTCATGGAAGCCTCTTCCATATGGGACCTGATTGAGGGACTTGGGTTGGTGGGCTGGAAGAATAGGATAGTTTAGGCTTCATCAGGATGATACATACATTGACCCGTGGAACCCACTTTACTTAAGTGGCACATGACTAGCGCATTACCTAAGTTTTGTGCCAGGCATATGACCTGGAGTCACCAACACCTATATATACATCTCTCATAACTTAGAGAGGACTTTTTTCATCATCTTTGGACCTAGGCTTTACCTAGAGAGTTCTGCCCTTGCCATCTGAGTAAAACTTTCTCCTCCGTTGAATTCTCATCTCCTTAGCAAAACCCATCAAATCCATTAATCCTAATTCGAAACTTTTCCCAACCTACACCTAGAAACAAAGTCATTTAACTCCTGCGGTAAGGCTGATTTGAATTGAGGATGATACTTTAGACTTTTTTGTTTCCCCTCCCGGTACAGTTTAGTCTTCGTTATGTTTTTCTACAACAGTTAGTTCTTTTCTTTCTGATGAATTTAGGCAGAAGTTTTTTTCTCACTGTAAGACGCCATTATCTAAATTTCTGATAAAAACTGCTTATTCTCTACTAACATAGGGTATGCTGATAAAAACTGCTTATGCTTAGATTTTCGGTATTGAGATTGAAGCAGCGCCACACCACTTTCTCAGTTGTTTTCTCACTGTAAGATGCCATTATCTAAATTTCTGATAAAAACTGTGTATTCTTTACTAACATAGGATATGCTGATAAAAACTGCTTATGCTTAGATTTTCGGTATTGAGATTGAAGCAGAGCCATAACGCTTTCTTATATGTCAAAAGGCTCATAAAACTTGCCTTGGTAAAATCTATGGGAAATTTAAATACAGTCAGTTTCTTAATGTTCTGGCAATGCAGTCCACTTGAACTCCAGAAATTCATAATAAAATAAAAAATAGCATGTATCTGAATGTAAATTTCTGATATTTTCTTGTTTGGTTCTGTTAGTTTGTAATAGTGGTTTTCTACGTAATCACTTTGTTTCTTTATCTGGTTATCCACAGATCGGTCAAGCATTGAGGCCCGCTTTGAAGGGTATAGGATTTTGGAATTCAGTAATGGAGTTGGCGAGGGCATATGAATGCATGATGTCACTAGTAATATTCATGCCCATTGTTGTATTATCCTGGTTCCCATTTGTGTCAGAATTCCAAATACGGCTGCTCTTCAATCAAGCCTTCAGTAGAGGTCTCCAAATTTCCATGATCCTTGCAGGAAAGAAAGACAAAAGATCATCATCCACTTGAAAATTTCCCTTTTAGAAGGTTTTACAATACTTTTCTTTTACTCGCGATTCTTATATATTAGTTAATTATTCTTTTTAAAGAGATCAAATATTGTGGCAATCTTTTATATTCTGTATATAAGAGACTTAATCTGTGCACGCCAAGTTTACATTTCAAGTACTTGTACAAGATATTTGTAAGAATTTAGAAGACTAACAGCTACAAAGCCTCTGGAGATGTATCCAGGGATATTAACCTGTAATGTGAAATTTGCTTCTCATTTTTATTCGAGTAATTGGTCGCCTATATTTAGAATTCATGCAGTTCATTACGCTTGTATAATCTATATGGTGTTATGGATAATGTATGTGAAGGTATCCAATATTGATTGTGTTTAAAATGCCTCTTAGGTGCAAGGACAGAATACTAGAAGAGCTCTGCTCGAAGACGTGTCTTTTTTACTTTGCATCCCTGTTACAGATTTTGTATTGCATGACATCTATATATGTAACAGATGGGAAAAGTAGCTCATCAAGTACTCCAGTCACTTTCTCAGCTATCCACCAATTTGCTGCTTTTCCCAACCCTTTATAATACACACTTCTGTAGAATCAAATCTTAGGGAGGTGTATTAGTGTACAACTGAAATTTAAAAGTAACGAATAATAATAAGTCTATTTTGAAACGGATGGAGTATTACTCTCCGCCTCTCCAAAAAGCTCCGCAATTCTTTGGCCTAGAAAACCTCGATCTTAAGCTCTCTTATCTTTTTTTTAACGAAAATGGCCTGGCGGCCTCGCGGTGATCGATGAAGAAATGAAATGGGTATTTGAATCAGGTAATCAATTGAGTTGAGTTCAGAAGGAATGAAGGTATTAGAGAGGGGACTTGAAGGGTTTAATCAGGCTCAAGTTGGGGCAGGTTTGCAGGTATTTTATAATCTGGGTGAATTACGTGAAACGGTTGACGGGTTGATTACCAAGTATAAGAACCAGGTGTGAAGAGTGTTTGTGCGGCATTGGATATGAATTGAAGGCCATATCTAGTGGAGGTGGTGGCTTTGGGGGTGGGCCGGGAGGGATACAGAGGAGTGGCAAGCCACAAATTGGTGGTGGCACGAAAGCAAAGGAAGCCTTGTGTCAGAGAATGAATACTATACTTGTATGGATCATTTGCATACCATTGTGGTCGCTGTTTGGCATTTGCAGAGGGTGCTGTCGAAGAAAAGGGACCCATTTACATACTACATTATGAGGTTATGCAGGTGATTGTATACAATTTATGTTAATTGTCCAGTCCAATTTTCTAATTATACACTTTAGTAGAATTCTGTTACAATTAACAATTATCTCGATCCAAATATTGAATTTGATTGGTTTGGGATGTCAAAACATTACTTAACAATGCAATTGAGCTAAACAATAAATGATATAATGTATTTTTCAGAAAGCTTAGGTGGTCAGAACATGATTGCTAGTTTTTCACCCCTCCCTACCTATCATACAAATTGCGTCTAAGGTAGAGAAGTTCCAAGAAATGGACTCACACTTGGAAGTGCAGTTTCTAAAATGGGAGAATTGTGCTCAAAGAAGAGGTATAAGAAATAGGGGATGGCTATAGGCATCTTCCCTGAATCAAATACAATAGCCATCCCCAACTTGGAATAGCACTAGAGACGGAGAAGTTTATCCTTGTGAAATGAACTTCTAAAACGGCTCACAAGATTCAGTTTCATGACAAAGGTCTTTTCTTATATTTGTTCTCTAACTGCATTTATCAAAAAATTAAAAAAAAACTTGTAAAGAAAAATATTTTATCCAAGTGAATATTACTGTAACTACTATTATTACCAATTCTTATTCGCATTATTGTTTAATTTATGTTTCTTATGATTATGTTAGTTCTGTTTATTTTAGGATGGTGATTCGATGTTGACAGATCTCGTTTGGGAGGCACTTGTAAAAACTTCTGCTAGCCAAATGAAGTTTGCTTTCAATGCATCAAGCTTTGTTAAAGAAATATTCACCACTGCCTACCAAAACTCTTCTCCACAATAGAGATTCTCTTTGAAAGAAATTCACGTGACACGGATGGCAAAGGAGTACAACCAGCTATCAGTTCAGAAAGAAGAGAACAAATGGTTGCTACCATTGAGATATATATATATTTCAGACCTGTTTTTCCAATGTCAACTGGTGGAACTGTTCCCTCCAAAGACCATATCTCCAGAGTCATATTACGCATTCAGGAAGAGGTTAAAACTGTTCACCACATGGATGCACATTTAACTCTTCTAGTCTTGCGAGAGATCGGCAAAGTTCTGCTTCTGGTAGCACAAAGAGCTGAATACCAGGTACATTTTATTTTGTCAAGGGAAACAATTTGGTACATGAAAATTGAAATTTGTTAGTATTCTGCCTGAATTCTTATATGAGCCTCAATGTAAAAAGTTTTTTATGAATCAGTACTTTAATTTTCAGGTTATATAATATTCACCCTTTTGACCTTCACAATTCTTGCTTTCCATTCCCATATATTGTTGTTAGTGTGCCATATATTGTTTGATTATAGCATAATATATACTTTGTTGTTACAGTGTCACCATATACATACATACATACATATATATTGCATTTGTTGAGTATATATGTGCCTCAAT
The DNA here is from genome assembly GCA_016801055.1 of Panax notoginseng. Taxonomy (NCBI): domain Eukaryota; kingdom Viridiplantae; phylum Streptophyta; class Magnoliopsida; order Apiales; family Araliaceae; genus Panax; species Panax notoginseng. The sequence continues at coordinate 187,751,966 of CM029012.1, forward strand.
TTGATAGGGGAACCTTTTTGCCGCCAGTGCTCATCTCGTAAATTATTGTTGACAAGTATCTATTTTGCAAATGTCAGCATGAAAAGTTTTCTGGATTGATTAAGGTCCAACTGCATGAAAGTAATCTATAGTATCTTCAGAAACTTTTGCTTCATTACAAATTTTTCTTTTTGATTGTTAGACTAAAATTTGATACTAGACTCGACAGTTCTCGAACTTGTCAGATATCAACTGGGCATGAAGCACGTCAGGTAATAGGTGCTGCAACTCCAGCTCAGATAAAAAATTTCACACTATGTCAGCATCTGCAGGAGATTCGTATACGCATAACATCTATGGTGAAAGGACTTCCACTATTGCGTCAGAAGTGTTGTCTGCCTCATTGGGAACACAATATATGGTGTTGCCTGCGATTCAGTGACATCTTTATTCCAAGCCATGATCGAGCATCTAGAATCTTGCATCTTGCGTAACTCATTTCCATATGCACTAGGCTTGTGAGGAGCATGGCTTAACGTATTCTGATATTCTTTATTAGACACGCTTCGCTTGTTAGACCACTCTCTGAATCAGGGAAGTTAAGAATGGCAAGGGACATGGCTTGAGTTGGAATTAGCCGTTGGTCAGAACTTATTCCCTGTAGAACTACTTGGTGCGCCGTACCGGGCCTTTAGATCATTACGTCCTGTTATGTTTTTTGGAAACATCTCAACTGGGTGCGTCTCCTTTTCTTCAAGATCTTCCACCAAGTGTATACTTCATCATCCCAGAAGAATTGCAGTCACCACTGCAAAGGAACAAGCTTACATTCATTTGGTCTGTGTAATTCTGAATGCTCCTTCACTATTCAATTACATTTACATTGCTGCAGACAGATGAAGCCAAAATGATAATGGATCAAGTTGTTATTCGCGAATCAGAACATCATTCAAAGTCCTTCCATTTGTAACTCGTTTCCAGTCGGTCTCTTGTACTCATTTCTAGTGCCAACATAACATAACATCCTCATCTATCTCAATGTCAACGTTCCTTTCCAACCAAGGGGTGATGCCACCGTTGATATATTTATAGAGTTATCGCCCTCTTATTTTATTGCATTTTAATAGGAAGTGTACTGTATGTGCTAAGAATAAAGATTATCAAACAAATCTCTTTATTAACCTTCCGGCCTTGAGAGAGGAAAAAGAGGACCTCATCCTCCTATCGTGATCTTGTTGTTAAGTTTGTATGTTTGGTTTGAATGCAACAAACTTGTTAGTTATCTTAACTAAATGCAAGAGATAAAAACGTTATATATTATGACACGGATGAAGTAAGATACAATACTACAACGAATAATTAGAAATGATAAACACACAATTTATTTCCACCAGTGGAATAATTTTTATTTATTATATATTTTATTTTATAATAAATGAAACATTTTTGGTGAGTCATGGCGAGGAAGTAACTTCACTTGTTTAAGTAGTGTCGGCGGCTTGCATGTATTATTGTTAGTTAATAGGAGTATGACAAACTTCATCACTCACTATCAACATTATGCAACTTGCGAAGACAGCCCGGAGCCAAAATCCAGATTCCCGATCGATGTGATGTGGGAAACGATTCTTCTAGGGGGACCGGGCTTTTCCGACCGGGGTAGTGACCAGCCAGATTTTTTTTTTTTTTTTTACTTTTGACTACAAAATAATTAATGTGATTTTTTGGAACTGGAATTTTTTCAAAATGTAGGTGTCATTTGGATACACGTAAAAAACAGTTACGTGTATCCAAATGACACCTAAATTACAGCATTTTGAAAAAATTTCAATTCTAATAAATCACATTAATTATTTTGTAGTCAAAAGCAAAAAAAAAAAATTCCGACCGGTCACTACCCCGGTCGGAAAATCCCGGTCCCCCTAGACTTTCTGCGTGGGAAATCAACATCCAAGAATTGATTTGAGGCTTTTATTATTATTTAGATTATAAATTATTAAACATCTATTTTGGGGTGTCAGTGTGAATCTGATTAATAGTGATCATATATTTTAAAATATGAGAAATATTATTATATTTATATAGAGAGGGGTTATTTTATTTTAGTATATATATATATTTCATTTGTATAACTGTAGTTGCAGTTGGACGCTTTTGGTGATTGTTTTACATCTCTCTCTCTCTCTCTCTCTCTCTCTATATATATATATATATGTATATATTCATCTATTATATACTTGCATGCATCCTACCTACCAAGTCCTTTTCGTCTCCATTATAATTTATTTATCTAAAGTGGTAACTCTCACAATGTGGAAGCATGACAAGCCGACAAGCAATTGCACAGTAGGCTGCGTTCCTTCACTGTTCTTCTACCTTACATTCGTTTGCTAATCGCCATCCATAATTTGTATAATTATTTTTTCCTGAAGTGAATAGACCGAAATCTACATAAAACTAGTGTTACCAACCCAAAAGAAGTATAGCAATTAACCAGCACCGATGTAAGTACAAATCTTGGCATGCCCTACATATATACATAAATGAATACTGATCTCCATGTTCCAAAAAATAATCTCGTTTACACAGTTTAGAAACAATAAGAATGCATGTTAATTTATTCCAAGTTTACCTTAAAATTTATCGACTCATGTACTTATAATTAATGATATTGAGTCAATTTATACTACCATTAAAAATTTAAAAATTAAAGTGAGAATCTATATCTTAGACATGCAACAACAAAAAATGGCAAATAGAAGAAGTAACTTGTAAGCTACAGTGACCCAAGAGAGAGATATAGATGAATGAAGTTAGGAGGACTACTATTTAGAAGGGCTACGTACGTAGCTAGTGGAAGAATTAATTAATGAACATCATTTTCAGCATCTTTTAATATATATATATATATGTATATATATGCTTCTGGCTTGTTGTGTATATCCACACCAGCTGCCACCACCTTAATTCTCCAACCCTTTGAAAACTAATTAGTTGTATATTAATCTATAGTCCCAAGCTAGCTCTTAGCATCCTCCGTTCCCAACAAGAAAGAAAGAACTAGGAGGAGGAGGATCAGTCTCATGTGTATATACTATAGTAGCTAAGCTAGTTGGGAGATTATTCCGAGGTTAATTAATTTTGAAAAAGAAATCAAGAGTATAGTTTGTTCCGAAAAGCATGGGGAAGAAATTCAGTCAAGATTCAGTGAAAATATCTAAGAGGAGTAGTAGTGACAAGAAAAATAACCTTAATTGCAGTTTGATTAAGGTTTTGAGGCCAAAAGTGTATATCACAGACTCCTCTACCTTCAAAACTCTTGTTCAAGAGCTCACTGGCAATGGCAATGGCAATGGAAGTCCAAGCCCAATCTCAATACCATCTCCTCGGCCTAATTATTTCTCCAATCCCATAATATCTAGAGTACCAATTGATTATGGTTTTCAAGAAAGTAGCCCGCGGCCGGAACTGTCTTTTGATTCTTCGGAAGCAACTAATTTAAGCAGCAGCGATATTAATATTCCAACTCAACAACTCAACATGCCAACACCTTTACTTAGTAGTGGTGATGATGATGATGAGTTACAAAGTTATAATTGGTTTGGGAAGTATGATGACAACATGATGAGTTTTCCACATGAATATATAAATGGAGATCAGATAGATCAGTCATCTGCATCATGTTTCTTAGGAATGGACGTCGTCGATCCTTTTCTTTATAATGACGACACGGCCTATGCGATTCCAATCATGCCTCACGAGGTTTGTGTGTATGATTATGACTTGTCCGGGATTATTATGTGATATATTCATCCATCGATATATATATCCTTTTAATTCTCCGTCCTTTCCAGACCACTTGAATATCTTCCATGGTGCTCATCATATCCAGGTTTAGATATGTTTGATCGATGTTGTACGTATATTTATATACTATTGTTAATTATATATGTTGTCTAAAGGAGTATACATATAATTAATTAATTAATTAATGGTATCTAGCTAGGGATCGGATCATATATATTGTGAAAATATATTATCACTGTATATTACTTGTATATTATAAGATGAGGCAGTACTTATTATAGTTATTTATGCATAGACTGTGTTGTAGGTTACATGTAAAGAACTGTTCTCCTATATATCTATATCTCCGCTATATATATATATGTAATTAATAATTTTAAAATATTAAGAACTTATATTATTAACCAGTAATATATGTAATGTAAACTCCTATGTTAGCTATATAGAGGATTATGGATTTAGATCAGTCATGGGTACGTAGTTTTTGATATTGAGCTATATATCTTTATCCTCGAATTCTGATAGATAATTGGTAGTTTTTGATATTGCACTATCTTTATCCTCGAATACACTTGGCAAAAAAAAAAAAAAAACCTGGTAGATTTGGTAATTTCTTGACCGATGGAGAAGTTTAATTATAGCCTCCTAACAAGTGCCAGATTTTATGATCTTTTAAAGAATCAACAAAATTAAACTTTTGAAAATAGTATTTCTTATTTAATATATGTTAAATGAAGATATATAATAAAGAAAAGAAAGAATGACGAATCACGAACGTGTTAAATTGTTGGGGGTAATTCCACTTAGGGTTGAGCAAGTAACCAAATTGGAACCGAAACCGCAACAAAAATCGCACGAACCGCACCAATTAAAACCGCACCAACGGTTCCGGCGTATGTGGCTGTTTTAGGTGGGTTGAATAACCAAATCTATGTTTTCGGTTTGGTTACTAGCCAAAAACGCACGCATAAAATCGAAACCGCACCATGTGTGTATATGTATGTATTATCTTTAGTAAATTCTAAAGTTACTTTTCACTTAAACACGCTAAGAGAAAACCCTAGTTTTGCATTGTCATTTTTTAACCAACTGAAAGAAGATTGGTAGAGGTTATAGAGTCAAAGATTAAGCAATTAGGCTTTGAAAAATTGAATTTGTTTGATGCGTTATTGGAGGGGTTTATAGCTCAGGGGACAAATTCGTTGATTCGAGCACTTGATGCATTGGTTAAGGTCAATGCTATAATAGTAATAGTCTAATAGATTATTTTTCAAATTATGTATATTTAGGATTATATTTTATAAGTCCTCCCTGCAATATATAAGATAGAATTTCATTCAATCTCTAGTATATACTTTTAATTTTTGGAGAACTAAATAAACATTCTTGTTTGTTATCAAATATATGGTCTCCGTTGTTTTATACTCCCTCCATCCTAAATTATCTGCTGTTCTAGAGTTCCACACAGATACCAATATGTGTGATAAAAATACTAAAATACCTAAAAAAATGAAAAAGGTGTTTAAAAAAGAGTACATGAAATAGTATATAGAAAGAGGAAGAGAGAGAAAGTATGAGTGCATTAAATAGACAAATAGTCTAAAGAGAGAGAAAGTATGAGTGTATATATGTGTGGAGAGAGAAAGAGAGAGAAAATATGAGTGCATTAAATAGACAAATAGTATGTAGAGAGAGAAAGTATGAGTGCATATATATGTGTGGAGAGAGGATAAGAGTAATGACTATCAATAATTAGGTAAAGGGGCAAACTTGGAAAATAAAAGAAAAAAATGTATTGAAATCTTGAAAAAGTAGATATTGTGGGACAAATTTTTTTTGCTAAAACAGCAGATAATTTGGGATAGAGGGAGTATAACGTATGTTTTAGTTTTAAAACATCATTCCTTTATTATAAACTAAAACTATTTTACGTGTCTTATTGTTCTATTCTCATTGCCAATTATGTCACTAAGTTAATTGCTCGATGTAAGTTCTATGTTAAATTTTATTGAAGGCTTAAGACTTTTTTATTTTTTCAATTGATTTTAGAATCGAAACCGCACCAATTAAAATCGCACCACACACTTTAAAACCGCACCGCACCAATCACAAGCGGTTTCGTGTGCGGTTTAAATTTTTTAAACCGCACCTAAGCGGTTTTGGGTGCGGTTTTGACTTCAAACCGCACCAAACCGCACCATACTCACTCCTAATTCCACTTTACGTCTAAATCTCTACAAAAATCCTTTGTTTTTTGATTGTCTTGTATGTATGTTTTCAATTTGTTTCTGATATTTGCATCGATCCGTGTAAGACCCCAAATTATTAATAAATGAAATTTAAATTCCCTCTATTTATTATTTTGAAATAGTAAGTGTTAAATTGATTAATGAGGTTAGTTATGGGTAAAATGCGTAAATATTTCAAATAAGCATGTGGTTATAAAATATTCATTGTTGTCGGGGAATATTCGTTTGGTCGTGGAATATTCTTCCTGTCGGGGAATATTCGTACGACGACGCAGTCTTTTGTGGGCCCCATAACGGAAAGCGATTGGATGAAGAAAACGACAAGTATATGTTGTTTATTAATAACGGCGTAGTTGTTACCGTTAATACTATTGGAATACCCGGTGGTTAAAACACAGTAATACGCGTTGTTACACAGTAGCACACTGTATTGCACCAATTATTGATTCTTACGTAAGAAGGCACTACTCAATAATGGTTACAGTAATTACTGTTCAGTATTTTATTTTATTGATTCAATAATTGCTGCGTTGATATTTTATATTACTGTTGTTTCAATAATTGTCACTACACAGTATTTCCCATTATCAGATCAATAATTCATATTATTTGAATAATATTATTAGATAACATTATTAGCAATTCTGTCTAAGGAGAGGTTTGGTCATCTAATTGCGCGTCAGTAAGGAGAAATCCTTATTGGAAAGCATCCTCTTTCCTGGGAACGGCCTGGTTGTCATAAATGTGATTCTGTAATATTATTTGTGAATAATTAATTATTGATTCATATGATAAGGAAATATTTATTTTTGTGGATATAAATGAGGGATATATTTTTGTGGTTAAAAATGAAGGAGTTAATGTTGAGGTTTTTATCAGTATTTTTGTCGGAATGGAGGTATTAAAAATCAGAGTTTTTGAGATATTTTGCGAGAGTTATAATTTTTAATCCGACCGTTGGATCGTGGTAATTTTTGGATATGTTATACATATATAAGTTGAGTATATGTCCTCAAATTTTGAACCTTTAAAAATGAATGTATGATTTATTATTAATTTTACGAGATGACTGGTTCAGAAATTGTTGAATTTTCGAAGTTAATCATTTTGGTAGAAAATTCTAGAACTGGTGGGCCCCACTCTTGGTTGGTGAAGAAATGTGTTGAGATTTTTTATTCAAATGTGGTGGGTGGGAATAGTAGCAGGTAAAGCCATCAGGTTGCAGGTTAAGTCTGCTTCGGCGTGCTAACATTTTTCTATAAATAGAGGGCTAAGTTAGAATTAAAAATCACACCAGAAACAAGTTTTCTCTCTTTCTCTCTCTAGATTATTGAGTGTATTTTGTGAGTATTTAGATAATTTGAGAGTTTCTATTCATCAGAACAAGTTTCTTTCAGCCTTATACCGGTATTCCGACCAGAAGTACTGTCTTTACGAGGTAAGGGATGTTATTTTATTCGAAAATAATATTATTTCTTCAATATCATTATACCAAAATATTGGTTGGAAATTTTTATCAAATTTAAAACTTTTCACGTGGGGTTACTATTCATGAGTTACTATTCACGAGTTACTATTCATCGAAAAATAAAATTTTCTTCTTTTCGTCTAAAATATCTATTCTGGGTACTAGCTTTGATTGTATCCATGTTGTAAGACCCCAACTTTTATAAATAAAGATGAATTTTCTATAAATATCATTTTTGAATATTATGGAGTTAATTTGATATAATGTTATAGTTGTGGGTAATATTTATAAATTTTACAAAGTACGCAAGTTGTTATATAATATTCGATTGGTCGGGAAATATTCGTTTTAACAGGGAATATTCGTACAACGACACAATCATTGGTGGACCCCACAACGGAATTATTGTCGGATTGAAAAAACGACAAAAATATTTTATTAAAAATAACGGCGGAAATTTTACCATTGTTACTGTTGAACTACTCGGTAGTAAAAGTACAGTAATACGTGTGGTTGCATAGTAGCACACGGTATTGATTATTAATACTTATGTGAGAAGTCACTCAGTTTGATTCAATTATTGTCAGTTAATAATATAAATTATTTAGCGATAATGACGTTTTGTTTTATTCGTATTATTAACGTAATAAAACAGAAACATCTTTTTATATAAAACAGAATACTTTATTAAAGTTATTCTATACATAGAATATATTATATTTTATTTAAAAGATTTTTCTTTAAATATGGACCGTCAGATTAAAGTAATCAATCTGGACCGTTCATGGATTAGTTACTATGCATTCTATTTTTCTATAAATAGCAGCTCATTCCTTCATTATTTCTTACGAATTCACTGAACTCTAGAGAGAGAAACTATAGAGAGAAACTATAGAGAGAGAGAAGAAGAGTATTCTGCTATTTAACTACTTCCTTATTTCAGCTCGTCTTTAAAACGGTAAGGGGTGTTATTCTTTCTTATTCATGAAGAGAACTGTTGTTATTCCATTTCTTATTATTCTGTTGGAATAACCTGTATACGTGGTCTACCCTATACTTGGTGACATTCTTCTATTATTCTGTTGGAACATCCTGTCTGTGTGTTTTACACCGGACCTGGTTCCGTTTTTATTATTATTCTGTTGGAACATCATGTCTGTGTGTTTTACACCGGACCTGGTTCCGTCTTGTTATTATTCTGTTGGAATATCCTGTCTGTGTGTTTTACACCGGACCTGGTTCCATTATTTATTATTCTGTCGGAATATCCTGTCTGTGTATTTTACACCGGACCTGGTTCCATTATTTATTATTCTGTCGGAATATCCTGTCTGTGTGTTTTACACCGGACCTGGTTCCATTATTTATTATTCTGTCGGAATATCCTGTCTGTGCGTTTACGCCGGACCTGGTTCCATTATTTATTATTCTGTTGGAATAACCTGTCTGTGCGGTCTATCGCATGCATGGTGATTTCTTTTGTTATTCCATTCTTTATTATACTCAGTTGGTTAAGTTTTGACTTCTATACTCCATGAAATTTGTGGAATATCCTTGATAATTGCGTTTCATCCAGTATCTTTTCATGAAAATATTCTTCTAAGCATTTTTGAATTTTACTCCACAAAGCAGTATCATGTTGACAATTTGGACGTTGTTAATTCTTGGATAAATTAATTCTTGAACTTGTTTTATTGAATTCTTATATCATTGTCATCATCCTCATATTTATAAAATGTTGAAAGTCATCTGTGGCCTGTAGTGCATAAATGGACTTGGTATGATTATGACCAGGGATTATTCGGTATAATCATGACCGTAATGTTACAAATGATGTGGTAAAAGTCTTCATTGGCCCGTAGTGCATTGATGGACAGTTGTTGGCATGATCATGACCATTAATGAATATACGAATATCCTTGGCCGTAGTGCAGGGGTGATTCGATGATGTGGATTATTTTATTAAGTTGAGTCTCAGCGATCACAGTGTTGGAAAATCTTTTAAATCATAAAAGATAGTAGAGTTTATTTTCTACTTGACTCTTTTAATGGATTGCTTGTTTCGCTGCAGTTAAACTTGATGTCTATTATATTTTATCAGTTTAACATTGTTGAAGGCTAATGATAATTTATTCTGCATTATCTTAGTCATAATATTTCTTACTGGGCTAGTTGAGCTCACCCTTTCTTTCACTGTTCTCTTCAGGAAATAAGAACGTAGCTGGGGCAAGTCGGGGAACGGAGTGATGGTCCGAATGATAGTATTAGTTAGTAGTCCTCACTATTCTATGTAATGGTGTGTTAATAAATGTAATGAGGACTCCTTTTGAGTATGAATACTCTCTAGAAGATAATATTTGTATTCAAACTCACAGTTTATGTTTTGTCGTATTGTACACGACAGTTGTATTATTAAGTTGTATTTGTATTCTGTACTATGTATCTGACGACCCAAGATGGGTGATGTATACCTAATTTTGGGGGCGTCACACATGTTTTGATCATTCTTGAATTCTACTTCACTATGAATAATTATAAGGTATTTTTGGACATGGATAAATCGAAATACGAATCCTTAATATTTGTTATTTTGTTTCACTGGATTCGTTTTCTTTAAGATATTTTTCATCATCCTCAGTCCTAAATGATGATATTACTGAATATCTTTGGCCCGTAGTGCAAAGATGAATGATTAACTGATGAATATCTTTGGCCCGTAGTGCAAAGATGAACAGGTGTTGAGATGAACATGACCGACTGGTGATACAAATGAATATCTTTGGCCTGTAGTGCAAAGATGAATATTTGATTAAAGATGGTTATTGATTGTTGTTACAGGGATAAAATATTGATGATGGACTTTTAAATCTTAGAAGATAGTAGAACTCATTCTCTACTTGACTCTTCTAATGGTTTGCTGTTTCCGATGCAGTTATTGATTTAAAACTTGTTGTCTATTGTATTCTATTAGATTTTTCCCTGTTGAAGACTAACGATAATTTGTTCTATATTATCTTAGTCATAATGTTCTTTACTGGGCTAGTTGAGCTCACCCTTTTCCTTTTTGTTCCATTTTTCTCAGGAGGCGAGATTGTAGCGAGTACTAATCGGGGTATCGAATGATGGTTCTAGAAGTTACTTTAGTAGTCCTCACCTTTTTTTGTGAAATAATGTATCAATAATTGTAATGAGGACTTATTTGAGTGTGAATATTGTCTAAATGATAATATTTGTATTTAAACTCACAGTTCTTGTGTTGTAATAATAAAAATGTAGTTGTTTCTGTATCATGTATTTTGGCCACTCAGAATGGGTGTTGTATACCTATTTTGGGGGCGTCACAGTTGGTATCAGAGCTTAGGGATATGATCTCTGGCGGAGATCGAAAAATAGAACTAGGAGGGGAGAGACGAATAAATCCTTCGCTAGTGTGTCCTACCTAAGCTTATTTATTGGTCAGTCATAATATAGGGGTATTATGTGATTTGTTAATTTATTTAATTAACCCTTGTTTTCTGGCAGTATTTGAGAATGTCGACTGAGAATGTTAACAGTGGAGTAAATGAGACCGTGGAGACACCGGTGCTTACCAACGAGGAAAACGTGCAACAGGCTGGCAATGTTCCTCCTGTGAACAACACCAATGAGCAGATGATGAATGATGGAATGTTTAGAAATTTTTTGCAATTCATGCAAAACCAGACGAGGGAGACTCGTGTTCAAAATACAGGAGGAAATGATAGCAATTCACGGTTTGTCACAGCCAAACAGTTCAAAGAATTGGGACCACCAGAATTTAAGGGAAAGCCGGATCCGATCATGGCGGAAACGTGGGTCAAGTAAATTACCAAGATATTCGATGTCTTGGGATGCACGGAGGAACAGAATGTTCCATTCACCACCTTTATGTTCCGTGGCGAGGCAGATTACTGGTGGGAGTCTGTGAAGCGTACCCATCCAACCGCACTCAGCATGTCTTGGGAGACATTTCAGAAACTGTTCAATGACAAGTACTTTCCTGAAAGTATTCGTCATATGAAGGAGGTAGAGTTTATTAGACTGGAGCAGAATAACATGACGGTGTCTCAGTACGAGGCGAGGTTTGCAGAGTTGTCCAGGTTTGCACCTCATTTGGTGGAGAATGAGGAACGTATGACGAGGATGTTTTTGAGAGGTTTGAAACCCGGCATACGTCAATATCTCATTTCTCATAAATTTTCTCTCTATTCAGATGTTGTCAACAGGGCTCAATTATTAGAGCGAGATAATGAGTACGGTCAACTGAGGGACCACAACCAGGATCATATCGGTGACAGCAGTCATCAGAACAATGATAACCAGCGGAGAAAGAAATATACAGACAAGAACGGCAACCACTCTGGTGGTAATCGTGGCTATGAAAATAGAAGAAGCGAGTCAGGAGGAGATTTTAAAAAGAGGAGATTCAACAATGACAATACGAAGACGTCAGCACCAGCAGTAACTGGTTCCAAGGGAGGAGAACGACCACCGGTTATATGCTATAAGTGCGGAAAAGAAGGACATATCAGCCCAAACTGCCCACAACAGTTTAAGGTATGTTATAATTGTGGAAAGGAAGGACATATCGCTCGAGATTGCACTGTAGCAAAATCAAGTCCAGCGGGGATGGTGACTTAAAAAGCTGTCCCAGAAAAGATAATGTCAACGGTTCCTGAAAGAGCGTTTGTCGTGACAGGTCAACATGCGAGGAACCCAAACGAGGTGATCACGGGTAAGCTAATCATAAATTCATGCTAAGTTTATACCTTATTAGATACTGGTTCTACCCATTCTTTTATCTCTCCTGCTTGTGCTCAACGTTTAAACTTGACTCTGGAGAAGTTAGACTTTGATTTATCTGTGGAGACTCCGTTAGGAGAAACTTTCATCACATCCACTGTTTATAAATCTTGTGTGATCCAAGTTGGCACCATCATCTTACCTGTTGACCTTATCTCTTTAAAGATACTTGCTTTTGATGTGAGTTTAGGGATTGATTGGTTAACTACTCATCATGCCAAAATTGATTGTTTTCGTAAGGTTGTTAGTTTTCATATTCCTAACCAACCTGTTGTACGAATTCAAACAACTAAGCCATTAAAATCAATCACTGTTATATCAAGCCATAAATCCATTCGTTTATTAAAAAACGGATGTCAAGCTTTCTTAGCCCATGTTATGGATTTGAATAAAGACACGTCAAATTTGAATAATATTCATGTTGTTATTGACTTTCCTGACGTATTTCCTGAAGAACTTCCCGGTCTACCCCCGGAACGAGAAATTGAATTCTTTATTGATCTTGAACCTGGTACAAAGCCCATTTCTAAAACCCCATATCGAATGGCTCCTATTGAACTTCAGGAGTTAAAGGTCCAACTACAAGAGTTGTTGGACATCGGTTTCATTCGTCCTAGTACATCTCCTTGGGGTGCTCCTGTTTTATTTGTAAAGAAGAAAGACGGGAGTATGCGACTTTGTATTGATTACCGGGAATTAAACCATGTCACTATTAAGAATAGGTATCCGCTACCTCGTATTGATGACATGTTTGACCAGTTACAAGGAGCACAATTCTTTTTAAAGATCGATCTTCATTCTGGATATCATCAGCTGAAGGTTAAAACTGAGGATATTCCAAAGACTGCCTTCAGAACTCGGTACGGGCATTATGAATTCCTAGTCATGTCTTTTGGATTGACTAATGCTCCTGCGACTTTCATGGATATGATGAACCAAGTATTCAAGGATTATTTGGATCAGTTCTTTGTTGTCTTTATTGATGACATACTCATATATTCCAAAAGTCGTGAAGATCATGAGCATCATTTAAAGCTGGTACTCCAAAGGCTGAGTGAAAACAAGTTATATGCTAAGTTGAAGAAATGCGAGTTCTGGCTTGAGGAAGTAGCTTTCCTAGGGCACGTGGTGTCAAAACATGGAGTATCTGTTGACCCGGCGAAGATTGAAGCAATACAAAGTTGGGAGCAACCAAAGACGGTGACCGAAGTACGTAGCTTTCTAGGCTTAGCTGGTTATTATCGGAGATTCGTGGAAGGGTTTTCTCGAATCGCTACCCCGTTAACTCAGCTGACTCGGAAAGATATCAAATTCGTATGGAGCGAGGAATGCGAGAAGAGTTTTCAAGAGCTTAAGAGGAGACTCATTTCGGCACCTGTTCTGACAATACCATCTGGTTCGGATGGATTTGTTATCTACAGTGATGCTTCAGGCAAAGGGTTAGGATGTGTTCTCATGCAACATGAAAAAGTCATAGCCTATGCCTCGCGACAACTCAAAGAATATGAGAGGAATTATCCTACTCATGATTTGGAGTTGGCAGCAGTAGTTTTCACGTTGAAGATCTGGAGACACTACCTGTATGGGGAGAAAGTGGAGATCTATACAGATCATAAAAGCCTCAAATATTTCTTCACCCAAAAGGAACTCAACATGCGGCAGCGACGTTGGCTCGAGCTGTTTGAAGATTACGATCATACCATCCAATATCATCCTGGAAAAGCAAACGTAGTAGCTGACGCATTGAGTAGAAGATCATATGCGGGTACGAGTGCAATGTTGTTAACACAAAGGCCCATTTTGTATGACTTGCAAAGGATGGAGATAGAGATGAAGGCTCTAAGTACCCACATGATGATATCAAATATACGAGTAGAACCGACTTTAATCGATAAAGTTAAAGTTGCTCAAGCTACGGACATAGAGCTGATGCATATGAAGAAGGAAGTGCAAGAAGGTTCTATTCCAGAAGCAAGAATCGATGAAGAAGGAATACTTCGAGTCCACTCAAGACTTTGTGTTCCTAACGATTCTGATTTAAAGTACAAGATCATGATGGAAGCACACAATACACCATTTGCAATCCATCCTGGAAATACCAAAATGTATCGTGATCTTCGACATACATTTTGGTGGAATAATATGAAGAGAGAGATTGTAAAGTTTATCTCGAGGTGTTTAACTTGTCAACGTGTAAAGGCGGAACATCAAGTACCAAAGGGTCCATTGCAACCACTTGAGATTCCGAAATGAAAGTGGGAACACATTACCATGGATTTCGTTACGGGTCTTCCCACGGTTTCTCAAGGCATAAATGCTATTTGGGTTATTGTTGATAGATTAACCAAGTCTGCTCATTTTTTGCCGATACGGGAGACTTATTCCCTTGAACGTCTTGCTCGTATATACGTAGATGAGATTGTGAGACTGCATGGCATGCCAGTATCCATAGTTTCGGATCGTGACCCAAGATTCACTTCAAGATTTTGGGTTAGCTTGCAAAAAGCTATGGGCACAGATTTACGATTTAGTTCGGCATACCATCCTCAAACGGACGGACAATCAAAGAGGACTATTCAAACTCTTGAAGATCTATTAAGACTTTGTGTCCTAGATTTCAAAGGGAGTTGGGATAAGTACCTACCATTGGTGGAATTCTCTTACAATAACAGTTATCAGGCAAGTATAGGTGTGGCCCCATTTGAAGCATTATATGGACGAAAGTGTCGCTCTCCAGTATGCTGGGACGAGGTGGGTGAAGCAACATTGTTGGGACCAGAGTTGGTACGCATGACTATAGAGAAGATCCAAACGATTCGACAACGTATACAAACGGCACAGGATCGACAAAAGAGTTATGCGGATCTTCATCGAAAGGACGTGGAATTTGACATTGGGGATCATGTATTGTTGCGCGTGGCTCCATGGAAAGGAGTTACAAGATTTGGAAAGAGAGAAAAGCTCAATCCACGATTTATTGGTCCATTTCAGATTCTTGACCGAGTAGGAAATGTGGCCTATAGACTCGCGTTACCTCCAAGTATGTCTCGTGTTCATAATATTTTTCATATATCTGTGTTACGTAAATATGTGAAAGACCCAGACCACGTTATTGAGTTAGAACCGGACGAGATAGCTGAAGACTTAACGTACGAAGAGGTACCTGTCAAGATCTTGGATAGAAAGGAGCATGTCCTACGCACGAAGGTCATACCACAAGTTAAAGTTTTGTGGGGAAACCATGCTATTGAGGAAATGACCTGGGAGTTGAAAACGGAAATGAAAGCGAGGTATCCTCATCTTTTCGAAACACCAGGTACGTACGTCAATTTTGAGGACGAAATTTCATAAGGAGGGGAGGTTGTAAGACCCCAAATTATTAATAAATGAAATTTAAATGCCCTCTATTTATTATTTTGAAATAGTAAGTGTTAAATTGATTAATGAGGTTAGTTATGGGTAAAATGCACAAATATTTCAAATAAGCAGGTGGTTATAAAATATTCATTGTTGTCGGGGAATATTCGTTTGGTCGTGGAATATTCTTTCTGTCGGGGAATATTCGTACGACGGCGCAGTCTTTTGTGGGCCCCATAACGGAAAGCTATTGGATGAAGAAAACGACAAGTATATGTTGTTTATTAATAATGGCGTAGTTATTACCGTTAATACTGTTGGAATACCCGGTGGTTAAAACACAGTAATACGCGTTGTTACACAGTAGCACACTGTATTGCACCAATTATTGATTCTTACGTAAGAAGGCACTACTCAATAATGGTTACAGTAATTACTGTTCAGTATTTTATTTTATTGATTCAATAATTGTTGCGTTGATATTTTATATTACTGTTGTTTCAATAATTGTCACTACACAGTATTTTCCATTATCAGATCAATAATTCATATTATTTGAATAATATTATTAGATAACATTATTGGCAATGTCTAGAAAGTTCTGTCTAAGGAGAGGTTTGGTCATCTAATTGCGCGCCAATAAGAAGAAATCCTTATTGGAAAGCCCCCTCTTTCCTGGGAACGGTCTGGTTGTCATAAATGTGATTCTGTAATATTATTTGTGAATAATTAATTATTGATTCATATGATAAGGAAATATTTATTTTTGTGGATATAAATGAGGGATATATTTTTGTGGTTAAAAATGAAGGAGTTAATGTTGAGGTTTTTATCAGTATTTTTGTCGGAATGGAGGTATTAAAAATCAGGGTTTTTGAGATATTTTGCGGGGGTTATAATTTTTAATCCGACCGTTGGATCGTGGTAATTTTTGGATATGTTATACATATATAAGTTGAGTATATGTCCACAAATTTTGAACCGTTAAAAATGAACGTATGATTTATTATGAATTTTACGAGATGACTGGTTCAGAAATTGTTGAATTTTCGGAGTTAATCATTTTGGTAGAAAATTCTAGAACTGGTGGGCCCCACTCTTGGTTGGTGAAGAAATGTGCTGAGATTTTTATTCAAATGTGGTGGGTGGGAATAGTAGCAGGTAAAGCCATCAGGTTGCAGGTTAAGTCTGCTTCGGCGTGCTAACATTTTCCTATAAATAGAGGGCTAAGTTAGAATTGAAAATCACACCAGAAACAAGTTTTCTCTCTTTCTCTCTCTAGATTATTGAGTGTATTTTGTGAGTATTTAGATACTTTGAGAGTTTCTATTCATCAGAGCAAGTGTCTTTCAGCCTTATACCGGTATTCCGACCAGAAGTACTGTCTTTACGAGGTAAGGGATGTTATTTTATTCGAAAATGATATTATTTCTTCAATATCATTATGCCGAAATATTGGTTAGAAATTTTTATCAAATTTGGAACTTTTCACGTCGGGGTTACTATTCATGAGTTACTATTCACGAGTTACTATTCACCGAAAAATAAAATTTTCTTCTTTTCGTCCAAAATATCTATTCTGGGTACTAGCTTTGATTGTATCCATGTTTTGATCATTCTTGAAATCTACTTCACTATGAATAATTATAAGGTATTTTTGGACATGGATAAATCGAAATACGAATCCTTAATATTTGTTATTTTGTTTCATTGGATTCGTTTTCTTTAAGATATTTTTCATCATCCTCAGTCCTAAATGATGATATTACTGAATATCTTTGGCCCGTAGTGCAAAGATGAATGATTAACTGATGAATATCTTTGGCCCGTAGTGCAAAGATGAACAAGTGTTGAGATGAACATGACCGACTGGTGATACAAATGAATATCTTTGGCCTGTAGTGCAAAGATGAATATTTGATTAAAGATGGTTATTGATTGTTGTTACAGGGATAAAATATTGATGATGGACTTTTAAATCTTAGAAGATAGTAGAACTCATTCTCTACTTGACTCTTCTAATGGTTTGCTGTTTCCGATGCAGTTATTGATTTAAAACTTGTTGTCTATTGTATTCTATTAGATTTTTCCCTGTTGAAGACTAACGATAATTTGTTCTATATTATCTTAGTCATAATGTTCTTTACTGGGCTAGTTGAGCTCACCCTTTTCCTTTTTGTTCCATTTTTCTCAGGAGGCGAGATTGTAGCGAGTACTAATCGGGGTATCGAATGATGGTTCTAGAAGTTACTTTAGTAGTCCTCACCTTTTTTTGTGAAATAATGTATCAATAATTGTAATGAGGACTTATTTGAGTGTGAATATTGTCTAAATGATAATATTTGTATTTAAACTCACAGTTCTTGTGTTGTAATAATAAAAATGTAGTTGTTTCTGTATCATGTATTTTGGCCACTCAGAATGGGTGTTGTATACCTATTTTGGGGGCGTCACAATCCGTCTGTCGCAGTTGATATGAAATAAATTCAAACCGAAGCGTGTTATCTGAATTTGACTTATTAAATAATTTTTTTAATTAAATCGAATTGTATTTAAACAACTCTACTCAGACTCGATTATGCTCGAATTTAATTCGATTCGAAACGAATTATATTTAAAGAATTTCGAATTCAAGATCGAATTCGACTCTCTACATAATAAATAGTTTTATAATACAAATAATTGCACATTGAATTTATTGTTTTATTTAGAAATTAAAAAATATATTTACAATTACACTTTACAAATAAAAAGATACAATTAAAATAAAAAAAAAAAATAATAACTATTTATTCTAATTTTATTAAATTGCGCATATATTATAAGAGAATGTATCAAGTATCTATTCGAATTGTATCAATCGAGTATGTATCGAATTATGATCAAAAATTCAAATAGTTTGAATCATAAACGAGTCGAGCATAATCTTGATCAGATTATACTCTTCTTTTTATTCGAACTATTTCTTGTGTTTAAATTTAAATCCTATCATTAACGAATTTGAGCCTTACTCATATTTTTTCAAATCTAGCCCGAATCAAGCCAAAATTGTTTGGTACGATTTACAGCCCTAAACGTCCACTAACTAAATAATGAATACTCCATTATATGTTATAATAATACGAATTGATATGATAAATTATCGCCTGGACTCTTAAGATAAATTATCGCCTGGACTCTTAAACGTAAGATCTTGACTCTGTGGCCCAATGGATAAGGCGCTGGTCTACGAAACCAGAGATTCTGGGTTCGATCCCCAGCAGAGTCGGATTTTTTTGCCTTTTCTGTTTTGCTGATTTTCCCTCAAAATTGCATAGACATAAAGGATCTATGATCTTTGCATTACCAAACAGGAAGACAAAAAACAAAAACCTATGAACGTAAGTAAGATGAATACACTTGAATTGGTTTGCAGAATCTTGAAAATGAGTTATTTCAGTAGATTCCAAGTTTTATTTGGAAGATATAATCCTCACATGAACATAAAGTAAGAAAGATAAATACACTTGAATTAGTTTGCAGAAACTTGAAAATGAGTTAATTATCAAACATTGAGTGAAAGATCATGCCACATTCGCTGCTGGTAGTGCATACAAGGACTTCAGCTGATTGCTTATGAGCTTGCTGTTGTTGATAGCCATTTGGAGTTCCAAATCATCAGACCACCATTGCTCCAACCCATGCGCCTCCAGAAAATTTTGCTTGCCCTTTGACAACACAAACAGCTTTGCAGCAGCTTGCCTGTTTCTCGGACCCATATTCTCCTTTTCCACCTGCTTTACCTCTGCTCCAGCAGAATCAGTATAATAGCAGCAAATATAGTCATTGTTGTTCACATATAAATGTGGCACCCATTTTTTTAGTTTATTGCAAGTGTTTTCTCCCTCGTCGCCACTGGCCTGAGTTTCACTGCTATAAGGAAGCATTGATCTAACCCTCTTCCAAACAAAACCAGCTTTCTCTCCGATATTTTTCAAACTCATTGCAAGTGAAACAGAAGGTGGATTAAACAAATGGGCCTCCACAAAGATTCCTTGTTTGGCTAATGCTTTACCCACTTGGAGTGCAAACCCAGCCCCTAATGAATGGCCTGCGATACATACATTGCTACTTCCATACCTATCCACAATAGATTTCAGTGCTTCCAAAGCTCCATTGAATCTGACAGAACCCTTTAGGCTTTCCCAAGCTAGAAACCGGAGATCATCTTCTATATCGCGTCTAATTGTTGGGCTTTTGAGTAGTGTGCCTCTTAGTACTAAAACAGCCCTAGGTGCACTGCTGGGCCTAATGAATATGTAGTCTGCCAAAGCTGCGGATCGATCCCATTCTAGTATTGCGCCGTATACAGATCCATCTCTTTCATCTGTTAAGGTTTGGGACAACTTGTACTTAAAAGGTATCCACCATTTTGGAGCAAGAGCGGTTTCTTTTGTCTTATTTTCTTGTCTGTCAAGTTCAAGTAGGTAAACTGCTTGTATGAAGCAGGTAATAACTGTCCTCTTGTAATTCCCATCCTTCCTAAGAACATAATTAATCTATTTAGTGCTAATGACTAAATTCTGTAACACGATAAACATAAAATACTGGAAAATCTATTAAATAAGTGCAAGTCATACTACAAAATATAAAATGACGTGATGGATAACAGATGAGATTGGAACAAGAAAGGTAAATATCTATAAATTGTATCGAATTTATCTAATATTTTCAAAGATGGTCTAGGTGTGGTGATCCGAAGAATTAGGATTTAACTGTCTACATATGATAAAACAGCAATGATGATCAGCTTGAGAGTTCCATCACTCTCTCCAACCTCTCCCCAACTTTTGAGCAAAAGATACATATTTTTGTATATACACAACTAAATAAGTGTTTGTAGATACGAGTTAGGCTTGATCCATAGGATTTCAGATACATTGACACTAGGACCAACTCAGAGAATAAAAAGGATACAGTCAGATATTTTAGCGACTACCTTTTCACCACCTTAAAGAAACAAGAGTTACCAATTTCCTATCAACAAAAGAACCAAGATCCTAATTCTTTCACTTCTGGATAAAATAGCTTAGAATCAAACAAAATGCATCATATTTCTTAAATGGTACCTGTTTGTCAACAAATTATACATCCTGGAACACCCCCATCTAGTCCAGCAATCGCCAACTTTCATTAACACAATTAAGACTTTAGGATGAAAACTTCTACTGCATTAAATATCAATCAACTAACTTAGCTGAAATAAAGTATACCCTCTTAGAACTTGAATTTCAGTTCCTAAAGTAGGATCTCCAGAAAGTAAGTGTGCACAGACCAGTATTTCTATATACATAGCGTCTCCGTTTCCTGCATACTACAAATCAGGTGTATATTTCAAACTCACCACAACAGTTATTATTTAGCAGGATTCGAGTCAGATAGGTGCTTCCCAAATACCTTAAATTTCGTACTAAAGCAGAGGTGACCAAGACAAATGCAGATCAATTAGATTCTCAACTTAGCCACAAATCTATTAAGCGATTCTAATGGTCTTGGAAAAATATAATAAGAACTTCCCTTAAATGAATTATTTAAACAGAGGGCAGAACAGAACTGAATCTATGGGCTAGTCAGTTTAGCTATACATCTTCCATATATGCTTACATTATACAAATTTCATTGTCATTATCGGTTTTCTACACTCCCTTATTGGTTACTTGTCAACAGCACTTATTTACACCTGTAATTCAGTTCATCAGATTGCCGAAGTTTTTGATTTTCCAAGAATAGCTAGAGTGGCTGCCCCAAATTAGCAAGTTTTATCAGTAGGAAACCCATCTATTCGAAATATACAAGGAAATGGCTAATTCTCACCAACTCAAGTCCGTGAATTCTGACTCATAAGCAAATTATATCAAACATTACTTACAGTTTACTACACAAAAAGGGTAACTAAATCTTTATAATATACCAGAAAGATCCGAGATACCCAAATTCTGAAATTCTTAAAACAGTTCTAGTTTAGGAAAGTGAACAAATTTGCTTACTGTGTTTACTCCTAAATTAAACGCTTAAAGAATCTAATTTGGTTACCATGTTACCTCACCTGAAGGGAAAAAATATATATATAGTGAAGTTCAAATTAACAAAACCCAATACCAAAAACCCAGCATAAAAATCTAATTGTCTCTGTACTTACCAACTGGAGTTAATGAGGTCTCTCCAATTAGGAGAAGAAACGTTGCGAGGCCCAGAAACATGAAATGCATAGGGATGAGGATTCTGAGACTGCAGTGTTGTATTTTCCTTTTCCCTCCCTTCCTTCACCACCACCATCTCTCCGGCAACCTCCTCCGCATTCAACGAATATGTATATATATATATATATAAGTGAAATACACCCACTAGCCACTTAATTCCTCTTCTTCTTCTTCTCCTTCTCCTTTTCTGATTCTGATTATGATTCTTATGCACTAAACGAGTGGATAGGAGTAAAGAGTAAAGAAAAAAGAGACGAGAAGGTTTAGACTTTCGCTTTGTCAGGGCTTTTTCATGGTATCCGATTCGAAATATTTGAGAGACAAATTAAATTTATTTGGACTAAATTAAAATTGATGATGATGATGATAAGCCTTCAAAATGCTTGGTTTTTGTTTTCTGAAGAGGCTTCAACGGTAAATTTTCCCCTGCTAAAACCTTCCTTAATCCTTACTTGTTGGGGTTATACTCGTCATTCTAGAATTTGTTGTGGTTGTTTTTCGAAATTGAGCAAGGCATTTTCAATAAGGCTTTAGTATCTAGTATCTATTAAATCATAAATGTTACTATAATATTTGTTGGGAAAGTAGGGCAAAAGTGTAATTCTCCTCAACTGTGGTGGAAAAATATATTGATATTACAATATTAAAATCCAATATTAACCGTTAGCTCTCTAAAGGAGGACATTTGTAACAGTTTGATTTATATTTAAATTATTGCTGATAAATATGATTTTTGCTGAAGTTATAATTGCTTATTTTGTACTCTTTGAAAATAATTTTAAAAAATAGAATTATATTTTGCATGAACATACGACACAACCACATTATTAGCATCTCCAATGGTTATATAAACTCCGATAAACAATTCTTAAAATATCCACACAAAAATGAAGTAAAATAATATTCTAAACTCAAACTCAGTTCATGCCGTATCGTGTTAAGCTATAGCTATTATACTAAATAGGTCAATATTAATATTACCCGCTTAATCATTTGTGTCAAGATTCTCAACACTAATACTAACCTATTTATTAATCGTGTTAACGTGTTAACCCACATTTAACCCGTTTATTATATAAATTAAAATTTTTAAATAAAATAAATAAAGATCATTCACTTATTTTATTGAATAAATAATATAATTTATTCATCACAACAATTATTTAACAAAAGATAAAATAACATGCTTAGAAAAGTAATTAAGAAAGTTAAAACTCAATATTTAAAATAAATTATAACGTTATATCATATTTAGTTTTAAATTATTTTAAATAAACGTGTCTAATCGTATTAAACGAGTCATCCCATTAATTATATGTGCTTGACACATTTAAATTTCGTGTTGAACTTGTCGACCTGTTTATGACACGAATACTGTGTCAACCTCTTATTTTATATCGTGTTCCTCTACTTAAAAGACAAATTAAACATGATAAGATGGGGGGAAAAAATGAAACAAGCAAATAAATGAAATAAGAACATCCTTTGTAGAACAGGAGGGGTAAAGTCATAGAAATATTATTTCATTCCCCTCCATCAAAGTCGAAATCTAGATTTGCAAAGAGCATATATATATATCTATCCTCACTTGATAAGAGAGAAACTGATAGTAGTTACTCCAATACATATAGGCTATAGCAGCTATATAAAGGTACAGACAGTTTCATAGAATTTCATAAAACATTGTCTTAAGCTTGCCTGACAAGGGTAGCAGTCATGCAGAGCTACTTCTGAATTATTTAGGGACAAATAAAAACACAACAAAATTTTAACTTTAGCAGCAACTTATAATTTTTTGTAACGTCGCCAAGCTGCGGAGTTGATCAAAAGGCAATCCAATACAAACCAGTCCAGCTAAAAAGACTTCTGCTGAGTGCTGATCTGATCCTGCTTCCAAGCACCATTACAAGGATTTAGATTGCAGAAGACTCGAGGAATGAACAATATATATATATATAGAGAGAGAGAGGGAGAGAGGGAGAGAGGGAGAGAGGGAGAGAGAGAGAGAGAGAGAGAGAGAGAAAGAGAGTGAGACAGAGACAGAGAGAGAGTAATTACTGAAAAAATATTGAAAAAGAAACTTACAAACTTCAAAACAAGAGATTAAGTTGGGAATTCTTTGAGGCCCTAGGGAACCCTGCTAATTTCTCACGAATTCCTTTATTTATCTTTCGAGAACGACAATCAATTGTCATGGTCTTCAAAACCTTTGCATTTTTCAGAATAAACTCTATTGCTTCAATCTCATATTTTCTGCCATTGAACTCATCAATTTTGGTTTCCTTGAGATGTAACAACAAATTGGATACTTTTGATGGGGGTGGACCAACCCATGAATCCTCTGAAACACCATAATAAGGACCCTGATAGGGAATTGAATTTAGAAGCCTATAACTTTAGACAGGCAGTTATAACAAGCTAGATTATCATATCAAATTTTGACATACCTTGAGAAGTTTAAGAACTTCTAGATTAGGTGATAATTCAAGAAATCCCGCTAGCACATTCCAACCCAAATCACCATTAGCGCCAATCTCCAAAACAATCAAATTATGGAATGTTGGCAGCCAATAAAACTTTTCTTCACTGATATACTGCACAAGAGAAATTACTTAAATAACATCACATTTAATCTAAATACAATATCAAGTGAATACATTACAGAATTCAACAACTATTGTTACTAGCTCCATCTAAGCATATATATATATATATATATATATATATATGGGCTATATGTATATACACAGCTATGTATTACACAGTAGGGCTATGACGACGGATTTTTTAGGCTATGGCGATGGTAAACTGTCGCCATAGCCCAGAATTGCTATGACAACGGGTGAAACCGTCGCTATAGCCCAAAAAACTGTCGCCATAGCCGACTGTGTAATGCACAGCTGTGTACATATATTTTTCCCTCTATATATATATAATATAATATATATATATATAACTAACACAATCTACAACCTTTGAATTTCATATTCAAAAATTGAGCCTCGTGTTATCTGTCAAAGTATTATTATAAATCTTATCACCCCCAAGCATCAAATAACATGATCAAATAAATTTTTTTAAAGATGCAAATACAAAATAAATTAGTATGTACAAAAATGAAGATATTTTTATTGTGAGAAGTTTTCAAGGAGTTGAACCATAAAAAAGAAAAGTTAAACATGATACTGATTACTAGAGAAACTTACACCTAGAGTTGAATCGGATATGGATAGAAATTTAACAGTTCTGATTCCTTCCAAAAGCCGCCTTAAGATGCAACTGCCGACGGAAATACGTGCTTCCAACACAGATGAAAGGTTCACATAAATTTCATCTGTAGCAAAATCTTCAAGATCAAGGTGCTCAAGTTTGGGAGCATCAATCTCTAGCTCGTATGAAGAGTAAGTTACAAAATGATCCATCTCAAACCCTAGCCTCAAGCGTTTCAAAGTTGGGATGGAAACCACCAGTGAACATCGATCGTCAAAAGTCCATCGCTCTATATACAGTTCTTCGAGAACTGGGCAGCCAGAAAAGAGCAGGAGCTTCTGATCTGAGTCTTCATCACTACATTTCATGATACTATCTAAATGAAGAACTTTGAGACTAGGAAGCCAAACAAAAGCAGGAACTTCTAGTAGAACTGCCCATTTAAGTATTAAAACCACCAATGTCTTGCTTTCAAAAAGATTGGAGGGCAAGATGATAGGGAGACTAGCGTAGTATCGGAGCTCCATCTTCCTGACATTGTGCTCAAGGACAAAACTGATCCACGAGTTGACCCGAAACTCATCATCGACATAATGACGCTCAAAACAAAAACTTTCAAAACAAGACACTTGAGAACCAATTAGTACGCTTTCAACAAAACTCATAAACTTTGAATCCACATCCATTTTTGTCTTACTCAGACCTCTTGCTATGGTTTTGTTGAAATATAAAGAATCATCAAAGTTGAGTGTAGGAACAGAAGCCCACATGTCTTGCCATCTTTTTGATAAAACACTAGTTCCTACTGCGTACTTTGTAGGAAGAATTGAAAGGATTTTACATATTAAATCATCAGGTAACATGCTGATCCGATCTGTGTCACCACCATTGCTCGACTCCATTACTTTCCTAATGTGTTGCCTAAAATGACAAGAAAATAAAATAAAATAAAATAAAAACCTGGTTTTAGTTAACAACACAAAACCGTATCACAAATTACTTGGTTTAAATCTTTTCTTATTATCCCCCTAGTTAGTGTTTGGTTATTTATATCTATCACATTTAGAACCTGACAACTCAAGAAATATAACTAATACCAATTCCAACTAACTATAATATAGGAATATATGAAAATGTTCCAATATATTTTGTCTGCTGTATAAATGAAACTCGGTCACAGTAAAGCAAATTCATGAGACAGTTCCGTATACATAAATTGATAAACTAAAACGCATCCAAAATCAGGGTCAATTTACTTATATCAATTTACTTTTGATAAATATGAAGCATGTTGAATCTGTGAAACTCAGTAAGAGATACACAAGTTAATAAGCTATTATTTTTAATAGCTACACACATCCAATCAAGTCCAAAACTATTATTGATGTAAATAATTTACTAAACTAAAACATATCCAGAAACAGGTAAATATAACTTATCTACTCAGACACGATCTCTTATAGAAAAAACAGATCATGGTGAATTTGTAAAACTCACTCAAGGTAGGCAAGTTCATGAGCTAATTTCATATGGCTACACATGTCCATTCATCAAAATGTACTCCACACAACTTTCAAAAGAAAATGTTGTCTATATGTATCACCTCTACCTAATCCCTTCTCATGTCTCATTTAAGGATTCCTAATAGTAGATAATTGAGGAAAGAACTCCAAGAATGAAAAAACTTTATTAATATCATTTTAATCACAAATAACCCCTTGGACCGAACCAAATGATTCCGTGGATTGTTTTGGTTTGGATTTTTCAATAGTTGGTTTGATTCAACTTTCAAGGTTCAAAAACTAAAGAACTAGTGGGTTGGTTAGATTTTGCATTGATCCTTCTAGAACCAAGAATTGAACCAAAGCCAAACCACAGTGAAAATAATCAATAATTGATTTTAAATGTATGTCAAAAATTACACACATACATATTACATAATACAGATTTATCACTTTTAGGCTAAAAAATTCATTACCGATCTATCTTGTTCTAAAATTTGAGTTAGTTGTTGATCCAAGTCAACCCAGACCATAAACACCCTTTATTTACACTAGTAAAACTGACCCTATTGAATAAAGTTTCTAAATCTGTCACTGTAATCATCCTGAATTAATACACACAAATAATTTACCAAGCCACAAAACATATCGGGGTCAATCTAACTTGTAGATTTTTTTATTAATGTATGTTATTCCGGCTAAATTACTAGATGTTAAGACTTTTACTCTGAAATATCTAGAAATTCTTAAATCTAACTCGCTAAACTTTAATCATGAAAAGATTAAAATAACTTATCATTAAGAAAATAATTAAGAA
This sequence comes from Panax notoginseng, assembly GCA_016801055.1. Classification (NCBI taxonomy): domain Eukaryota; kingdom Viridiplantae; phylum Streptophyta; class Magnoliopsida; order Apiales; family Araliaceae; genus Panax; species Panax notoginseng. Next base: position 187,779,415 of record CM029012.1, read on the forward strand.
CTTACTAATTGAAGTTAAAACCTTGAAATCTACTGATTTAATTGAGTGAAGAAGATGAAACTCTCTAAGATTCTTGGTTCTGCCCTAAGATTTTAGTATCCAAACCTCAAGAACATTTGCCCTTCTAGATCTTTTACTTCTGCCGCCTCATCCCATCTCAGCCTCAAACCAGATCTCAGATCTAAGATTTCCTTCCTATTTTATTTCTCCTCTTTTCTTTTTTCCTTTTTTTTCTCCTTTCCAAATTTTGTTGAATATATGTCACTTATTTATTTTCTCCCTTTTCTTTTATATTTATTTTATTTTGTTTTGCTTAGCTTGTAAGACTCCTCCTATATATGACAAGTGGCCTAACACTCGTCATATCTCATGCAATGCCATATGTCAAAAATGTTATAATTTATTTATTTTTTACAAAACCTAAGAATCTATATCAACTTAGAAAACTATTAGTTATTCTGTAATACACATCAGGAGGTAATCCTTTCCGAAGGATCGAACAAAAATATAGCATTAACAAAGAGTGAGAGTCAAACATAACAAAAATCTCATCTGAAATAAAAGTTCATTTAGCTACGAAGTAGATGCAGAGGGGAAAATTGTACTACGTCCAAATTGTTAAAACTTTTTGTTGTTTACCAAAGGCACAAAGAGATCTAGAAGGGGTTGAATAGATCTTTATAAGACTAAAGTTGAATGTATTACCAGATAATTAATTAACTGAATTAATTAAGCACAACGGAATATTAGTTTTAAAACCCCCTTAAAGATTTAATGAAATCTTAGGTCTGAATTTAGTTCTTGTGAATTTAAGACACAAATAGATATAGCAGATATTAACAAAAATGTAAATAATGAATGTAAATGACAGAAGAGGTTTCAAGTGGTTTATAGTATAAAAGACTTCTAGTCCACTCTTGTACTCTACGAGTAGGAAATCGACTAAGGATGCAGAGGGTCACTAAGACCAGATCACTAAAATCTATTACAGTGAATCACTCAGATTCTTTCAAGTCATTCAGACTTGGTAGATGTCACTTAGACAGGGGGAACTTAGACCAGTTCACATATAACTCTTCAAGTAAATTAGACTTGGTATAATGTCACTAAGACAATCAAAACACAGTTGCTGAGTTAGTTGTTTAAGGTGCTGCTTAAGTTGTGTTGAGCTTGACTTCTTAAGAACTTAGCAGCAGAAACAGTTGTTCTCTTTTCATAGAGTGAGGCTCTTTTAACTTTGGCAGAGGTTCAACTTTTTCATGTTATTGATTCGTACTTGGATTTGAATCCTCGTACTTTTTTATATTGGACTTTGAGATGTTTCCGTTGGAAAGTTGTTATTGCTTTATTAAATGCTCAGATATTAGAAGATCTCTGATGATGACTTTCAGGGAGGTTGAGACAACTTACTTTCGGCTCTGACACGTCACATCAAACTGTTGCTTTACCTACCACGTGAGTGTTGTCACATCGCCAAGTTAGTTGTTAGACACAACCCAATCTGATCTTCTATTTGAATTTAGGATGAGTGGCAAACATCTAGAGATCTTCACTCTACAAGGCACCTCAATGTCAGTCTTATAACAGACGTGACAATTTCTACAACTTTGACTGATCATAGAGTTTCATGTAGAACATAGAGTATGGGCTAGATTCACTCAACGTTCAATACTCTACGCTCTGCTCTACAATAGCTTGCTCTACGATTTGAGAGAAACTCTACGATGTGCTCTCAACGATCTACTTTACAAATGACTCTTTATGATGAATACTCAAAGATTCTTGAGTAGACTCTGCGATTTTTCTTCACTATACAATCTTAGGGTTGACTTTAGGATCTTGAGATAACTCTACAAACTTCTAGCAGACTCTGCGATCTTCCACTGAATTCTTTACAAAAGGAAGGCTAACTCTGCAAACTTTAATATACTTTACAATTTGCTAGAGTAGCTTTACGATTGATCAACTTGACTAAACGGTCGATTTAATCATATCATTTATACATCATATCAACTCATAAGATTGACTTAACAAGTTTGATATTTCTATTCTAAATCCTTTTACATCATACTCTTATTAAGGACTTCACAAAAACTACTGATACAAATATACATTAATCATATCATCATCAAATTAAACATGCATTTTCTAACAACATCCCCCTATTTGATGATGACACAAAACCAGTAGTTTCAGAGCATTCATCAATTCTACGATGCAAAATACTTGGAAAATTAACATAACTTACTATATAGTGAGCAATTGTATTGCTAGACCAAAAGAATGAATTTATTGATTTATTCAAAGAATTATACAAAGAATATAAAACAAATATTTACAATGACAGATTTATACATTGTATACCTCTATATATTTACCTATCTTCTCTCCCTCTTGCTCTTAAGAGGATCCATGCGCTCTGCTTCTCTCCTTTTATAATAGGTCTCTCTCCCTTCATTTTCTCTTGTATGAATCTCTTGCATAAAATCCTTTGGCCCAAGATCGGGCATGTTAATTCTTTATTCCCTTTGAATGTGAAACTTGGGATCACCAGATAGGATTTGTGAGCCAGTTGGAGTCATTGTACTCAACGACTCAGGCCTTGAAGAGGTTGAATGGCCACGATCAATGGTAAGTGCTTAAGGTGTTCTATAGGAAGGAGGTTGAATTGATGTTTGTTATTGAGTACGCCTCTTATCCCCTTACTTCGTTCTCCCCCTTTTTATCAGCATCCCAACCTTGACGCATTGATTTCGTCTAAGAGTTGCTTACGCTTTGAACAAGCTCCTCCAATTGGGTTCTAGACATGGCAATGTCATCTCTGCTTTCTTGTAGTGTCAGCTTATTCTCGTTGTTGATGAACAAGAGTCGTAGCATTGTCTATTCGTTCCATAGCATTATTTGTTCGTTCTATTTAGTTCATCACCATGCTTTTGAAGTCGGTAAGTGAAGAGCTGAGGGAAAACACCTTGTCGAAGAGGAATTTGATTGATTTTGCATTAGTTTGCTGAAGAGAGACGACAACAGCTTTGTGATCAGCTATCTCCTTTAGAAAGATTTCATCTATATTCGGAGATGGACTTGAACATATTTTTCATTCGCTTGCCAAACTCCTTTCCCATTTTGCCAGGGACATTAGATGCATTTTCAGAAATTTTAGCTAAGCTTTTATGTATCTCAACTGATGTTTCTTCAAGACCTTCATTAAGCTCATCAGCAATGAGGTTCATCAACTCAGTCAGTTGGGATATGTAAGGGATAACTAGACATGTTCCAGGATTTGTGCCAATAAAGCTTCTGCTCCAACCATATCACTCCGATCGTAGGATTATCTACATCGATCATAGGATTTTGGACTCTACAATCGGAGAGTTACTAGTTTGTATATCAATCGTAAGAGTGTTGAGACTCTACGACTGGGGGGGGGTCAGTCTTTTGTACATCAATCGTGAGGTTTTGGAACTCCACGATCGGGGATTGATAAATAAGACTAGAGGATAGCTCAGAAGTCGTAGTTTGAGACTCAACGACTTCTTCATATCTAAAGAAGAATGGACGAGAAGAATGAATATTGAATAAAGAATTAGGAACAAAAGTTACCTTATTATTATATGTACAGGTGGAGGAAGAGGGCTCATTGCAGATTGTCTTTGTTGCAAAAGAAAGAACCCTTAGGAAATTCTGAGCCACCAGCTTTAGATTGGGAAATCTGGTGTAATTTCATCTAATGAAGCTACGATTCCCTTCTACTACTGCTCTCACTAATGGCATTATAGGCATCAAGTAGAGCGTCGATAAGATAATGGTACTCATGTCTACTTCGATGTTGGAGTAGCAATTAAAGAGTTCTTCTGTGCTCATTGTGACTACGTGTATTTGCCCTGCCCCTAATCTTATGAACTTGCCAAGGAGGGGAGCTTCTGGATTTTCCTCTGTTTCCGGTACAATGCGCAACCTCACTTTCCCTGACGTTGATGGCTCTGAAGGGGGTACTTGAGAAAACTATGGTTGCTCCCCATCAGAACTAATCTACCTTATAAAAATCAAACTCTCTTTCATGATCACTCCTTATTGCTTTGATTTCCTATTCCTTCTCATTCATAACAAGCTTGAAGAATTTGATCAGTTGATTGCTGATTTCATCCTTAGAGCTTAGAAAGAATACTTATGTGAATCTAGTGTAGTCATCTGCTACCATTAATGAGTACCTTTTTCCTCCAAGGCTGGCGGTTGGATAGGCCCAAAGAGATCCATATGCAACAGCTGCAGAGGGGCCTATCAGTTGACTACCTTACTTTTGAATGAGCTTCTTGTTTACTTTCCAAGCTAACAAGCTTTGCATGGTCTTTCTTTTACGAAGCTATGTTTTTGCAAGTCAATTACTAGATCTTTAGAGACAAGCTTTGACATGCTTTTAAAGTTCAGGTGAGATCAACTCTAATGCAACAGCCAATTAACATCTTCTTAGGCTTTAGCGAAGAAGCAAACTGTTTCTGACGAACTGAACTCTGCGAGATTCACCACATACACATTGTCTTCCCTTGATTTAGTCAGAGAGTTGGATTCCAGGTCTCGAACTTGACACTAATTGTTGAGAAAAATGATCTGATGTCCTTTATCACATAACTGACTAATGCTTAACAGATTGTGTTTTTCGACCCTCAACATAGACAACCTTGCTGAAAAATATTGCACCATTCCCAATTGAGTCATATCCTCGAGTCTTCCCAGAATTGTTGTCTCCAAAGACAACTGTAGGACTATCTTTCAGTTTGAAGTTTGACAGAAGAGCCTTGTTGCGGGTCATATGCCTTGAGATCAACTATTAAGATACCAAATAGAGTTAGTGGAGCTCTGTACCCTCAATATAAGTCGACCTTTATTTTAGTACCCAAACTTTCTTGGGTCCAGACTTGTTAGTACCCTTAGGGACCCATATCATGTAATACCCAAGAAAAAAAAAAGAAAAGATAAAATAAAATAAATAACATTTAAATTAAAATTTTAAATATTTTAATTGGACTTTATCTTTTAGTTGAGTCAAAGTAGTCATTTAATTTATGTGGGCTAATAATGTATTAATAAGTGATGAATAAATTAACTTGATAAGTTGGGCTTTAAACTAATTGGGTCTAATTTATATGTGTAATATTAAAATACTATTAAAATTAGGAGAAATAATAACATATAATAATAAAAAAGTAAAACCTAAATTAAATCCAGGATAATTCTAATCAGGTACGAACCCTGTTAAAAATTTATTGTTATTTTAATATAATGATGTTAAGAAATTATGTATTGATTCGTTCTGTGGAGCATCGGTAAGCTTTAGAGAAGTGGATTGATATGACAATTAATAAATATTAATTTAATCATACAATCACATAATATAAAGTTCGTTTATTATAAGATAATAATGCTCCTGTTCAGGTTCTTTTTTTCAGGAAGTATTAATTTGTATAAATTGTAATGATATATATGGATACAGGTTTATAAAGTAGTATTACTGCATATAGCTTTAGGTTAAATTTTGTCACATCTAATCCTATGCAAATTACAAAGACTCACATTTAATTAGAGTCTGCATGTTATATAAATAGTTTATCTATATATATATATATATATATATATATATATATATATACTATCATGGCGTGAATGATGACTGATAAACAAAGATCACATTTTTTTTTATTATCAAGTCAGTAGCACGTAAGGTTCATAAAACTAATAAAATTGTATTTTATACTTAATATAACACTAGGTTATATTGTATATTAAAATAAATTTATTTTATTATAGGTTGTATTTGTACTAATATTAAAGTGGTTGAATTTATAAAAATATAAACTTTGTAAGTTAGTGATACAATTTAAAGTATTGTATTAATTTGGTGATTATATAGATCAAATTGAAGAGGTCTAGCGGTGTGATTCGGTGAATTATTTCGATATTATATTTAGATACTGATTCCGTACTCTTTCAGCGATACTCTTGTTAAATTTGATTTGTTCGTTTTGATCCTTGTTTCGAATTTTGTTATGATTTTACATAATTATTTCTTGTGAAATTCATATATTAGTTTCATTTTGGAGTTGATACATTGGACTCGTATTTGTACTCTTTGAATTAGGTTATCATGTCTAGTATTTATTTTGATATTTGTAGAGCGATATATGTTGTTACATTCTTTTGGAGACATTATGATTTGATTTGGTTCAACATATACATTAGAATCCTATTTCTGTGGATATTGTGTCGCATATGTTGTGACATGGTATCTATTTTATTGGTATTATGTCACGTGTTGTGACACGATACCTATTTTTGTCGGTATTATGTCGCATACGTTGTGATATGATATTTTTGTTAGAATGTACCGTAGGGTATACCTGAGCTATAACCACCTGTGGGGGTACCACAGGCATGTCGTCTTGTCACGAGAGGCATGACACTTTCTGTGGTGGTGTGATTAGTCCACGGCGTCTCCGTTTGGGCTCCGGAGGAAGTGGGCCATTTGGTGTTTTGTTGTGGGAGGCGTATGGGTTAACCCTAGTTTTCTGTTCTGCGGATTGGTGATGTTGTGCCAAACACACCTATTCGATTTGCATACATTTGATTCGCGATCCAATGTGTGATTTGCCTGTGTGACATTATTTTGACTTGCATGTGTGATATTGTTTTGACTTGCCTGTGTGGCAATGTATATTTCTGAGCTCAATCGGTATGAAATAACACCCAACCATTTGATTAAGGCTATTGTTTCATTGTATTAGTTTTGTTTGTTCTGTTCAGTTCAATTAATTGAGTTAGTTAATTTAGTTCATTATTTATTTATTTATTTTATTTTGTTTGTTTCGTTAATTCTGTTGAGTCAGATATATTCTATTCAGATTTTTGGAGAAGCTTAAGGCTTTATTCAGTATTTTGTCTCAATTGATTTCATATATCATTTGTATATCTATATCCGTACGGGACAATTGGCTCATGCTATGTTTTTTCTTCCGGCAGGTTTGCATGGGTGATTCAGGGCTAGTGTGATGAGAGTGCTACCTTTGACCATCTAGGTTGATTCGAATTTTGGTTTTGATTATTTTGACTAGTTGGAGAATTGTATTTAGTACTTCATTGATAGATATCATTATTAATATTTTGAAGTAATTTGTGCTCTGTTTACTAATTTTGAGGTTTGTTGTGCTTTGTGCATGACCTCCCTCTCCTATTCGGGAAGGGGGAGTTACATATCAGCTTGATTTTGGGTCTATAATATGCTGGATGATAATCATTATAATAGCATAATGTAGCTAAATACTCATAGTTATGACAGGTATAGCATTTAATATGATGCATGTGTGAGTGTGTTTGGATTTTTTCTCATCACGGACACATGTAGATGATAGCCATTTTTAGCCTTTCTTCTTGGTTGAAACTCTCTCTACTTCCATTCTGCTCTACGATTTTGTGGTTTTGTAAAGTAGAAGCCAACTCTACGTTTCAGGCCAGGTTGGTTTGTAGAGTTAGTTTTACCTGACTCTACGACCCTTCGAGGCACGATCGTAGACACCAGTATGTGACCTATTGTTCTTTGGAACAATAATTTGGTCCGCAAAGATTGGACAAATGAGAATACTAGGCTCAGCGACCTCTTTGGATTTCACAAACACAATACCCCTATGAGAAGAAAAAGCACTGTTGTTAATTTCTATTGATTTATCCACACTTGGATCTGAGGATGAATCCCCAAATCCTAAACCTGATCGATCGGAGACAACTCTCTGTCTTATGATCAAAGAGTCCATTGACAAGGTATAACGACTCTATATTGAAATTGTCTTCTCCAGCTCATCTATCTTAGAGGTAAGGATTGACTTTTTTTGTGCACTACATTCAATTATTTGCCTCAACCTTGCATTCTCAACCTCAAGGTTAGAGAGAGAGGCAACACTCCGTAAAGCTATATCCAACTTTACTTGAACTTTCTCTTTCTCCTCTTGAAGAAGAGAATGGCCCTTTAATAGAAGCCTGAACCTTTTCATATATTAATGCAGATCTACAGTCATATCATGTAATGCAGTTCTGAGATCATTTATATCTACATTAGAAGAATTAAAGTCAAATACCTCACTGATGCTAATTTCTTAATAGTCAGTGGTTTTGCTAGCATCAGCTTCTATAGCCATTAGACAGAGATTGGCCACATAGGGTCCTTCATCTTCGCTGGACTCAGAGTCAGAATCACTCTGAGTCACTCGATGACCCTTCAGCTACAAAGCCTTTTTCTTTCTTGTGAAACTTCTTATAGCCCTTAAATTCTTTCTTGGGGACTTCTTCTTATCTCTCTTTAACTCTTTTCGCATGAGCTTATTACACTCTACGATATAATAACTTGGCTTCTTACAATTATAGCACAGGTCGTTCTCTTGATCTCTGTTGGTGCTCTTGTTGTTGTTGAAGAACTTTCTTGGTCTATTGATGCTACCCTTTAGCATGAACTTTCTCAGTATTCTGACAAGCAGAATTATATCTTCATCATCAGCAGCATCATCGTCATCAGATGCCTTTAGAGGTTTTAGAGGTTGCTTCAGATGCCTTTAGAGCAACACCTCTTTCTTTCTTCTTTCCTTCAGAAATAATCTCAGCCCGTTGGTTCAACTCTAGCTCATAGGTAGTAAGTTACCGTAGAGCTTTTGCACAGTCATTTCGTGCAGGTTCTTTGACTCTCTAATGGCAGTGGTTTAGGCATCTCTTTTGCTAGGTAAAGCTCTCATGAACTTGATGTTGAGGTCCTTATTAGGATAGACCTTTCCATAAGCTCTTAAAGAATTAAGCAGCACATTGAACCTCTCATATATAGCAGTAATATTCCCTCCAGGCACATGAGAGAATATTTCGTACTGCTGAGTCAGAATAGACTGCTTATTCTCTCTAACTTCTTCAATACCTTCATGCATCACCAACAAGGCTTCCCAAACTTGCTTAGCAGTTGTGCAATTGACCACATTTTTGAACAACTCATCTTCTAAAGCCATAAATAGGATGTTCTTGGCCCTTTTGTCAAGTTACACCAACTACTTCTCATTGTATGTCCATTCAGCTCTATGCTTGACAACCATCTTGTTTGGATCATCAGTTGTTGAAGCTAGCTTTAATGGAGTGTATGGGCCACTGATTACAACATCAAATAGATCTTCATCTATAACATCCATATACGTCTGCATGCAAACTTTCCAAGTAACAAATTTTTATAGATAACCTCAAAGCGATTAGCAAATATTCAAGACAACCTGCTCTGATACCACTTGTTCCCAGAGGCACAACAAGATCTACAAGGGGGGTGAATAGATCCTTTATAAAATGTTTGTTTGTTAAGAATGTATTACCATATAATTAGTTAAGCACAGCAAAATATTAGTTTGAAAACCCCTTTAAAGATTTAATAAAATCTCAGTTCTAAATTTAATTCTTGTGAATTTAAGACACAAATAGATATAACAGATATTCACAGAAATGTAAATACTGAATGTAAATGACACAAGAGGTTTTAAGCGGTTCGTAGTATAAAAGACTCTTAGTCCACTCTTCTACTCTACGAGTAGGAAATCCACTAAGGATACAAAGGGTCATTAAGATCTATTACAAAGAATCACTCATCACACTCGGCAAATGTCACTTAGACAGGGGTCAATTAGACTAGTTCACATAGAACTTTTCAAGTCACTTAGAGTTTGTATAATATCACTAAGACAATCGAATCACAGTTGTTGAGTTCGTTGTTTGAGGTGTTGCTTAAGTTGCATTGAGCTTGACTTTTTAAGAACTTAGCAACAGAAACAGTTGTTCTCTTTTCGTATAGTGAGGTTGCTATTGATTCGTACTTGGATTTGAATCCTCGTACTCTTTTATAGCAGACTTTGAGATGTTCCCGTTGGAAAGTTGTCGTTGCTTCATTAAATGCTCAGATCCTAGAAGATCTCTGATAATGACTTTCAGGGAGGTTGAGACAGCTTACTTTCAAATCTGACATATCACATCAAACTGTTGCTTTACCTACCACGTGAGTGTTGTCATCGCCAAGTTAGTTATTAGACACAACCCAATCTGATCTTCTATTTGAACTTAGGATGAGTGGCAAACATCTCGAGATTTTCACTCTGCAAAGCACCTCAATGTCAGTCTTATGATAGACCTAACAAGTTCTATGACTTTAACTGATCGTAGAGTTTCATGTAGAACGTAGAGTATGAGCTATATTCACTCAACGTTCAGTACTCTACGTTCTGCTATACGATAGTTTGCTCTACGAGTTGAGAGACACTACGATGTGCTCTCTACGATCTGTTTTACGAATGGCTCTCTACGATGAGCACGCAATGATCCTTGAGCAGACTCTGCAATCTTTCTTCACTATACGATCTTAGAGAGGACTCTACGATCTTGAGATAACTCTGCGAACTTCTGACAGCCTATGTGATCTTCCACTGAATGCTCTACAAAATGAAGGCTAACTCTACGAACTTCAATATACTTTCCGATTTGCCAAAGTAGCTTACAATCGATAAACTTGACTAAATGTACTATCATTTATACATCAATTCAGCTCATAAGATCAACCTAACAAGTTTGATCTTTCTATTCTAGGTCTTTTTACACCATACTCTTATTAAGGACTTCACAAAAACTTCTGATACAAATATATATTAATCATATCATCATCAAATTAACCATGCAATTTCTAACACTTTTGATTCAGGAAGAATTGTATACTATATCAAATCAAAGATCTAGACAAGCTCTACGGACTCATGCCATTCGTCTGTTAGACATGTCGTTTTATATGCCAAAAAAAACTGTTTAAAGCAATCTTATCATCGGTCAAAGTTTTGGTCATACTTTATTATTCTTAAAAAAAAATTGTTTTGTTATTTCTTTATCTAAGTTAGGTGGAAAAGTAGTTTAGCACTATAAATATACTTCCTTGAGGTTTTTGGAGATTAAAATTTTACTATTATCATGAATATTTTTATATTTCTCTTTTAGAATTTTCTATTTTCTTTCCTTGTGGATTCAAGAGCATTTATCTACATTTTTACTAGTATGTTAAATTAACAGATGTTCCGCTGTCAGGAGTCCTCTAACAATACTAATTCAAAAATATACAATGAATTATTTATATGGTAAGTGAATTATAAGATATAATTTTTGTACGAATTGAGAATATAAGTGAAAAATATGTGTTAGTCATATTGTATATATAATTAAATATGGATGAAGGACATGTTTTGATCAACGAATAATTGTAGACTTAATATAAGTTTTAGATTTTTATTTTCTTGTGTATCTGATGTCTAAATATGAAATTTCATAAGCATGTATAGAGATGCATGATACGAATTCAACACAATTCGCGACATGAAACACGACATTTTTCTAAAAACAAGATACAATACGTTAGGGAATACGTTGAATTTTATGTATATTTTTAATATGATTAAATTTAGTTGTTAATAAAGCATGATAAAACCAAGACAAATATTAAAATAAATATTTATACCATAAATGTCTCCAAGTTTAATAACAAATATGATTACAACATGCAACTCTAAGAGAACAGGATTTGTAAGAGACAAGAAATTAGTTAACTTCAAAGTTTAAGTTCAATGAAAATACTAGCATTTATCATAATATATCTAGAAATAAGTATGCAATACATATCTTAAAGTGTCCGTTAAGTGTTGGTGTCCAACACTTATCCAACACGGATACGTCAACCTCCAAGAACTGTCAATGCTTCATAACATATACTAAACAAAGCTCCAGTAGCAACTCCCAAAAAAATAGACAATATATATCGAGTTCATTATGGATTAGACAAAATATACAAGTTTTGAAAGGTCTTGTGTTATGAAATTAAATATGAACAAATAACATTTATATGTAACACTATTGCTAACAGCCAAATCAAGCGTTTGTTAAAAGAAAATGAGTAAAACATAAAAACTTACCTGGGGTTTATACCCATTTCCACTTGTCCGAAAACTATGATTTCACCACCTACGATTTGACACCCATTTTCAAGTTACCTCGTTTCCTTTCATTTTGACTGCAAGTGTACTCACTCGCATGTTGTCCAACAATTATAATTCCTTGCCAAATGTCCAAAACAGCTCTTTATAAGTATATCTAACAAATAAGTAAAACCCAATTTTATAAAAACGATAATAAAAGGAATAAAACCAGAACTGATACCAATAATTATTTTCAAAAATAGTACTCTATTATTATAATTTGGCAATTTTGCTGGCATGAGCTCCAAATATCTAGTCATATACTACCTAAATGATATACATCCTAAACAAACTCATGTTTAAGGAATCACATGATAGGTTTTATAAGGTACAATTTCATCCAACAAGAAAATTAAGGTTATGGTTTGTAGGTAGCTTCTTCATCTCAATGAGAAGTAAATAGAGACGATTTGGCAGTCCATTGTTTCTTCTTCCTCAATTGCAACCTCTACTTTCTTCAAATCTAAACTCAATCTTAGGATTCATACCAAAAGCATTAAAATGATGAAGGTTAACCAACTATAAAACGAAGACACCATCTCTTTAAGGAGAGACGATTGCGGAAGGGTGATGACAGTGGCGATGGTGAACAACGGTGGTGGTGTTGCCTTATCAATTGCATATTTGGTTTACATGATGGTTATCAATCAATGTCAGCTTCGCATATTTAAATTGCATCTTCCCTTATGATTATGATTCTACATCTGAATTAAATTCAAAGTTCATATTTTGGGCTAATGGATTTTGAGTCTCCTATTTTCTCCTTTTCTGTCTCCTCCAATTCTTTGTTTTAAGTGTTGAGTTTGAGTTTATTAGGTTTAACTTTTTGTTGTAGTACATTTAACAGAGCATGACTAGTCGGTAGCCAATGTTTTATCCCTAATTTCTTCTCTGAAAAAAGAAGTTCACAACCTGTGGGCCTTCTACCTTCATATGGCATCGCTTCGTCAGGCTACTATGATTTGGATGAGTTTGGTAAGGTTTTGATGAATAAAAGTAAGAGAGATGAACACTGCTAGGTAAGGGTTAGAGTTGGGGTTAAAATAGTCTTTACCCATTAAAACTAACGGTGTTAGGCAAAGGTGTTGCAAAAATGGATGTCAAACCACAAGTGGTGAAATTGTAGTTTTTAGACCATAGGTGTTGAAGACAAAATCAGTGTCAACCACGGGTGTTTTTTGTGTTTTACTCGAGGGAAAAAAAAGAAATCACCCCTTCAACAAAACTTTCTAAAATGTTATCCATCTCATCTGCAGTTACATATAAGCATCCATGTATAAGAAAATGTGCACAAGTATTTTTGGTGTTTTAAGTATTTCGGGTTGTTAAATACAATTGGTAGCTTACTAGAATTTTGTAATGTTTTTCGAGTATAAAGCACCAATATCATTAGAATAGAGCTTTTAGTGATTTTAAAACTTTGGGACTATTATAATTTTATATTTTTACTTCTATCTTGTGCTTTGGAGTGTACAAATAGAGCCATCGGAGTTTTGGGGCAGTTACAGTCGGTATCAAATAAAAAGTTTCAGATTATTAACTTGGCAATTATACAGATTTATCAGACCGCTACTAAAGGCCTTATTTAAAGAGTTTGGTTTCTCATGGTTTATTGTATGGTGTCGAGGATTATATTAATTTTTCGAAATTGATTTGAGGCCTTAATTTGATGCACTGGTCGGCGGGCATAAGGGTTTCCAGCTGCTGAGATCCAAAAGCTTAATAATATGAATTTGTTTTCTGGAACTATAGTTAAATGTCGCTCTTATCATAATAATGAATATATTTCTAAAAGTTAATAAAGCTACGTTTCTAATCACATACATAATTCTGTTTCCCTTAAGTCCCTATCTGTTGAGAGGTAGATCGTATCAGGCATATACTTCCGTCAGGACATACATGTTAATAATTCTTTTCCTTACTATTTTATTTATTACACTATACTATGCAAGCCTTATTTCCTAAATTGAAAGGTTAGAAGCATTCAAGTTAAAAAAAAGAAGCTACATAGGCATATTGTCAAACACCTTACGTGCAACTTCAAATTAAAAGGTTGAATAAACAAGGAATATCAAGTGACACAAAGATAATGTGTGAGCCGAATAAGAAAACAACAATCCACGAGAAGAGACTTACGTAGAGATGGAAAATGCTCTCCAATTTCCATGGATTTACTACTTGTTACTATGCTTTGAGTTTATGGTTCAAGGGACTCGCTTACTCAAAATATCAAGCGATTACCCAATGATCTAATAAGAGTAAATTGAATTATTCAGAAAATTGTTTGTTTGCGGAGGGCGGCAAAAATACGTAAAGAAATAATAGACCGTTCGGTGAATAGAGGAGACAGACTCGTATATGTTACCGTATTATTAGTATTTAACGAGCAAGGTCAATTAATGTTTTACTACTACTATTTTTATATTTAAGTAAAAATAGTAAAAAAACTACTTGCTGAAAGTTAAAAATGTTCCACCAAAATACTTTCTATCAATCATGCACCCATAGTATTAGTAGGAGGCTACAATCATACAAGTTAAGTTACAAGGCCATCGTTATAAAATTATTTTTAACACCAAAAGATGTTGGCCGTGTCAGCTAAAACAAATCATTGATAATTCATAAGCTTTATCAACATGGAGTTTCATGAGCTAAAAATTCATTATTATTCTTCTTCTCTCTCGGAGACATCTCTTGGTCGGTGGGTCGGATCGGTTCATCACCTAAAATCACTCCTTGCTTTATAATGTAGTTCCATTTGTCTTGAAACAGGTAGAAAAAAGCAACTACTGAGACCTCAGCAGTGAAAATTGTTGTCCAAAGATTTATACTTTTTGAGCTTCTCTTATGGTAGGCTTGTAAACCTGTGTATACATTTATGATTCCCAGTAGCCAAACCGCAGTCCCCAGCCCCCAATGCACCAAAAACCATACACTCCTTCCTTTACTTCCCCTGTAAACCAACAATATATAAAGTGTTCAAAACTCTTTCTTTTCTTTTTTTCCTCAAATGGAAGAGATTTAATTATTACCTCTGAGGCCGGATAAACCCAATCAAGGCTTGCAACCATATGAAGCCATAAAGGGCTAATCCCATCCTCTGGTGATTATTATTGAAAGAGTTTTCAAAGTTTCTTATCGACAATATTGCTCCTGCTGTTGCAAGAAATACTGCCAGTATCTGCAGAATGGAAAATACATATTCACCAAGGGGAAGCAAAAAAGAAACCGTGCGGGGATTGCTTAAATCCATATCAATTCTTAATCAAGGCACTACATGATCGATATGATGATGCTGATGCTGCTGGTGAATATTATAACATTGCAGCCTACCATGTGTTTTGTGATTGAGAATACATAATTAACACCTAATGCCATAATTATAGTTTCAAATTATGCTCATATCCAAACAAGAAAATCGTAAAGCTACTTGTATCTTATTAACAAGAATAAATTCATCCATGCCTTTTCTTAGTTTTCAAGTATTCATGATAATTGGTGTCTTCAAAATCATCCATGCCTTTTCGTAGGGCAGCATTCACTTTTACTTATCTTTGACCATCATTAAAGGTTAAAAGTGGGGTATTTCAATCTAACAGACATACTTTAAAGAATTGATACTATACTTCATGTGACTCTGTTAAGATTTACTTTGTCATGGTGAAAATGATTATAAGGGTTTACTTGCACAAAAAAGGAGTTATTATTTTTATTTTCGTTTATTTATTTTATTATTGGAGTGCAAACAGAACCAAAAAGAATAGAACTTGCCTGTAGAGTAGCATGTGTGTAGAACATTATTTTGAGCCTTCTTCCACATTCTTCCCTATTTGACATTCTGATAACAAGTATGCCTACAGGTATCAAGAAACCCATCGATGCCCAAAGGAGAAATCCGTGGAGTTTTATTTCAAATAATAATTTAGGACTCAACTGAAAATTTGTAGACAAAATGAGTTGGTTTGTCAGAAAATTTCAAAGAAACATGAAAAATATTCTTGAACAAGAATTTTTATCTTACCTTATTATGCCTGATATAATTGTTGATGGCGTGGGAGTTTTCTGGTTCTGCTTCTTGTTGAGACGATGCCCTGATAAATGGTAGAATAGTAAGAACAACAACAGTTATAGTAATGATGAAAGGCACCAACTTCTTCCCTTGTACCATTGTTGAATCTTTTCAAAGAGAAAAAGAAAAGAAAATCGTGCTTGGGCTTCGAATTTCTGATAGTAATGGCGGATTTAATGCACTATAGCAATCTGAAGATGCAGCTCAAATTAAAACTCAAGAAGCTCAATGAAACATTTCTCTAAAGGTAGGCTTAAATAATCTATGATTTTATCCACAGGCTCCACTAACTACCTTTCTATACATACATATACATATATAGTATATGTATATATGTGCGGTTGTTTGTGTTTGTGCTGGTGTATGTTAGTTTGTGTATGTGTATATTTTCTCTGTCAAGTGTGTATGAACTTGGAAAGTGGAGGTTTTTTCTTTCTTTTCTTTATAAATAGGCAAACAGCATAATCTTGTTTGTGTTGAAAGAAGCCCAAGTTGGATGCTCCCCATTAAAAGGTAATAAGGTATGGCCTTTGCATGACTTTGGTGGTACAGTTAGTAATTTATGGGTATGAAGAAAAAAAAAAATTAAGGCAAGAATGAGTTGGGATTTCAACTATGTAGGGTCAATGTCAGACTTTTCTAGTTTAATGGAACAGATTGTGGAATTTCAGAAGAGCATTGTATCTATAGTCAGAATGTTATGGAAGCAGCCAGCAGGGATACATTGACAAAATGCTACAATAGTAGTAAACACTATCTTCTACTCACCCACTACCACTGCCTTTGAGTATGTACCAACAATTTTAATAAGTAATATTTTTTTTTTGGGTGAAAATTATAGCTCCGTGAGCAAAAGCTCTTGTCATGATGAATCCTGCAATGTATTGGTGATAATCTGCTCAAAAGTTTAGAGATACAATAAATTCTATCTTTACACCATGTATGATTTCACACAAAACTTCTAACATATCAATACTTATAAAGTCCTGCTATATATTTTATTATCAAATTATGATCCACATAACTCGCAATAAAAGATAATACCATTCCAATAATACTGCTTTTAATTTACCATATCCATATCAAATTATGATTTATGCTAATAATACTGCTTTTGATTTACCCAAATATATATATATATATATATATATATATATATAATACTGCTTCTGATTTCTTGAAAATCATCATGATGGTTCTAGGCCTGTTACATCATTATCACATATATCTCATTTATTTGTATGTATGAATGGTACACAAATGTGGTCCGTCCTACTCCTACCTTTTAACAAGAATGTGGTGGAGAATGAAACATACATACATACACACATACAACACTCTGCAGCTAGCTCATCTTTCTTTCCATTTTGCAGTCAGAGAATCATAACCATGATGATTCCAAATGAACACAACCAAAAAATACAATACTGAAAATTCCACAACATCCCCCCAATTATGCAGGACCTGGAATGCAGAAAATATTGCGATTGTTATATTAATCAGGGTGGGTTTATTCGGATTGAATATGCTTGCTTGCTTGCTGATGGTTAAATTGAAAATGTTCACTATCATCATCACACCAACTAATCATTCATTCATACTGTTTTTTTCCCCGTGGAGTTAGATTTTTACATGACACGGAAAGGGCGGATGATTAATATTTGTTTGTCATCAAAAGTTTTTGTTGATTAGATGCTGCTATGCAACCTCCATTTCCATTGATTCGAATAGTGGATTTCTTCTTATTGTCAATTGGTGTATTTATTTACTTCATGCAATGACTTGCTTTTATGCAGCACAAACATAAATCTAATAAGACATTTTGTTTTAGGACCAAGGGAGAGGATTATTAGGATTGCTTCTAAAACTGTTTTCTTAGATTATAATCTAACGGAATGCTTTCATGATTATTATTATTATCTCACGACAGTTAGCATTAACGGGGACTCTCCTCCAAAAAACCTCATTCCTCATCTTTTCATGGAGTCGGCCGCCAAACAGGCATTAATCTCTACACCATTTACCATCACAAAGTTCTACCATATACAAAAGCATTCCCTTGAAATATATATTACAACTCAAGTAAGAAAAGCAGCAGTTGGTAACCACCTCTAGGGCTGGGTGAAATGGGGGAGTAACCTCAATACCAAAATCTACTAGGTAACCCCCCCCCCCACCCCCAATAAAAAATAAAAAAAATATCAAATGCACACAACAGCTTTTGCCTAGTACCTGTAATACTTGACACAGCCGTAGCAGGAGGGATAAGGAAGGAGGAAAATTAGTGGCACAATAATACACACCAAAGTAAAAATGTAAAAGGAACGAAAAACTGCTGTGCAGGCAAGTTGGTCAATGAAAACTTTACAATTACAAGAAACTTCAAGGATGTGATGTAATATTATGAGCATATAGACAGAAATGGAAATAGGAAAAAATACAAACAAATGAACAAGGAAAAGAAAGAAATGCAAAGACAATTCTATGAAGCACCTTAAAAGTTTCTAAGAGTATCAAAAACTGATGAAGCTGCTGGCATTCTGTGCAAAAGTTAATTTCAATCGCCCAAGAAATTCACCATCTTTAGCCTGAAAAGCAGCATCCGCAGCTTCCTTTGCCATGCCAAATCGAGCATAAAGCCTCTTCAGAATTATAAAATTGTATACCTCGAGTATTTCTTATAAATTCCTTCATCTTTAGCCTCAGAAGCAGGCATCCACAGCTTCCTTTGCCAAGTCAATTCGAGTATAAGCCTCGAGTATTTTCTTATAAATTCCTCAAGTCTCTCATAACGTACATTAAACTATAAATCTATAGTCAGTGTAAAACTCTATATAATATAGTAGAACAAATGAACTATATTCAAAATGTTATCTAACGTGTGCTCCTTAATGACTAAATTACCTCAGCTCAGCTCAGGGATCTGCCAATTTCGGGATATAATTTAACACTTGACCATTCTGATCTGTGCATCAATGCATGCTTCCATAAAGGGCCGATAACCTATTTAGCAAACGAGGAATTAAAGAAGAATAAATTAGTGTTCAACTCATTATTTTTTCTTGCAACAAAACAACCACAAATAGTTTTTCCACCTCTTTTTTATTATGATTATTTTGAATATATGACCTTAAAAAACATATCACATTTTCATATACAGAAAAATAGAGGAACACCTTTTGCGTTAGATACAAACTTCCAGTCACCTTTGCAAAGTGTTATTAGATTGTATATAGAACCCGGCCAAGATTTGTTTAGAAATCTCGAAACATGTTTAACTTTAATTGTCATCCTCAATGTAAGCTCAAATCATTCGAACCAGAATTGCTGCTATTTTTTTGTAATTAAGTTGGAAATCTTACCAATTGATGGAAATTTATTTCTAAGGCATCCCAATCTCTGAAAGCAAAAACTTGAAGCCAATACCATTGTTTTTGTGAAACCTGAATTAAGATCACAAAAATAGTAGTAATATATAAATTAACAAGTTTCAGATTAACTAAACAAACAAGTAGTGAAGAATTATATCCGTGTATCTATCTATTGATGTCTGGTTGTATATATCATCAATTGAATGGGCCATAAAGCAACATTAACCTTAAATTCTGTTTTAAGATGATTTCCCAGTACAATACATGTGTGAGCGTCACTACTTGAATCTAAAAAAATGGCCTGCTTAGTCGCCACCTCCAAATTATGTTGAAAACCAGCAATGAGAAGTGTGTATAGTTCCAAGAAAAGAAGCAAGTACCAAGTTCATATGATACAGCAGGAGGTCAGGTTGATGAATGATTATATCACGTGTAAAAAACTTTTAGGTGAGCCATTAAACCTGGCGAAAAACTATTGCGTCAATCATCATATCTAATCACATTTTATAGGACTGACAACTATTTTGTATGTTGGGCTGGACATTCTACACGTCTGCCATGTATAATTTGAAATTAGTTATTTAATCTAATTTTTTAAATAATAGTCGGTATCTCTCTACTCGATAATATCTAACATTCACGGCTTCAGTGTGGTTATATTCAAAAATATTTTTAATATAATGTCTAATATACCCTTCAAATTATAATGTTTAATATATTCACTAAATATAAATTTCTATGTTATAATTTTTACTTAACTTGATCTAATTAATTAAATTATAAATTTATGCAATAAATAACATAAATATCAAAAAATAATAAATATTTATTTCATCAAGAAAATAAAGTCTTACATTTTTTGCTAATTAAATTTCTTAAAAATTTAAATTTACGTAATATACATTCAAATATATTTTTTGTAATTAAAAAGTATAATTTAATAAGCATAAAAATACAAAATAACGTAAAAAATTAAGTATTTTTTCAAATATTAAAATTTACCTAAAATAAACATATTATTACATAACAAATCTTATTAGTCATATAAAAAGTATTAAAAATTATATTAATTATTTTTCTCAAATATTAAACTAAACATAAGTCACACTTAAGTATAATTATTTACAATAAAAATGACAAATATTATTACTCAAAAAGAAAAGAAAAAATACATAAAAAAAATTCTTTCAATAAGATAGAGGTAGTAATAAATATTATTATATATTTTTATTCAATATTGTATAAAAACAACACCAACTATATACTAAATAATGTAATTAAAATCACAAATATCCCAAATTTTGACATATACTCAAGAAAAATTTAACATATAAGAATCATAATATGAACTAAGAATTTGAATAATAATTTTTGTTGTTAAACACTAAAAACTAAATTATCTACATACTCAATCACTTTAATTAGAAAACCTCCATTAACAATTTAATTTAAAATTATTAATATTTGTATCACTTATCCAAAAATATGTGTTAATTAAATTAAAATATTTGAATGAGATAGTCTTAATTACAAATAAAACTATAATAAAAATGTATTGTATTTAAAGAGGAGAATTAAACACACACACACATATTATTCAAAAATTAAAATTTGATAATATACAAGTGTAAATATATAATTTTATCTATTTAGTCAACCATAAAAACTTACCTGATACTAACTACTATTACTTAAAAAATAGAGGAGATGTCAGTATTATTATAGTTATCTAGTGAGAGTGTCACTGTATTTTACTCTTTACTCTGTTATTTACCATTTACGTTAGTTACAATCTATCTTGGACATAAAATTATTCAACATATGAACTATTTTTCTATGTATAATTACATATTTCCTATAATGAATATTGTAACTGGATTTTTTGTTTTACCAAAAAAAAATCACAAAAATACTCATACGCAGTTGTATTAGTATTTCAAATGATTGTATGTTGTTGATAAAATATTTAAAATAATTCTTTTGGGAAAATATATTATTTAGAGTTGTTTTCACTATAATTATATTAATGTCCTAAATTTAATATCCAACTGGAAGTGTGATTAGGCACCCGTCATCTCCCTGCTGATAATTTAGGATTTGAATCACCTCTATTATGCATTCTCATCAATTTAATTAAATACATTATATTTTTATAATTATAAATAAAATAATTAAAATCGCTATAGGTCAATTAATTTATTATATTGAATAACATAATTATTTTAAAAATAAAAATAATTCGACATAATTTTACCATTTGATCGGGGTTTTTTATTTATAAAAATTTCAATGGAAGAAATTTTTTTAAAACTTTAAATGATAAAAATAATTTATAATTCTAATTTTTTTATAGCATCGATTTTAATATCATAAACTATTTATTAATATATTTTGATTATTATTAACAAAATTATCATTATCAAAATCAAATAATTGACGTATTAAATGAAATTGAACAAAATGTATAATGGAGAGGAGTCTAATCTAAAAATTTAGCTCACATAATTAAACCTTTTTATTTAATAAAATTCACATGATAAATAAATGGAGGACGTAGGTACTTGGTAGGTAGGATGTAAAAGCCCGGGGAAAAACTTAACCATCTCTCTGTAGAATTGCAGTTGAACTTCTCAGATTAGGTGGCTACCAACCGGTAACACCCCTTCCTCCCCCGCCCTATTTATCAGCTCCTCTCCACTCTTGTTCATCATTCTCCCGCTTCTGGTCCAAGAAAATTATTTCTTGTAAGTTGCGCTCTTAATTTATTCCGATCTACATTCACTAATTATTAGCAATTTCCCACATCTATTTACAGTACTAATTCAATCCTATAGTTTCCACGTGCTCTTAAACATTCAGCAAGTTTTGTAGTAAATCTATCTCGCTGAATGGTTTCCAACATTCTAGACAATTTTACAAGTTCTTCGCCCATTTGTGATTTCTGCCGCTAATCGCTGTGATCTTGATTTATCAAAATTGATTTTCTTTGTTCATACATTATTATGCATAGCCATTTTATAGGGTTCTGTTTTGGGTTTCTCTAGATAATTTATGTTGGAATCTTCTGCAGGTCTGTTGGCTCATATTATTAGTTACTGGTTCAAATGTCAAAGGACTTGGTAAACCCAGATGAAGAGGTAAGGTCTACAAGCAGAACTCCTTCCGTATGGTATATAAAACTCTATAATTTTTAGTAATCAACTATAGCTTAAGTGTTCCTTTCCTCTCCACCAATTTTTTTTTATCTGTAGCTTGGATCTTCTTTCATTTGGCACGCACACATGAAGATGCCTTTCAAAATGACTGAGTCGGTGCTGTTGTATATTCTAATTGTTTCGTTAGGTTGTTCTTGGAGAAGAAAGAGGCCGTGTCAGATTGATTACCTTGAACCGGCCTCGTCAACTGAATGTCATTTCTTCAAAAGTGGTAAGCTATACATGATTTATTGAATTCAACCCATGTTAAACTTTTATACACAATTTTGGTATTTTTATTGTTTGGTGAGTATGTTGTCCCTCATTTATCCTGCACTTAGGTTTCCCTGTTAGCAGAATACTTGGAAAGTTGGGAAAAAGATGATACTGCAGAGCTTGTGATAATCAAGGCCAGTACTGTTCTTCAGCTTTTTCATTATTGTTGTGGTTGAACTTCATTTTACTAATAAGTTAATAACTCAAATGGAGTAGCTTAAATATCTAAATTACCTAAGTACAGTATACAAGTTAGGTCAGTGGTTTCTTTAGCAGCAACTTACAAAGTCATTATGCTTTTCTAGGGAGCTGGCCGTGCTTTTTCTGCTGGTGGGGATTTGAGAATGTTCTATGATGGCAGGGCATCAAGTAATTACGTCATCCTAAAGACTTTCTAATTTTACAATTTTGATTTAAATCTGTGTCAGGCTTATTTAAGAGTATCTCATTTTATTGGCAGAGGATTCATGTCTTGAAGTGGTCTACAAAATGTATTGGCTTTGCTACCACATCCATTCCTATAAGAAAACCCAGGTATGGTTTAAAATTAGTTTCTTATTTATACATTTTCCTTTTTATCCTTTCCAAATGCAAAGATTCATTTTTCTTTTAGACATAAAGTCACATGAACTCCCTAACATGTCATTACTTATATACTAGCTAAGTAGGTTGAGTACTACTATCATCCCATTGCTACTACAATTTTAGCTACATTACCAGCAAATATAAGGGATTTGTTTTGGAAAATAATTTTTTCCTCAAAAGTCGTCGTTCTAGAAATATGTCTCTAATTTGGAACAGATGGCGTATGTGGGAACAAAATGAAAACATTTCGGATAAATATGTTTACTCCATGTTGTTGAAGAGATTCACTAATATCTGTACATATATTTGTCAGGTTGCTCTTGTAAATGGAATTTCCATGGGTGGAGGTGCATCTTTGATGGTTCCTATGATGTTCTCAGTTGTTACAGAAAAGACTGTGAGTATTTGATATATCTAGTTAGTGGGAGAGTGATTGGATGATCAATAAATATAATCAAATCTCCAAATTTCCCTTTTGTTATTAGATTAATAACGTCATAATAGAAAATGAAATTTATACATAAAGGAAATTATTTCACTTATTTTCACTTTAAGATTTAGGGACGAGAGCAAAGATTTCATAGAAGTGAAAGCATTAACCTACAAATAAACATTATGGATTGAAAATGTGTGCAGTCATGCAAATGAGAATAAAAACAAATCATTAAAAGCTAATGTGATGTAATTATTAATAATGACAATGTTGTTGTAGACTTCAAGAATTTCTGAAAAATGAAATTATCACGAAGAACCTTTAACTAATCACACTTATATTGAGATTTCATTCTACCCCATTTTTGCCTACTTTGTTGCATCTGAAACTTCTTTTCTTTTTCCCTCTAACATATCTCAACATATTTAAAGGATGGGAAATTTTCTAAGGCACTAAAGTATAAGGCTCCATCTGATTAGGATACTGCATATAAAAATTAAGTCTAGACTTACTATTATTATAATCATGCGGAAACTGTGTTCTTAATTTTTTGGTGGTATACTCTTGAATATCTCCAGGTTTTTGCAACTCCAGAAGCAAGTATTGGGTTTCATACTGACTGTGGATTCTCTTACATGCTTTCCCATCTCCCTGGGCATCTTGGTAAGCTATCAGCTAGTATCTTAAACCTCACCTGATACAAATGCATTTTTATTTCTTTGTAAAAAAGAGAAGTAAAAAAAGTGATGCTAAAGTACTTCACTTCTTGTTCCTTGCTGAAGAGTGATTTGTTCTGATGTCATACATAAAAGAATATATAATACAACACAATAAAAAGGAATACTTGGAAGAAGTGACATATTTTGCTTCTATTAGACTACTGATATTATGTGCTTATTTATACAGGGGAATATTTAGCCTTAACAGGGGCAAGGTTGAATGGCAAAGAACTGGTCGCAGTTGGAATGGCAACCCATTTTGTTCCTTCTGAGGTGACTTTGAAGCCAAAATTTTGATAATAAGGGTTTGCAAGCATGAAATTTGTGTATTTTGGCAAGTACTTCAGTGTTAAGTTGCAGTGGTAGCTGACACACTAATGTAGGATGGATTTAAAAAAACTTGACCATGACAATTGGAAGAGTGTCCCTTGTTCCTAGAAATACTGTTGGGAAAGAAATGCATTGAATATTCACACAGCTCCAGTAGCTTAAAACACTATGACATATAAAACACTTGTAATCACTGTAACATATAAAACTCTGGTACAGAGGCTCGACTGAACAAATGATGTCTGTCACTGCTTAAATTATGTGCTACTATTCCAGAATCTTTTGACTCACTGATGGAACCTCCTTTTGAGCTGAATTCATATCTCCAGATTTTTTTTGAGATTTGTTTGTTTGAGGAGTTGTGAATATAATGTGGCGGCGATGGGGTACTCGACTCAACTTCAGTAGTTCATTTGGTTTCTTGTTTATTTGTACTTTTCTTTTTGCATATTGTTGGGAAAAAAAAATTATTCTAACCTCGGAACGGTTGAAATATCTTCTGATAAATTCTGATTTGAAGTTTATTTTTCTATGAATATATTGATGTACTAATCACAGGTGCCATTTATGCATCTTAGAAATTCCTTGAGCTGGAGCAGCACTTGGTGAGGTTAAACTCTGGTGATAAGAATGCAGTCAAAGCTGGAATTGAGGATTTCTCTATAAATGTTGAGATTGATGAAGATAGTGTGTTAAACAAGTAAATAAATCTGAAAGAATAAAACATATTTGCTAAACTCAAAAGTTCATCCAAATCATTTTGTTTTCATTTGCGTGCAGTCAGTCAGTAATCGATGAGTGCTTTTCCAAGGATTCTGTGGAGGAGATCATAAAATTATTGGTAAGTTTCTATTTCTGCTAGGGTAAAAAATTATTGCTTTATCTGGACATGTTTTCATGGAATTGCACAATCTTGTTACTTCACTGAGCCACATAACCTATATGAATGATATGTACTTTGACTTCAGGAATCTGAGGCAGGCAAGGAAGGAAATGCTTGGATCAATGTCGTGCTCAAAGGATTAAAAAGATCATCTCCTACGGGATTGAAGATAACACTAAGATCGGTAAAAAAAAATCTATTCACAAGCGAGATAAGCTAGATATATTTTCTGTCCATGGTCCACTGTAAAAAGTTTATAAGCAACAATAGGCAGCAATTTTATATATACATTTGGACTTTCCACGGTTTTCTTCGCCGTTAAGTTTTGCATAACAATTAGAAACATCTTCCATGGTATCAAAGCAGGAGGTTTGATCCACATGCAACGAGCCACATGCTCCACATCGCATGTGAATCAGTGCAAAACTTAATCTTGTCTTTAATTGAATCAGTGGTTGTCATATTGGCAACAGCATCATATCTTTCCTGCGTATCACATCTAGTAGAAAAGCCTAGTACTCATTTCCTTTGTTTCTTTCCATTGTACCAGTGAAAATACTAGTCGCACAAACGGCATTGATGTCCAATGCCTGAGTCAAGAAGGCTGAATTGAAGACGATGTTATATAACCCTTTCACTCACTTTGTAGACTCTTTTTCCACTTGATTTTTTGTAGAAATTCAGCTGTGCACGCCAATTTTAACAACTTCAGTATCATTTGTGACAATGGCCCTAAAACTCGTTCGAAGCATATTGAAAATTCCTTGCTTTTCCTTCTTGTTTTTGTTCATTGTGAAACAAAAAAAACAAAATATTATGGCAAAGGAATCTAAATTGATCACCTATATATATATATATATATATATATATATATTGAGGAATATATGATACAAGATGAAGGATGAGCATGCTTCTTCACTTTGTTTGTGTTCCCTATTCTTATTAACTGTTTTATATTGTATAATTGTTGATGCCTAGTTTTAGGTATTACTGTATTGGAGGTTTCCCCTCAATTAGGTGTGTTGTAAGTCTAGCTAGATGTGGTCTTTGTGGTGCATCTTACATCTTCATTCATTCTTGAACTTTTTCCAGGTTCGTGAGGGGAGAAATCAAACACTTTCTGAATCCTTGAAGAAAGAATTTAGACTGACAATGAATATTCTTCGAAGCACAGTCTCTGGTGACGTGTACGAGGTGATAGTCAAATTTATTGATTTTCACTAATAGAAAACCATTGCTCTCTGGTCCAGTTTTAAAACACAAATTATTCTTTACCTCTCTAAAATGAGATTTTTCTCTTGTTTCAACATTTAGGGTATTAGAGCTCTTACCATTGACAAGGATAATGCTCCAAAGGTATTCTTTGTCTCCCATGTGTCTGTCCAACAGAAGATGCTTAAAGTGAGGCTAGTTTGGATTAGGTTGGAATTTGATTTAAAGTTGACATTTCAAATGAAGAAAATTTTGCCCTAATGCACTCGGTCAATTATTCATCATACTTTATATGGGAAGTGGCATGTAAATTTTTTGCTAAATTGACTGATTTCTTTTTCTCTAAATATTAAAGTTAGGCCAAAATGTTGGTTATCATTGTGAAAAGGATTAAAGCTATAAAGTATGCATATTAAAACTCCTGCTCTCCCTTTCTCTCTCTGAATGACAGTGGGATCCGCCTACTCTCGACAAAGTGGACGACAAAAAAATACAGTGCGTCTTCCAGCCATTTCAAGAGGACCTGGAGGTCAAGATTCCAGAAATGGAAGAGTGCAGGTATTATGTTTTAGGCTGCCTCTCAAGTTCTCACATTGAATTGGTCACATATCATATTGCACCGAATTCCTGAAAGTTTGTGTTTATTAACAGATGGGATGGAAAATTTGAGAATTCAGCTTATGCACTTCAGAAGATGGTCGGTCGGATAAATTAAATTAAAATTCCCTGGGTAGCAGCCCTGCTAAATTCGTGAGTTATCTTGGCTGATATTTGTACTTTGTACCAAGTTATCAAAAGCTGTAGTGTAATCATTTGTAGTCGCAAAAGCTGCAAATATAATCTTTACTCTTTTATGGTGATTGAAATCTCAAAGAAACCACATAAATACACGAATGATAAAATGCAAATTTGTGGCCTTCCTTTTTAGCTTTTAACCCTACTTTTCATTTCTTACTGCAAATTTTGTTTGTAGGGAACAAAAAATGATAAACATCAATTGATACCAGGGGAAAATAAAATTAAATTTGTAGTGAGAAGCTAATAATAGTATAACCATAATTTTCCCCAGAATATAGGTTTGGGGAGACTAGTGTATATTAATTTTACAAAGAGCAGCCAGCCAACTACAGCCTCCTCCTATCCTAGTAATAGCTTTTACTTGAGACCAACACTAGTGATTTGTCAAAAAAAAAATAATCAGTTGTTGATTTAGGTGAGTTGAGAATATCATACATACAAGTGATGATGAAAGTTCAACTAGAGGAAAGAAAGTGGATTCCGGCAACAAAAGGTAGTCGAAGCACAAGATTATTATTATTATTATACACAGAAAACCAGCAAACAACAAATTTTGATTAGAAAGACTGGAAAATGGAGGAGCAGTCAAACATATATATAGAATAGATTTCTGTCAAACCAGTGTTAATTATCACCAGAACCTAGATAGATACAAATAAAATAAATATCACCTCTATCGTGTCATGTATGTGTTTTTACCTCCTTTTGAAAAGGAAAAATGGAAGTCCTACCTCCAAACCAAAATGTGTACACTTTTTTCCTCCAACCATCCATCCACTCTAGACATTATTATTATTATTATTATATCAAAGCTCAGCACAACTTGTTGGTGCAAACCCCAGCCTAAACTTCTTTGTATCATACAATATATGAAAATTCTGTTGCTGGTAGTTCCCAATTATCGACATAGCAGATCGAGGAGTCCCCAAAATTGCCAAACAAACAACCTCCTCAGGATCAAGCTTAATGAAATAGTTCTCAACTGGGAAATTCCACAACGCTCCATCGCTGAATTGAATCCCGAATGTGGGCAACTCTAGCTTCTCAACCCCAGACACATTGTAGCAAGGATTCAGTATGGGAAAATCATCTACAACCGGATATTTCTTCACCTCCTTCACAAATGCCTCTTTTATAGTCTCATACGCAGGATCAGCAAAATAACTGAGTGTAGTACCCGAATCAACTATTGTTCCCCCAGCACCTTCTGTCGACAAATTCCATGTCTCTTCCGGAATGTTTAGCACCTCTCCCCCAACAATAATAGATTTTATATGAACATAGTAAAATGTATCAACGGAATTCTCATTCCCGGATACTAAAGAAGTGAAATTCAATTCCTTATGATTCAACAAATCCTTATCCTCCCCAAATATCAACTTGCTGCTGACACTCGGATCGCTGTTTCTGTCCACAAGACAATACGAAAACGAGTGGCCATACAAAGACCGGAGCTGGGACGAAAAGGAGAGAGGTCCCCTCCCAAGTCCCAACAATCCTGCAGCCCCATGAAATAGGCCTCTATTCCAATGCCCACATCCAAACATCACATTCTTCACCTCCCGGAATTCTGACTTTCCGTTGGGCGTGGTGAGGTTGACCGTGAAAGTTTCAAGGGCAAAATCACCCGTTGTGTTAGAACTATCCCCGTACCAATAGAAATAAGGGCATGTTTGGTTCTCAGCCTTGCAGGGCTGTGGAGGATCAGGGGATGAAACAAGGTTACAACGGGGATCATGGCAGCTTATATTTTGAAAAGAAGTCGAATCTCCAGGATTATAATGAGGACCATTTTGTTCAAAACAAGCATAACAGGGAACAGATTGAATCCAATTAAGATCACTGCCAGTATCAAGTATCAAAGAAAAGTGTTTAGGAGGTGTGCCAATAAATACATCCATGAAGTATTCCCCTGAGCCAAGGCTCACCCCTGACTCAACACTGGCCATGAGCTGGGGAAAATACTCTGCTGCCGGCGAAATTATTGGCTTAATTTGCTGCCCGGATTGTGAAACAATCTCTTTATTTAGCCTTGAAATGGTATTTTGATTCTTCTTCTCTGTGACCCTAGTATGCAGTGTCTGGATTCTGATTAGGTCTCTTGATGTTGACTCGATTACTGAATCTTTACCCTTGGTTTTCCGACCCTCTGATCGGTGCTTTAGGTGGAGTTTAACCGGCGGTTTAAGCGATTTTTCATCACCACGAAAGTTGTTTTCAGCGTCTTCATCTTCTTTTGTTGACTTTGTGTTCTTTGATGTTGCACCATTACAATCGGAAATTGAATAAGCAGAGACTCCATTAAAACTTGAATGTTGAGGCAATATGATACCGGTTAGAAGAGAGGTATTTGAATTCCCATGAACTTGTTTTATAAGGGGGAGTAAAATCAGAAAGAGGAAAATTTTGGACGATGAAATTGACATTGTTTTTTTGTTCGGTTAATGAGAATCACATAATAAGAAAGAGAGCGAAAAAGAAAAGGAAAAAGGAAGTGTCAAGTAAAAATCAGGTGAAAATTCAAAGGGGATGCTTGGGAACCCAGAAAATAAACAAGAATCCCCACAAACAGAAAGCTCGGTTTTGAAGAATTGTAACTGAAATTCTTCAAGTGAGACGAAAAGTTAAGCTTTTGAAGAGACAAAAGGTGATTTTCAGGTTGCTTTTGAAGGGGAGAGAAATAGAGGTAAGAGGGAAGAGGGTGATTGAGTGGGAATGATTTGAGTGTTTTAGTTATATGTTTGAATTGAATAATTAAAGAGTTTGAATCGCGAGCCCAGGATCTTCCATCTCCCCACCACTGTACTGTAGTCTGTACACTACGCGTTTTCGTCTTCTACGTATATTATTATATTATATGAACAAAATTTTAATATAACTGAGCCGAGCCGAGCCGAGCCATGCAGTGCAACCCATAAATACATACATATTACAACAGTGAAAATTGTTATTAGTATTGTTTCTTAATTCGTTATAATTAATTTTTTGGGTTGTTATTAGTTCAAGATAGAATTTATTTTTCAACCATTCATAATATAATTTTATTCCAAAAAGTCAATAATTGTCAATTATTCTAAAACAAAATAATTGCAATCCTTACGGTTAATTGAAAATTTTTATGATTCAAAACATGCAATCTTGAGATTTTATTAATTACATTTAAATTTTCATTATTACATTATTTTATTAAATGTCGTTTTGACTCTTGCGAGTTTATTTTATCTTATTTTATGTGATACTTAATTATTATTAATATTGTAATTATAATTATGTACTTAATTATGAAATTATATTGTATTTCAATTTTTTTGAGTCATTTTGACTGTTTCAAATATTTAACTAAATGTGACAACACTCTTAAATTTTGGTCAATTTTTGTTAAACATAAAGCTCATCATATCCTTCAGTACTACTTGAAATATTAATATAACTTGTCCTAGTATTAATATAACTTGTATATATTTTTAATGCACATTCAAAATATCACATTAACTACGAGTTCTAACATAACCTGAAACATATATATGATATAAAACCATACTATAAATTTCATCACGAATTCAATTAACGGATTAATTTAATTTTATATTAAATTTATCAATTAATTAATACATACAGAGAAAAAGATCGCATTCCATCTATGTACGACACCTTTTTAAGTCCATCCTACAAAAACACTGCCCAGTTGTAAATATCATTTTAAGGTTGTGTTTGATAAATCTGGGAATTAAGATCTGAATGATTATGATATCTTAATAAATTAGATCATCTGAATAGTTACGAGGTCTGAATCTAAAAAATTGTTTGATAACAAAAAAGTAAGTTGTCTCTTAATGACACTATTTTACCATTTTAAAGGGTAAAATTTTATTTAATAATTTTAAATATTAAATTTAATAAAAATGAGTGCATAATATTGTTGAATATATTTATATAAAAAAAATTATCAAAAAAATTTCATTAAGAGGTACCTCTTAATTATTAAGATTTCATTTTCTGTCTTACCGATTAAGAGGCATTCAGAGGTAACAAAAAACAAAATAAACAGCATCATGCCTCTTAGCGAATAAGAGACAATCCATTAAGAGACAATTAAATGTAAACAAACAGTACCTATGTCTTATTTGACCTTTTTTTGGCCAGTCAATTGTTTATATTACATGGTAGAAAAGTTTAGAGTTGAACCAATAAGACAAGAGATAACCCACTCCGTAGTTGAAAGTGGAAGAGCCAAGCTGCCTGCTAACGAGTACTCCATAATCTATATGACTCGATTATAAATGTAAATATGGTATATATAATATAATACTAAAACGTGTACATTTAGACTAAATGATTTTTTCCACATTTACGTACTCTATTTGGTCACTGCTTTAAAAAAGATTGGACAATTAAAATTTAAATGGTTAATAAATATTAGTAAATTAAATTATTTGACTAAAATAAAGTTATCTGATAACTAAAAATTATAAAAGATTTTTAAATTTAAAATTATCTCAAATTAATTTTTCAAAATTTAATAATAATCTTAAAATTTGGAATGGAGGAGTACATTATTTATAAATACTACATGGATTTAAATTTTTCATTAATAAACAATTTAGATCTATATCTTCTTCTTACCGATTAAGAGACAGTAAAAAACAAATAAAATTTTACTAAATAACTTTATCCTCTTACCAAATTACATGTGAAATTGTTTATACATACTACACAGATATAAACAAATACCACCTAACTTTCCCTTATGGGGTTTTGACTTTTTGTCTTCTTCTAATTTGACCACCTTAATTAACATCGTAATTTTTGATGCAGGCAAGGCTTGGTCTTCGACCTAGTCCATCGGTCAAAATTCGGGAACCCTTTTTGGTCAAACAAATAGTTTAAGAAACATGTCGGTTATTTCTTGGAACAACAATTTTCTAATGCCAACCAACCATAAAAGCAAACCAAAAAAAAAAATTAGCAATTTAATAATTTATGTTAATGGAGTATTAAATTTGAGGAACCAAATTTATTTATGAAAATAAATTAATGACAAGTGTTTTTTATTAGACATACTTCAGAGAAAAATTGAAAAAGTAACCTAAGAACTAAATAAATGATTAACCGTTGAATATATTTAATACTACTCCCTCCTTTCCATTCTCTCATTATTTATAATATTAAGTAGTTAATGTGGGTTTGAAATTTTTTACTATCCATGCACTAATTAATTGTCCTTCATCTTATCTCTCAATTACATTATTTTTTTAAGAGCAAAATAAGAAATGATTAAATTTTTTTCGACATATATATAAAACGTCTTATATTATGAAAAAAAAATTCTTCCAAAACTACTTATATGATAAAAAGGAGACCGTATTGTTCTTAGTTTGATGAAAAGGTCCCTAACACTAATATATAACAGTTAAAAAATATATACAAAAATAATACATACATAAAATAATTACAAAAATAACGCAATTCACATTAATAAGGAAACCTAAAATCAAGAAGAAATAACTGTCATAATTAATAATTCAAATTCAAATATTTGGGACAACAAAAATAAATTTAAATTCAAAATAATAATTTAAATTCAAATATTCAAATTCAAATCTTGATCTCCCTCACAGTAGCCATTTCCTCCGGACCTCCGCTCATTCTTCACAGGTTGCCCTTTCCTCCGCTACTCTGCCGCGAATCTCCGTTGTCCAAAACGTCAATGAGAAGAAGAAGAATATTCGTCCTACAAAAAGTTTAAAAATAAATAGATATAACTCTCACTGTTCTGAAATTTTTTTATGCCTATTTGGTTACCCATAAAAACTAAAATGGTTACCTTTGTATGAATGGTTGGCTACCAACTGCACTAAATTGATAACTTAATAAAACTGAATTGGTTACCTTGGTCTGAAGGTTTGGCAACGTCATCTTCCTCCTCCCCCTTCACCGGTGAGACATAGCGAGAGTCAACCACAAAATGGTCGATGGGATAGAGAAATGAGGTGAATATTTAATTTTTCACAATTTCTTCATGTTCGAAAATTTCAATTCTAATTTCATGTCCAAAGAAAAATAAGAGCATTGCATAGGAAAGAGAGAGATAAGAGATTGATGTGTAATGTAATGTTGATAACCAAACCTTCGTACCAAGGTAACCAAAATTTTATACCAAGGTAACCAAACCTTTATACCAAGATCACCAATCTACCTCCACACCTGCAGTATGAATTAGTTACCTTGGTCTGAAAGTTTGGCAACCAACTGCATGAAGGTTTGGCTACCAACTGTGACGCCCCCAAAATTAGGTATACATCACCCATCTTGAGTCGTCAGATACATAGTACAGAATACAAATACAACTTAATAATACAACTGTCGTGTACAATACGACAAAACATAAACTGTGAGTTTGAATACAAATATTAT
This sequence comes from Panax notoginseng, assembly GCA_016801055.1. Taxonomy (NCBI): domain Eukaryota; kingdom Viridiplantae; phylum Streptophyta; class Magnoliopsida; order Apiales; family Araliaceae; genus Panax; species Panax notoginseng. The sequence goes on from CM029012.1 coordinate 187,813,764, forward strand.
CTTCTAAAGAGTATTCATACTCAAAAGGAGTCCTCATTACATTTATTAACACACCATTACATAGAATAGTGAGGACTACTAACTAATACTATCATTCGGACCATCACTCCGTACCCCGACTTGTCCCAGCTACGTTCTCATTTCCTGAAGAGAACAGTGAAAGAAAGGGTGAGCTCAACTAGCCCAGTAAGAAATATTATGACTAAGATAATGCAGAATAAATTATCATTAGCCTTCAACAATGTTAAACTGATAAAATATAATAGACATCAAGTTTAACTGTAGCGGAACAAGCAATCCATTAAAAGAGTCAAGTAGAAAATAAACTCTACTATCTTTTATGATTTAAAAAGTTTTTCAACACTGTAATCGCTGAGACCCAGCTTAATAAAATAATCCACATCATCGAATCACCCCTGCACTACGGCCAAGGATATTCGTGTATTCATTAATGGTCATGATCATGCCAACAACTGTCCATCAATGCACTACGGGCCAATGAGGACTTTTACCACATCATTTGTAACATTACGGTCATGATTATACCGAATAATCCCTGGTCATAATCATACCAAGTCCATCTATGCAATACAGGCCACAGATGACTTTCAACATTTTATAAACATGAGGATGATGACAATGATATAAGAATTCAATAAAACAAGTTCAAGAATTAATTTATCCAGGAATTAACAACGTCCAAATTGTCAACATGATACTGCATTGTGGAGTAAAATTCAAGAATGCTTAGAAGAATATTTTCTTGAAAAGATACTGGATGAAACGCAACTATCAAGGATATTCCACAATTTCATGGAGTATAGAAGTCAAAACTTAACCAACTGAGTACAATAAAGAATTGAATAACAAAAGAAATCACCATGCATGCGATAGACCGCACAGACAGGTTATTTCAATAGAATAATAAATAATGGAACCAGGTCCGGCGTAAACGCACAGACAGGATATTCCGACAGAATAATAAATAATGGAACCAGGTCCGGTGTAAAACACACAGACAGGATATTCCAACAGAATAATAAATAATGGAACCAGGTCCGGTGTAAAACACACAGACAGGATATTCCAACAGAATAATAATAAAACGGAACCAGGTCCGGTGTAAAACACACAGACAGGATGTTCCAACAGAATAATAAACGGAACCAGGTCCGGTGTAAAACACACAGACAGGATGTTCCAACAGAATAATAGAAGAATGTCACCAAGTATAGGGTAGACCGCGTATACTGGTTATTCCAACAGAATAATAACAAATGGAATAACAGAAGTTCTCTTCATGAATATAAAAGAAATAATATTCCCTACCTTAAAAGAACTGGATATTGGAAAAGTGATGTAGCAGAATACTTTTATTCTCTCTCTCTTATTCTCTCTATACTTTCTTTCTCTATAGCTTGAATGAATTCGTGAAAAATAATGAAGCCCTAGGCCTCTATTTATAGAAAAACTGAGGGTGGCTCTTGGTCTTAACGAAAGGTCAAATGACTCTTGGTCTTAACGAAGGGTCAAATGACTCTTGGTAATATTGAAGGGACAACTACTATTGACGAAAGTAATTACTATTGACCAAGGTAAATACTATTGACGAAGGTAATTACTATTGACCAAGGTAAATACTATTGACCAAGGTAAATACTATTGACGAAGGTAATTACTATTGACCAAGGTAAATACTATTGACGACGGTAATTACTATTGACGACGGTAATTACTATTGACGAAGAGACTCTTAGATGATGACATATGGCCCCCCATAAAATAACCAAACTTACCATAACGTCTCAATAATATAACATATTATACAGATGATACTATGACAATAATTTAAGAGATATGATGCAGCAATTACTGTAGCAATAATTGAGTATAGCTGAGTGACTTCTCACGTAAGCATCAATAATCAATACCGTGTGCTACTATGCAACCACGCGTATTACTGTACTTTTACTACCAAGTAGTTCAATAGTTTTAACGATTTTAACGTAATACCTCAGCTGTTATTTTTATAGAAAGATAATTTTGTCGTTTTCTCAATCCGACAATAATTCCATTGTGGGGTCCACCAATGATTGTGCCGTCGTACGAATATTCCCCGACAAAAAGAATATTCCCCGACCAAACGAATATTTTATAACAACTTGCTTACTTTGTAAAATTTATAAATATTACCCACAACTATAACATTATATCAAATTAACTCCATAATATTCAAAAATGATATTTATAGAAAATTCATCTTTATTTATAAAAATTGGGGTCTTACAACCTCCCCTTCTTATGAAATTTCGCCCTCGAAATTAGGGTACGTACCTGGTATGTCGAAGAGGTAAGGATACCTTGATTTCATTTCTGATTCTAACTCCCAAGTCATTTCCTCAACATCGTGGTTTCTCCACAAAACTTTGACTTGAGGTATAACCTTGGAGCGTAGAATATGTTCCTTCTTATCCAAGATTTGAACAGGAACTTCTTCATACGTCAAATCCTCCGCTATTTCGTCCGGTTCTAACTCAATAATGTGGTTCGGGTCTTCCACATATTTGCGTAACATGGATATGTGGAAAACGTTATGAACACGAGACATACTTGGCGGTAAAGCGAGTCTATAAGCCACAGTTCCTACTCGATCGAGGATTAAAAATGGACCGATGAATCGAGGATTTAGCTTTCCTCTCTTTCCAAATCTCGTAACTCCTTTCCATGGAGCAACACGTAAGAACACATGATCTCCTACATCAAATTCCACGTCCTTTCGATGAAGATCAGCATAACTCTTTTGTCGATCTTGTGAGGTTTTTATACGTTGTCGGATCGTTTGAATCTTTTCTGTAGTCATACGTACCAACTCCGGTCCCAACAACGTTGCTTCGCCCACCTCATCCCAGCATACTGGAGAACGACATTTTCTTCCATACAATGCTTCGAATGGAGCCATGCCAATACTTGCTTGATAACTGTTGTTGTAGGAAAACTCCACCAATGGTAAGAACTTATCCCAACTTCCCTTGAAATCAAAGACACAGAGTCTTAATAGATCTTCAAGAGTTTGAATAGTCCTCTCTGATTGTCCGTCCGTCTGAGGATGATATGCTGAACTAAATCGTAACTCCGTGCCCATAGCTTTTTGTAAACTAACCCAAAATCGTGAAGTGAATCTTGGGTCTCGATCAGAAACTATGGATACTGGCATACCATGCAGTCTTACAATCTCGTTTATGTACATACGAGCAAGACGTTCAAGTGTATAAGTTTCTCGTATCGGTAAGAAATGAGCAGACTTGGTCAATCTATCAACAATGACCCAAATCGCATCAATACCTTGAGAAACCCTGGGAAGACCGGTAACGAAATCCATGGTAATGTGCTCCCACTTCCATTCTGGAATTTCAAGTGGTTGCAATGGACCTTTTGGTACTTGATGCTCCGCTTTGACTCGTTGACAAGTTAGACACCTTGAGATAAACAACGCTATCTCTCTCTTCATATTGCTCCACCAAAATGTATGACGAAGATCATGATACATTTTGGTACTTCCAGGATGGATTGCAAACGGTGTGTTGTGCGCCTCCATCATGATTTCATACTTTAAATCAGGGTTGTTAGGAACACAAAGTCTGGAGTTGACTCGAAGTATTCCTTCCTCATCGATTCTTGCTTCCGGCATAACACCTTCTTGCACTTTCTTCCTCATACGCATCAGCTCCAGGTCTGTAGCTTGAGCAGCTTTAACTTTATCGATTAAAGTCGGTTCTACTCGTATATTCGCCATCATCACATGGGTCCCTGGAGTCTTCAACTCTATCTCCATCCTTTGCAAGTCACACAAAATGGGCCTTTGCGTTGTTAATATTGCACTTGTACCCGCATATGATCTTCTACTCAATGCGTCAGCTACCACGTTCGCTTTTCCAGGATGGTATTGAATGGTATGATCATAATCTTTCAACAGTTCAAGCCAACGTCGTTGTCGCATGTTGAGTTCCTTTTGAGTGAAGAAATATTTGAGGCTTTTATGATCCGTAAAGATCTCCACTTTCTCCCCATACAAGTAATGCCTCCAAATTTTAAGTGCAAAGACAACAGCTGCCAACTCTAGATCATGAGTAGGATAATTCCTCTCATATTCCTTGAGTTGTCTTGATGCATAGGCTATGACTTTTCCATGTTGCATGAGAACGCATCCCAACCCTTTGCTCGAAGCATCACTGTAGATGACAAATCCCTCCGAGCCAGATGGTATTGTTAGAACAGGTGCTGAAATGAGTCTCCTCTTGAGTTCTTGAAAACTCTGCTCACATTCTTCGCTCCAACCAAACTTTGTATCTTTCCGAGTCAGCTGAGTTAATGGAGTAGCGATTCGAGAAAATCCTTCCACGAATCTCCGATAATAACCAGCTAAACCAAGAAAGCTACGTACCTCGGTCACTGATTTAGGTTGCTCCCAGCTTTGAATAGCTTCAATCTTTGCCGGGTCAACCGATATTCCACGACTTGATACTACGTGCCCAAGGAATGCTACCTCCTCCAGCCAGAACTCGCATTTCTTCAACTTGGCATAAAGCTTGTATTCACGAAGCTTTTGGAGTACCAGCCTCAAGTGTTGCTCATGATCTTCACGGCTTTTGGAATAAATAAGGATGTCATCAATAAAGACGACCACAAAATGATCCAAATATTCCTTGAATACCCGGTTCATCATATCCATGAAGGCAGCAGGAGCATTAGTCAATCCAAAGGACATGACTAGGAATTCATAATGCCCGTACCGAGTTCTAAAAGCCGTCTTTGGAATATCCTCAGTTCTAACCTTCAGCTGATGATATCCAGAACGAAGATCGATCTTTGAAAAGAATTGTGCTCCTTGCAACTGGTCAAACAGGTCATCAATACGTGGCAATGGGTACCTGTTTTTGATGGTGACATGATTCAACTCCCGATAATCAATACAAAGTCGCATACTTCCATCTTTCTTCTTCACGAATAGAACAGGAGCTCCCCAAGGAGAAGTACTAGGACGAATAAAGCCAATGTCTAACAATTCCTGCAGTTGGATCTTTAACTCCTGAAGTTCAATAGGAGCCATTCGATATGGGGCTTTGGAAATGGGTTTTGTACCGGGTTCAAGATCGATACAAAATTCAATTTCACGCTCTGGGGGTAGGCCAGGAAGTTCTTCAGGGAATACGTCAGGGAATTTATTAACAATAGAAATATCATTCAAAACTGACGTATTTTTGTTTAGATCTGTGACATGAGCTAAGAAAGCTTGACATCCGTTTTTCAATAAACGAATAGTTTTATGGCTTGAGATGACAGCGATTGATTTTAATGGTTTGGTTGCTTGAATTCGCATAATAGGTCGATTAGGAATATGAAAACTAACAACCTTACGAAAACAATCAATTTTTGCATGATGAGTAGTTAACCAATCAATCCCTAGAATCACGTCAAATGCAAGTATTTTTAATGAAATCAGATCGATAGGTAATGTGTGGGTACCAACTTGAACCAAACAAAACTTATAAACAGTGGAGGTAATGAAGGTTTCTCCCAACGGAGTTTCCACAGATAAGTCAAAGTCTAATTTCTCCGGAATCAAATTTAATCGATGAGCGCAAGTAGGAGAAATAAAAGAATGGGTTGAACCGGTATCAAATAAAGTATAAACTTCTTTAGAGTTTATGATAAGCTTACCCGTGATGACCTCATTCGGGTTCCTTGCTCTCTGGGAGTTCACAACAAACGCTCTCCCTTGCACAACCGGTTTTGACTTTTCTGGGACGGCCTTTGGTGCCTCCATCCTAGCTGAATTTGTCTTCGGTAAACGACAAAATCGGGCTAAATGACCTTCTCTTCCACAATTATAACATGCTTTGGACGGCATCGCGCAGTTTGGACTGATGTGCCCCTCCCCTCCGCATTTGAAACATATGATAGGTGGTCGTTCTCCTTCCTTAACGACAGGTGCTGGTGCTGACATCTTTCCATCATTGTTGAATCTCCTCTTCTTAAAATGTCCATTCTTATTGTTTTGGCCCTGATTACCACCGAAGTGGTTACCATTTCTGGCCTGTTGATTCCCTCCACGCTTGTTGTCACCGCTTCGATGACTGCTCTCACTGGTATTATCATTTTGCCGGCTGCTCTCTTTTGGTTGCGTTATCTCGTTATCGCGCTCCACCAACTGAGCCCTATTTACAACATCTGAATACAAACACAGTTTATGAGAAACAAGATGTTGACGTATCTCCGGCTTCAAACCTCTTAAAAACATCCGCGTCATTCTTTCTTCATTATCCACCAGGTGGGACGCAAACCGGGATAACTCCGCAAATTTTGCCTCGTACTGCGACACGGTCATATTATTCTGCTCCAATTTGATGAACTCCACCTCCTTCATGTGACGAATACTCTCGGGAAAGTATTTGTCGTTAAACAGCTCTTGGAACTTCTCCCAGGACATCTTCAGTGCGGCAGGTTGAGTACGCTTTATCGATTCCCACCAGTAATCTGCCTCTCCTCGCAACATAAAGGCGGCAAAGGGAACCTTTTGCTCCTCGGAGCAACCCAAGACATCAAATATCTTGGTGATCTGCTTTATCCATGTTTCAGCTACAAGTGGTTTGGGTTCTCCCTTAAACTCCGGTGGTCCCAGCTCCTTAAACTGTTTAGCGGTGACCGCCAGAGAGTTTTCAGTATTTCCACCTACGTTGTGGACAGGAGCCGCTTTCACCTGTTGTTGCATGAATTGCATAAAGCCTCTGAACATTTGATCATTCATCATTTGGTCAGTGTTGTTGTTTGCATGAGGATTGACACCTTCCTGATGCACATTATCCTGATTATTGATATGTGGTGAATCAACAGTCGTCTGTGCTCCATTGCTATTCTCAACGTTCTCAGATGCCATTTTCAGATACTGCCACAAAATAAAAATTAATTGATATGTCATATATTATCCTTATATTATGACCGACCAATTAAATACCATGCAAATAAACTTAGGTATGTCATACTAGCGAAGGAAATCCCCGTCTCTCCCCTCCTAGTTCTATTCTCACATCTTAGCCAGGGATCATATCCCTAAGCTCTGATACCAACTGTGACGCCCCCAAAATTAGGTATACATCACCCATCTTGAGTCGTCAGATACATAGTACAGAATACAAATACAACTTAATAATACAACTGTCGTGTACAATACGACAAAACATAAACTGTGAGTTTGAATACAAATATTATCTTCTAGAGAGTATTCATACTCAAAAGGAGTCCTCATTACATTTATTAACACACCATTACATAGAATAGTGAGGACTACTAACTAATACTATCATTCGGACCATCACTCCGTACCCCGACTTGTCCCAGCTACGTTCTCATTTCCTGAAGAGAACAGTGAAAGAAAGGGTGAGCTCAACTAGCCCAGTAAGAAATATTATGACTAAGATAATGCAGAATAAATTATCATTAGCCTTCAACAATGTTAAACTGATAAAATATAATAGACATCAAGTTTAACTGTAGCGGAACAAGCAATCCATTAAAAGAGTCAAGTAGAAAATAAACTCTACTATCTTTTATGATTTAAAAAGTTTTTCAACACTGTAATCGCTGAGACTCAGCTTAATAAAATAATCCACATCATCGAATCACCCCTGCACTACGGCCAAGGATATTCGTGTATTCATTAATGGTCATGATCATGCCAACAACTGTCCATCAATGCACTACGGGCCAATGAGGACTTTTACCACATCATTTGTAACATTACGGTCATGATTATACCGAATAATCCCTGGTCATAATCATACCAAGTCCATCTATGCAATACAGGCCACAGATGACTTTCAACATTTTATAAACATGAGGATGATGACAATGATATAAGAATTCAATAAAACAAGTTCAAGAATTAATTTATCCAGGAATTAACAACGTCCAAATTGTCAACATGATACTGCATTGTGGAGTAAAATTCAAGAATGCTTAGAAGAATATTTTCTTGAAAAGATACTGGATGAAACGCAACTATCAAGGATATTCCACAATTTCATGGAGTATAGAAGTCAAAACTTAACCAACTGAGTACAATAAAGAATTGAATAACAAAAGAAATCACCATGCATGCGATAGACCGCACAGACAGGTTATTCCAATAGAATAATAAATAATGGAACCAGGTCCGGCGTAAACGCACAGACAGGATATTCCGACAGAATAATAAATAATGGAACCAGGTCCGGTGTAAAACACACAGACAGGATATTCCAACAGAATAATAAATAATGGAACCAGGTCCGGTGTAAAACACACAGACAGGATATTCCAACAGAATAATAATAAAACGGAACCAGGTCCGGTGTAAAACACACAGACAGGATGTTCCAACAGAATAATAAACGGAACCAGGTCCGGTGTAAAACACACAGACAGGATGTTCCAACAGAATAATAGAAGAATGTCACCAAGTATAGGGTAGACCGCGTATACTGGTTATTCCAACAGAATAATAACAAATGGAATAACAGAAGTTCTCTTCATGAATATAAAAGAAATAATATTCCCTACCTTAAAAGAACTGGATATTGGAAAAGTGATGTAGCAGAATACTTTTATTCTCTCTCTCTTATTCTCTCTATACTTTCTCTCTCTATAGCTTGAATGAATTCGTGAAAAATAATGAAGCCCTAGGCCTCTATTTATAGAAAAACTGAGGGTGGCTCTTGGTCTTAACGAAAGGTCAAATGACTCTTGGTCTTAACGAAGGGTCAAATGACTCTTGGTAATATTGAAGGGACAACTACTATTGACGAAAGTAATTACTATTGACCAAGGTAAATACTATTGACGAAGGTAATTACTATTGACCAAGGTAAATACTATTGACCAAGGTAAATACTATTGACGAAGGTAATTACTATTGACCAAGGTAAATACTATTGACGACGGTAATTACTATTGACGACGGTAATTACTATTGACGAAGAGACTCTTAGATGATGACATATGGCCCCCCATAAAATAACCAAACTTACCATAACGTCTCAATAATATAACATATTATACAGATGATACTATGACAATAATTTAAGAGATATGATGCAGCAATTACTGTAGCAATAATTGAGTATAGCTGAGTGACTTCTCACGTAAGCATCAATAATCAATACCGTGTGCTACTATGCAACCACGCGTATTACTGTACTTTTACTACCAAATAGTTCAACAGTTTTAACGATTTTAACGTAATACCTCAGCTGTTATTTTTATAGAAAGATAATTTTGTCGTTTTCTCAATCCGACAATAATTCCATTGTGGGGTCCACCAATGATTGTGCCGTCGTACGAATATTCCCCGACAAAAAGAATATTCCCCGACCAAACGAATATTTTATAACAACTTGCTTACTTTGTAAAATTTATAAATATTACCCACAACTATAACATTATATCAAATTAACTCCATAATATTCAAAAATGATATTTATAGAAAATTCATCTTTATTTATAAAAATTGGGGTCTTACACCAACTGCATCGCATTCAAGATAAATTGATAACTTAATAAAACTGAATTGGTTACCTTGGTATGAAGATTTTGTTACCTTAATATGAATGTTTGGTTACCTTGGCGTGAAGGTTTGGTTACCAACTGCACTATGAAAAAACTGAAGGTGTGGAGATGGATTGATTACCTTAGTATGACAGTTTGGTTACCTTGGTATAAAGGTTTAGTTACCAACTGCACTATAAAAAAACTGTTTGTGAAGTAAAATTACTAATATTTCTGACTTCTATTGCACTCATATATTTTGAGACACCCTGAATTCCGAAATGATTATGTCTGTCTGTCAATGCTCAATGCAGCAATGCTAGTCATTAAATAGTGAGCGCGAGAGAGGACAACAACAACAATATGAAGAGAACAGAGATCTGCCCTTTATGGCTAATAGGAGCCTTTGTAGTAGACGACAAAATAATCCATAAGCAACTTACATATATCCTTAAAATTTGCAAATGGAACTTGTTTTGTTGGACGGGAGATATATAAAAGGTATTTGGCTAATCTTATAAGATTACTAAAAACTTAGAACCAGGTGGAATTTTGTTTTCAAGAGAATGATTGATGTGTCTAATTTTCTGAGCCTGAGAAGCTTCCATGATCAACCTCCTGGTCGTTATTCTGCGATGGCACGTGCTTTCTTGGCGAACCTCCACTTCTTCTCTGATGTTCTGTAGATTACATGTATGGAAAATTTGAATAACAAAACCAAAATCATGGCAACCAGACCTACCCGTTTCATTTGTATCAGAGTTGACAACCACGATTAACGGGAAGAGATAATTGAGATAATCGTGGGCCACGATTAAAGGATACCTAAATATATTAATTTTGTAAATAAATATAGAAAAATATATTATTTTTGTAATTATTTTATCTATGCACTATTAGTGTACTTATTTCTAAAAATATACTAAAATATGTAATTAATCCTTGATGAAATGGTATATAGCCCAATATAATTGTTGAGTAGTGCTACAGCCACAAACTATTTTATAAATATTTTATAAACTGCTGATGTGGCATACTCCACCATAGCATATTGATCAACAAATTGCTTCAATGTAGTCTTCGGTCCCACACAATATGCTGAGGTAGAGTATGTCATATCAACAGTTTATAAAATGTTTGTAAAATAATTTGTCTCTAGCATTATTCTTAATTGTTATCAATGTAGGGAGATTGTTAATATAATAGTTGTCATGTATTATAAATATTAGTATTTGGTGGCACACGCGTGTAAATTATAGGAATGTAAAAATAAAATTAAAATTGACAAAATAATAATATATCTAAAGTTATAAGAATAAAAAATTTTAAAAAAATACAACCAGCCAATCAGCCAGCATGACACAAAATTACCAACCTCCCATAAAAACTTTATTATAATAGAGATAGGAATTAGGATAGATATGGTAATCATTTTTGATGAGCTAAAATGAGAGAGCAAATCCTCTGTCCCTAAATTTCCTGTCCTCCTTGTGTCCCTCCACTTAAATCTTGACACATGTCCTTTTATTTAATGTTAGAATTAATTAGTGTTAAGTAAGAGACTATGTGTCAAGATTTAAGTGGAGGGACACAAGGTGTGACGCCCCCAAAATTAGGTATACATCACCCATCTTGAGTCGTCAGATACATAGTACTGAATACAAATACAACTGATTAATACATCTGTCGTGTACAATACGACAAAACATAAACTGTGAGTTTGAATACAAATATTATCTTCTAGAGAGTATTCATACTCAAAAGGAGTCCTCATTACATTTATTAACACACCATTACATAGAATAGTGAGGACTACTAACTAATACTATCATTCGAACCATCACTCCGTACCCCGACTTGTCCCAGCTACGTTCTCATTTCCTGAAGAGAACAGTGAAAGAAAGGGTGAGCTCAACTAGCCCAGTAAGAAATATTATGACTAAGATAATGCAGAATAAATTATCATTAGCCTTCAACAATGTTAAACTGATAAAATATAATAGACATCAAGTTTAACTGTAGCGGAACAAGCAATCCATTAAAAGAGTCAAGTAGAAAATAAACTCTACTATCTTTTATGATTTAAAAAGTTTTTCAACACTGTGATCGCTGAGACTCAGCTTAATAAAATAATCCACATCATCGAATCACCCCTGCACTACGGCCAAGGATATTCGTGTATTCATTAATGGTCATGATCATGCCAACAACTGTCCATCAATGCACTACGGGCCAATGAGGACTTTTACCACATCATTTGTAACATTACGGTCATGATTATACCGAATAATCCCTGGTCATAATCATACCAAGTCCATCTATGCACTACAGGCCACAGATGACTTTCAACATTTTATAAACATGAGGATGATGACAATGATATAAGAATTCAATAAAACAAGTTCAAGAATTAATTTATCCAGGAATTAACAACGTCCAAATTGTCAACATGATACTGCATTGTGGAGTAAAATTCAAGAATGCTTAGAAGAATATTTTCTTGAAAAGATACTGGATGAAACGCAACTATCAAGGATATTCCACAAATTTCATGGAGTATAGAAGTCAAAACTTAACCAACTGAGTATAATAAAGAATGGAATAACAAAAGAAATCACCATGCATGCGATAGACCGCACAGACAGGTTATTCCAACAGAATAATAAATAATGGAACCAGGTCCGGCGTAAACGCACAGACAGGATATTCCGACAGAATAATAAATAATGGAACCAGGTCCGGTGTAAAACACACAGACAGGATGTTCCAACAGAATAATAATAAAAACGGAACCAGGTCCGGTGTAAAACACACAGACAGGATGTTCCAACAGAATAATAAACGGAACCAGGTCCGGTGTAAAACACACAGACAGGATGTTCCAACAGAATAATAGAAGAATGTCACCAAGTATAGGGTAGACCGCGTATACTGGTTATTCCAACAGAATAATAACGAATGGAATAACAGAAGTTCTCTTCATGAATATAAAAGAAATAATATTCCCTACCTTAAAAGAACTGGATATTGGAAAAGTGATGTAGCAGAATACTTTTATTCTCTCTCTCTTATTCTCTCTATACTTTCTCTCTCTATAGCTTGAATGAATTCGTGAAAAATAATGAAGCCCTAGGCCTCTATTTATAGAAAAACTGAGGGTGGCTCTTGGTCTTAACGAAGGGTCAAATGACTCTTGGTCTTAACGAAGGGTCAAATGACTCTTGGTAATATTGAAGGGACAACTACTATTGACGAAAGTAATTACTATTGACCAAGGTAAATACTATTGACGAAGATAATTACTATTGACCAAGGTAATTACTATTGACCAAGGTAAATACTATTGACGACGGTAATTACTATTGACGACGGTAATTACTATTGACGAAGAGACTCTTAGATGATGACATATGGCCCCCCATAAAATAACCAAACTTACCACAGCGTCTCAATTATTGATTTAATAATATAACATATTATACAGATGATACTATGACAATAATTTAAGAGATATGATGCAGCAATTACTGTAGCAATAATTAAGTATAGCTGAGTGACTTCTCACGTAAGCATCAATAATCAATACCGTGTGCTACTATGCAACCACGCGTATTACTGTACTTTTACTACCGAGTAGTTCAACAGTTTTAACGGTTTTAACGGTAACACCTCAGCCGTTATTTTTATAGAAAGATAATTCTGTCGTTTTCTCAATCCGACAATAATTCCGTTGTGGGGTCCACCAATGATTGTGCCGTCGTACGAATATTCCTCGACAAAAAGAATATTCTCCGACCAAACGAATATTTTATAACAACTTGCTTACTTTGCAAAATTTATAAATATTACCCACAACTATAACATTATATCAAATTAACTCCATAATATTCAAAAATGATATTTATAGAAAATTCATCTTTATTTATAAAAATTGGGGTCTTACAACCTCCCTTTCTTATGAAATTTCGCCCTCGAAATTAGGGTACGTACCTGGTATGTCGAAGAGGTAAGGATACCTTGATTTCATTTCTGATTCTAACTCCCAAGTCATTTCCTCAACATCGTGGTTTCTCCACAAAACTTTGACTTGAGGTATAACCTTGGAGCGTAGAATATGTTCCTTCTTATCCAAGATTTGAACAGGAACTTCTTCATACGTCAAATCCTCCGCTATTTCGTCCGGTTCTAACTCAATAATGTGGTTCGGGTCTTCCACATATTTGCGTAACATGGATATGTGGAAAACGTTATGAACACGAGACATACTTGGCGGTAAAGCGAGTCTATAAGCCACAGTTCCTACTCGATCGAGGATTAAAAATGGACCGATGAATCGAGGATTTAGCTTTCCTCTCTTTCCAAATCTCGTAACTCCTTTCCATGGAGCAACACGTAAAAACACATGATCTCCTACATCAAATTCCACGTCCTTTCGATGAAGATCAGCATAACTCTTTTGTCGATCTTGTGAGGTTTTTATACGTTGTCGGATCGTTTGAATCTTTTCTGTAGTCATACGTACCAACTCCGGTCCCAACAACGTTGCTTCACCCACCTCATCCCAGCATACTGGAGAACGACATTTTCTTCCATACAATGCTTCGAATGGAGCCATGCCAATACTTGCTTGATAACTGTTGTTGTAGGAAAACTCCACCAATGGTAAGAACTTGTCCCAACTTCCCTTGAAGTCAAAGACACAGAGTCTTAATAGATCTTCAAGAGTTTGAATAGTCCTCTCTGATTGTCCGTCCGTCTGAGGATGATATGCTGAACTAAATCGTAACTCCGTGCCCATAGCTTTTTGTAAACTAACCCAAAATCGTGAAGTGAATCTTGGGTCTCGATCAGAAAGTATGGATACTGGCATACCATGCAGTCTTACAATCTCGTTTATGTACATACGAGCAAGACGTTCAAGTGTATAAGTTTCTCGTATCGGTAAGAAATGAGCAGACTTGGTCAATCTATCAACAATGACCCAAATCGCATCAATACCTTGAGAAACCCTAGGAAGACCGGTAACGAAATCCATGGTAATGTGCTCCCACTTCCATTCTGAAATTTCAAGTGGTTGCAATGGACCTTTTGGTACTTGATGCTCCGCTTTGACTCGTTGACAAGTTAGACACCTTGAGATAAACAACGCTATCTCTCTCTTCATATTGCTCCACCAAAATGTATGACGAAGATCATGATACATTTTGGTACTTCCAGGATGGATTGCAAACGGTGTGTTGTGCGCCTCCATCATGATTTCATACTTTAAATCAGGGTTGTTAGGAACACAAAGTCTGGAGTTGACTCGAAGTATTCCTTCTTCATCGATTCTTGCTTCCGGTATAGCACCTTCTTGCACTTTCTTCTTCATACGCATCAGCTCCAGGTCTGTAGCTTGAGCAGCTTTAACTTTATCGATTAAAGTCGGTTCTACTCGTATATTCGCCATCATCACATGGGTCCCTGGAGTCTTTAACTCTATCTCCATCCTTTGCAAATCACACAAAATGGGTCTTTGTGTTGACAATATCGCACTCGTACTTGCATATGATCTTCTACTCAATGCGTCAGCTACCACGTTCGCTTTTCCAGGATGATATTGAATGGTATGATCATAATCTTTCAACAGTTCAAGCCAACGTCGTTGTCGCATGTTGAGTTCCTTTTGAGTGAAGAAATATTTGAGACTTTTATGATCCGTAAAGATCTCCACCTTCTCCCCATACAAGTAATGCCTCCAAATTTTAAGTGCAAAGACAACAGCTGCCAACTCTAGATCATGAGTAGGATAATTCCTCTCATATTCCTTGAGTTGTCTTGATGCATAGGCTATGACTTTTCCATGTTGCATGAGAACACATCCCAACCCTTTGCTCGAAGCATCACTGTAGATGACAAATCCCTCCGAGCCAGATGGTATTGTTAGAACAGGTGCTGAAATGAGTCTCCTCTTGAGTTCTTGAAAACTCTGCTCACATTCTTCGCTCCAACCAAACTTTGTATCTTTCCGAGTCAGCTGAGTTAATGGAGTAGCGATTCGAGAAAATCCTTCCACGAATCTCCGATAATAACCAGCTAAACCAAGAAAGCTACGTACCTCGGTCACTGATTTAGGTTGCTCCCAGCTTTGAATAGCTTCAATCTTTGCCGGGTCAACCGATATTCCACGACTTGATACTACGTGCCCAAGGAATGCTACCTCCTCCAGCCAGAACTCGCATTTCTTCAACTTGGCATAAAGCTTGTATTCACGAAGCTTTTGGAGTACCAGCCTCAAGTGTTGCTCATGATCTTCACGGCTTTTGAAATAAATAAGGATGTCATCAATAAAGACGACCACAAAGTGATCCAAATATTCCTTGAATACCCGGTTCATCATATCCATGAAGGCAGCAGGAGCATTAGTCAATCCAAAGGACATGACTAGGAATTCATAATGCCCGTACCGAGTTCTAAAAGCCGTCTTTGGAATATCCTCAGTTCTAACCTTCAGCTGATGATATCCAGAACGAAGATCGATCTTTGAAAAGAATTGTGCTCCTTGCAACTGGTCAAACAGGTCATCAATACGTGGCAATGGGTACCTGTTTTTGATGGTGACATGATTCAACTCCCGATAATCAATACAAAGTCGCATACTCCCATCTTTCTTCTTCACGAACAGAACAGGAGCACCCCAAGGAGAAGTACTAGGACGAATAAAACCAATGTCTAACAATTCCTGCAGTTGGATCTTTAACTCCTGAAGTTCAATAGGAGCCATTCGATATGGGGCTTTGGAAATGGGTTTTGTACCGGGTTCAAGATCGATACAAAATTCAATTTCACGCTCTGGGGGTAGGCCAGGAAGTTCTTCAGGGAATACGTCAGGGAATTTATTAACAATAGAAATATCATTCAAAACTGACGTATTTTTGTTTAGATCTGTGACATGAGCTAAGAAAGCTTGACATCCGTTTTTCAATAAACGAATAGCTTTATGGCTTGAGATGACAGCGATTGATTTTAATGGTTTGGTTGCTTGAATTCGCATAATAGGTCGATTAGGAATATGAAAACTAACAACCTTACGAAAACAATCAATTTTTGCATAATGAGTAGTTAACCAATCAATCCCTAGAATCACGTCAAATGCAAGTATTTTTAATGAAATCAGATCGATAGGTAATGTGTGGGTACCAACTTGAACCAAACAAGACTTATAACCAGTGGAGGTAATGAAGGTTTCTCCCAACGGAGTTTCCACAGATAAGTCAAAGTCTAATTTCTCCGGAATCAAATTTAATCGATGAGCGCAAGTAGGAGAAATAAAAGAATGGGTTGAACCGGTATCAAATAAAGTATAAACTTCTTTAGAGTTTATAATAAGCTTACCCGTGATGACCTCATTCGGGTTCCTTGCTCTCTGGGAGTTCACAACAAACGCTCTCCCTTGCACAACCGGTTTTGACTTTTCTGGGACGGCTTTTGGTGCCTCCATCCTAGCTGAATTTGTCTTCGGTAAACGACAAAATCGGGCTAAATGACCTTCTCTTCCACAATTATAACATGCTTTGGACGGCATCGCGCAGTTTGGACTGATGTGTCCCTCCCCTCCGCATTTGAAACATATGATAGGTGGTCGTTCTCCTTCCTTAACGACAGGTGCTGGTGCTGACGTCTTTCCATCATTGTTGAATCTCCTCTTCTTGAAATGTCCATTCTTATTGTTTTGGCCCTGATTACCACCGAAGTGGTTACCATTTCTGGCCTGTTGATTCCCTCCACGCTTGTTGTCACCGCTTCGATGACTGCTCTCACTGGTATTATCATTTTGCCGGCTGCTCTCTTTTGGTTGCGTTGTCTCGTTATCGCGCTCCACCAACTGAGCCCTATTTACAACATCTGAATACAAACATAGTTTATGAGAAACAAGATGTTGACGTATCTCCGGCTTCAAACCTCTTAAAAACATCCGCGTCATTCTTTCTTCATTATCCACCAGGTGGGACGCAAACCGGGATAACTCCGCAAATTTTGCCTCGTACTGCGACACGGTCATATTATTCTGCTCCAATTTGATGAACTCCACCTCCTTCATGTGACGAATACTCTCGGGAAAGTATTTGTCGTTAAACAGCTCTTGGAACTTCTCCCAAAACATCTTCAGTGCGGCAGGTTGAGTACGCTTTATCGATTCCCACCAGTAATCTGCCTCTCCTCGCAACATAAAGGCGGCAAAGGGAACCTTTTGCTCCTCGGAGCAACCCAAGACATCAAATATCTTGGTGATCTGCTTTATCCATGTTTCAGCTACAAGTGGTTTGGGTTCTCCCTTAAACTCCGGTGGTCCCAGCTCCTTAAACTGTTTAGCGGTGACCGCCTGAGAGTTTCCAGTATTTCCACCTACGTTGTGGACAGGAGCCGCTTTCACCTGTTGTTGCATGAATTGCATAAAGCCTCTGAACATTTGATCATTCATCATTTGGTCAGTGTTGTTGTTTGCATGAGGATTGACACCTTCCTGATGCACATTATCCTGATTATTGATATGTGGTGAATCAACAGTCGTCTGTGCTCCATTGCTATTCTCAACATTCTCAGATGCCATTTTCAGATACTGTCACAAAAAAAAATTAATTGATATGTCATATATTATCCTTATATTATGACCGACCAATTAAATACCATGCAAATAAACTTAGGTATGTCATACTAGCGAAGGAATTCCCCGTCTCTCCCCTCCTAGTTCTATTCTCACATCTTAGCCAGGGATCATATCCCTAAGCTTTGATACCAACTGTGACGCCCCCAAAATTAGGTATACATCACCCATCTTGAGTCGTCAGATACATAGTACTGAATACAAATACAACTGATTAATACATCTGTCGTGTACAATACGACAAAACATAAACTGTGAGTTTGAATACAAATATTATCTTCTAGAGAGTATTCATACTCAAAAGGAGTCCTCATTACATTTATTAACACACCATTACATAGAATAGTGAGGACTACTAACTAATACTATCATTCGGACCATCACTCCGTACCCCGACTTGTCCCAGCTACGTTCTCATTTCCTGAAGAGAACAGTGAAAGAAAGGGTGAGCTCAACTAGCCCAGTAAGAAATATTATGACTAAGATAATGCAGAATAAATTATCATTAGCCTTCAACAATGTTAAACTGATAAAATATAATAGACATCAAGTTTAACTGTAGCGGAACAAGCAATCCATTAAAAGAGTCAAGTAGAAAATAAACTCTACTATCTTTTATGATTTAAAAAGTTTTTCAACACTGTGATCGCTGAGACTCAGCTTAATAAAATAATCCACATCATCGAATCACCCCTGCACTACGGCCAAGGATATTCGTGTATTCATTAATGGTCATGATCATGCCAACAACTGTCCATCAATGCACTACGGGCCAATGAGGACTTTTACCACATCATTTGTAACATTACGGTCATGATTATACCGAATAATCCCTGGTCATAATCATACCAAGTCCATCTATGCACTACAGGCCACAGATGACTTTCAACATTTTATAAACATGAGGATGATGACAATGATATAAGAATTCAATAAAACAAGTTCAAGAATTAATTTATCCAGGAATTAACAACGTCCAAATTGTCAACATGATACTGCATTGTGGAGTAAAATTCAAGAATGCTTAGAAGAATATTTTCTTGAAAATATACTGGATGAAACGCAACTATCAAGGATATTCCACAAATTTCATGGAGTATAGAAGTCAAAACTTAACCAACTGAGTATAATAAAGAATGGAATAACAAAAGAAATCACCATGCATGCGATAGACCGCACAGACAGGTTATTCCAACAGAATAATAAATAATGGAACCAGGTCCGGCGTAAACGCACAGACAGGATATTCCGACAGAATAATAAATAATGGAACCAGGTCCGGTGTAAAACACACAGACAGGATGTTCCAACAGAATAATAATAAAAACGGAACCAGGTCCGGTGTAAAACACACAGACGGGATGTTCCAACAGAATAATAAACGGAACCAGGTCCGGTGTAAAACACACAGACAGGATGTTCCAACAGAATAATAGAAGAATGTCACCAAGTATAGGGTAGACCGCGTATACTGGTTATTCCAACAGAATAATAACGAATGGAATAACAGAAGTTCTCTTCATGAATATAAAAGAAATAATATTCCCTACCTTAAAAGAACTGGATATTGGAAAAGTGATGTAGCAGAATACTTTTATTCTCTCTCTCTTATTCTCTCTATACTTTCTCTCTCTATAGCTTGAATGAATTCGTGAAAAATAATGAAGCCCTAGGCCTCTATTTATAGAAAAACTGAGGGTGGCTCTTGGTCTTAACGAAGGGTCAAATGACTCTTGGTCTTAACGAAGGGTCAAATGACTCTTGGTAATATTGAAGGGACAACTACTATTGACGAAAGTAATTACTATTGACCAAGGTAAATACTATTGACGAAGATAATTACTATTGACCAAGGTAATTACTATTGACCAAGGTAAATACTATTGACGACGGTAATTACTATTGACGACGGTAATTACTATTGACGAAGAGACTCTTAGATGATGACATATGGCCCCCATAAAACAACCAAACTTACCACAACGTCTCAATTATTGATTTAATAATATAACATATTATACAGATGATACTATGACAATAATTTAAGAGATATGATGCAGCAATTACTGTAGCAATAATTGAGTATAGCTGAGTGACTTCTCACGTAAGCATCAATAATCAATACCGTGTGCTACTATGCAACCACGCGTATTACTGTACTTTTACTACCGAGTAGTTCAACAGTTTTAACGGTAACACCTCAGCCGTTATTTTTATAGAAAGATAATTCTGTCGTTTTCTCAATCCGACAATAATTCCGTTGTGGGGTCCACCAATGATTGTGCCGTCGTACGAATATTCCTCGACAAAAAGAATATTCTCCGACCAAACGAATATTTTATAACAACTTGCTTACTTTGCAAAATTTATAAATATTACCCACAACTATAACATTATATCAAATTAACTCCATAATATTCAAAAATGATATTTATAGAAAATTCATCTTTATTTATAAAAATTGGGGTCTTACACAAGGGGACAAAAAATTTGGGGACAGAGGATCTGCTCTCCTAAAATGAATAATTAAGAATAAATGACGTGAGCCGATGACATAATTTGTAGAGTAAATGATGAGAGGACTTCTTCCGGTCCGGAGGCTGCTGCGACGCTAATAGGCAATTAATGAGGAAGAAAAAAAGAGAGAGTATCCAGTGGATAAACCATTAAAGAAAAGAAAAGGACATTATTATTTATTTATATCGTTTTTCTTCATTAGATGGGTAGGGCCAAACAAGGTTTTGGGCATGTCAATGTTCGGCCTAGTTTATAAGCCCTTACTTACTAGTGAAGGCTCTAAAACCACTGGATATTTGATTTTTCACAATTTCTTCATGTCTGAAAATTCCAATTCCAATTCCAATTTCATGTCCAAAGAAAAATAAGAACACTACATAGGAAAGAGAGTGATGTGTAATGTAATGTTGATAACCAAACCTTCGTACCAAAGTAACCAAACTTTTATACCAAGGTAACCAAACATTTATACCAAGGTAACCAAATCTTTATACCAAGATAACCAATCTACCTCCACACCTGCAGTATAAATTGGTTACCTTGGTCTGAAAGTTTGGCAACCAACTGCATAAACGTTTAGCTACCAACTACATCACATTCAAAATAAATTGGTAACTTAATAAAACTGAATTGGTTACCTTTGTATGAAGGTTTGGCTACCCACTACATGAAGGTTTGGCTACCAACTGCATCACATTCAAAATAAATTGGTAACATAATAACACTGAATTGGTTACCTTGGTATGAATGTTTGGCTACCAACTGCACTATGAAAAAATTGCAGGTGTGGATGTGGATTTGTTACCTTGATATGAAGGTTTTGTTACCTTAGTATGAATATTTGGTTACCAACTGCATTATAAAAAAATTACAGGTGTGGAGGTGGATTCGTAAACTAGAGAATGCAATTTGTGATTTAGTCAATCTAGAAAGAGTATTTAAGGGTAATACACAATGGCATGACATGAAGAACAACAATTCTACAATATTAAAACCCAGATTGACCAGAGCACTAAATGCAACACCACCTTAAAAAAAATACACAAGCCTTTTGACTTTTAAGTCTGTCCATGTCCTAAATGCAGATAATAAATGAACAAAGCCTTTACAAAGAAAATTAACCCAAAATGAGAAATAAAAGCTACGTAAGTGCAACAGGGATGGTAGAGAGCTTTTCAGGCTAAAAGCTAATAACCCCGCCTCGATCTGCGTGTAATCCAAATGCCCCGCATTTGCCCCATCAAAGAAATTAAATAGACTCCTAATCCTAACCTCTCTCTCCTCTTTGGTCTCTGTTAAAGCCAATAGCATGTGATCCATAGACACCGGTCCCGACTTCATCACCGGATTACAACACCCTGAGCGTTGTTGCTCAGACGATGGCAAACCGCCGCCACTTTGGTTTATAGTAGGAGAAAAGAGGATGAAAAAAAGAGAGAGAGAAATAAGAACAGAGATCAAAAATGGGTCTGCTGTGTTTGAATAACAAAATAATAATTAACGGAAAGAGATAAGGGAGATTTGTCATGTTAACCCACCAATACTAATCCCCTAAATTAAGGAATCCTAATTGCACTAATATTGTAAATAAATATGGAAAAGTGTATTACTTTTGTAAATATTTGTTGGATGCACCATTATTGTAATTATTTTTAAAAATGTACTAAAATATGTAATTAATCCTAAAAAAAATATCATTTCAATAGAAAACAAACATAACGGCCCAAATACGATATCAAACGAAAAGCATACCAATGGTCCACCAATTAACACTTTCTAATCCAGTCCACAATAGAGATTAGAAAAGGCTGAAAATCAAATGCAATGAAGGGAAGCAAACCAATTAAACCTGACTGGAAAAAGGCCCAACAAACTGTTTCTATGAAATAGAGTAAACAAACTTTTTACTTGTTGTACTTACAATAATAATAATAAATAAATAAAAATTCAGAAAATTTTCATAGTCCCTATCCCACAAAAAGTCGCCCATTTGCCAAACAAATTTACTCTATTTCATACAAAGAGTCGGATAATAATATAATCCTAAAATTTATCAATAGAATGATACAATATCCCCAACATTACAATCATACTTTCATTAGCATGTCGTACTTTTAACTTTAACTTGATATTGTGTTGGAGGAACATGGAATAAAAATACATTCTTAATTCTTTCTTTTTTTTAAAAATGAGTGGAAAGGATATTTGGAGTAGTATTTAGGCTAAACCTAGCTAGGTCATAGAAGAGATCCTAATCCTAGTGCCAATTGAACTTCTTGTAGTTGGTTATTTCTTCTTACCTTCTCAATAGAACAAGGACCTAATATCTTAAAGAACACTCTTTGGAGTTTTGATAACAAGAGAGAGAGAAGAAAGAAAAATGATAAGCCTCATAATAGAGATGAAAAAAAGAAAGATCTCAAGTGTGTTCCCAAGCTCATGATCCATAAACTTTCCTGATTTTAGGTTGTTGAAAATATCTTACTTCCTAGTACAAATTTATAAAAAATAGGCACTACTTGTCGGTCCAAAAATATTAACCCCGCTACTTGACTCAGTGGTTTAATAGACAACTTGGGATCAACCATAAGCCCAGGGAGACTGACTGGCTGCAAGACCTGGAACTCCTCATATCAAAAATATATATATATATAAAATTAAAATTATATTGTCAGAACGGATCTATAACATACCTTTATTAAAACTACGTTGTTTTAAAGATTCTTTTAAAAAACAAGTGGGGTCGCGAGCGATATTTTTGTAAATTAAAGGAAAATAAGTGAGACCACTCTCTTTTAATATTATTTTATTTTTAAGAGAGATATGTTATTTAAGAGGTATGGTTTAGATTCGTTCTGCAGAATTTGTTAGTGGTCTGGTGTGTAACAAACTTACAAAGTTGGTTCTTGGAGAATTTGTTGATTAACAGATATCATGAGCTTACTGAATAAACTGGTGGTGCAAATTAACTTACTGAATAGACTTGCTCAAGCTTTGTTCTCTTTTCAACATCTGAGTATCTGGATTGGGATGTGGTCTGAAATGAGAATTTGGTACATCTTATGCCTTTATGTAAAAACTTGAGGTATTCATTGGTTTCACTGCGCACATTTTTTTTTTGGCAAGGAGGAGGGGGTGTGGGGTGCTTTATCTAGAAAGCTCAAACAAGACAAAATGAAAACAGTAGAAAGCGCATGAATAGCAATAATTCATACATATTTCAGTGCGTTAGCTTTATCAAAGTAAAGCTAGCTTCCTAAAAGGGTTTCATGCATCTAGCAGACTCAGAATTATTGGCGTCTTTTTTTCATTTTTCTTTTTAAAAATCTTGTCAGTACGTGCACTTTTACCTAGTACTAGTTAGGAATGAACTTTTTATACGACTTATTGGGGGCACAAGGGATAAGCACAACTGCTCACTGGAACAATATTGACTGTCGTCCTACCATAACCCAGCATAAGGAGTACTTTCATCAAGGGAACTCTCCTCATAACTGTGAGAGTACTCGCCGCTATTTCCAAACTCAGCAAGCTCGTCTGTATAATCCTCCACACTACAAATAGTATCGGATGGCTCTGCAGAAGGATCCATCTCACTCCAGTCAAACTCATACACATTGTTGGCATAGTGTTCAATATTTTCCGAGCCATCACAACCATTGACTTCAATTCCTTGCTCTACTTGTTCAGCACTTCCTTCCACCTCTGCTGGGGGCTCTTCAAGTAATTCCCTGATCAAGTCTTCATCAAACTCGGTAGCTTCAAAATCATCCAACAAAGTTTCAGAATCGCATTTTGGTTCCGAGGCCATTAATTTTTGCTCTCTATTTTGTGTGTGTGTGTGTGTGTATGAAAGAAAAGGGTAAATTAATATAAGAGAAAATTGTGAAGGACTACCTGAAAAGAGGGATATGTATTTATAGGAAGGAAGTTCATGGGGGAGTGTCACAAGCTCGTGTCAGTCTGTATCAAATTGAAAATTACTAGTACCTAATTGACAGTGCAAAGAACATATGGGGACCGTGAAACATCAAATAAAGCTTGAAAAGAGTTGGAAACTTCTACTTAGCAAACACCCTTTGTATCACTATTCATCAGCACAAGTGCTGATAATCAAACATCACATTGGTGGGGCATGCTTATCTCGTTTAACACCATAAAGCGAAAGTAAAATGTTTGGTAACTATTTTTGTTGCGTTTCCATGCACAAGTGTGTACTTTTATATATATTCCCGTCTCTCTGTATAGCTTATTTATTTGTATGACGGAGGAACACGCAACCATTATCCTCCCATTCGGTTGTGCACTTGTAAACTTTTAGTTAAATCACGCACGTACGAGTTTGTTTTTAGTTCGTAGTAAACTCAGTTTGGGTGGTCTCTTTTTCGAAATAATTGAGTCATTAGGGACAGCATAGGCAAAGTGGTGGGCAAATGAATCAAATGGGAGCATGGGTGGTTCAATACAAAAGAAGAAGCCTAGTTGGGAAGTTCAATGAGCCAAACCTCCCTTGTTTAGAAAATACACATGGTCTATATATAGTAGTACTTACTAGTGCATATGATGGCACATGTGGCATGCCTGCACATGTGTTTCATGCGGGACTATTGATTTTTTTATTTTTATTTTTTTGGGGGGTGGGGTGGGTGGGTTTGTTAACTAGTTTATTAGGCCTACCTAATCCATTACATATACACTCTGACTTCCCCTGGCCTGAATAAACAAACAAGTCGGCTCTAATCTTAATTACTTGAACTCGGCTAATTCGACTCGCGAGTATCAAGTGAGTTTTAAACCGGATGGAAAACATAAATTTTTGTTTGTGAATTCTTTAATGGACATAAGTTGCCTTTTTTTTAGCCAAAGTTTTCTGTAGAAAGTGAACAGATTTGGAAAAAGAAAGTAAGTAAAATACCACGTATTTAATAATAGAAAGGTAAAGTGGTAATTTGAATTTTTTTCATTTTTCTTTCTTTTACGCCACGCCCTAGTATATATTTTCCATTCATTCTATGTGTTTTTTTTAACTCAGCAAAATATAGCGATTAAAATATATTTTCCATGAATTTTATTTTGGTTGAAAAAATCGAGCAAGGAAAGGTTGAGTTAAAATTTTCTAAATTTGTTTAAAGTTTCAAGGGTGCATTTTCAAATTGAAACGAATTGGAAGGGGGGCATTACATTATTGAGGGAATTGTAGTCAAGTCCTGACTGTCAGCACTACTGAATACTTGTAGTAATACGGAATACGGAATGCCCACTCCACCCTACCCTACCCTACCCTACCCTTTGCATTCAAGATAAATGCTTTAAAACATGAGAATACAGAACACAAGAGTACTACTACTCCTCCTACTGATTTCTTTGTATTTTGTGTGTCCAATAATAATATTATCGTTTTTCTTCCCTTTATTAGTAAAAAATTAGTTTTTCTTCCTTGGTAAGTAAAACAAATTATTGATGAGATTGACCTTTGATGTTAAATTAGAACTCCAATCTGGAAAAATAAATGAAACCGACTTCATTCCCTTTTACTAAATTACCATCTTAAAGTCTAGATGTTCATTAGTGTTGTTAAAAACATTTAAATTGTAGTATAAAATTAGTTTTCCTTAATTTCTACATACAAATATTGAATCATAATTCTTCAAGGCCGATCTTAATTTCCAGAAATGTGGCCCAACTCAAATGTCAGTAGTATATCTAGGTTTTAATTAATTAATTAATTAATTAATAATATACTCCAATTTGAATTACTCATTTCTACTAAAATTATTTTAAATTTGTCTCTCCAGACTTTTAGCTTATGTCTTTTCTTTTGCACATATTATTATATATGTCCAACAAACATAAAATAAGTTTAACAATTAATTAATTAATTAATTATTATACGATAATAATGCATGCATGGTAGGAAATTAAGAAATAGCAATTTTTACAACTCAAACAAACCCTTTTAAAAATTCTTATTTTTTTAAAACCATGTTAAATGTAGTATAATTTGGAGCAGACCAAGTTATTGGGTGCGCGCGGAGGGACAAACTAACAAAATTCAAAACTATTTGTCATTAATCCTTCATATATATTCCAAATTCAACCATGTTAAACACAATAAACAAGAGAAAGAGAGAGAGGGGAAGAACAAAGTGAACACAAGTAATAAAAATTAGAAAACTGCAATGAGAGAAAATAGGAGTAAATTTTGTTGTGATAAAAAGAGAAAAAAAGTTAAAGCAAATTATGAATAAAGATCTCAAAAATTAAAGTGTAGTAATGAACCAAAAATAATTAGAAAAAAATTAAGAACATCTAAAATTAAGGGTGTAAACAAATCAAGTCGATCCGAGTATTGAATTACTCACATTCGGTTTACAAAATTTATCGAACATTTGATTGAAACTCGTTTAGCTATCGAATCGAGCATAATTTCAAATCAAGCCCGAATAATTTGAACTTTTCGAACGAATATGATATCAATTAAAAATTATAATTTAAAGACGTTCGAATAATTTATTAAACTTTAAAATTTACTCGACTCATTTATATTAAGGGTGGGAGCGAGTATTCAAGACTGACTTGCTTGAATCTAAGACTGCGCGCACCAAAGCGCAGGAGTGATTACCTCCTTTACTTTTACATAAAAGCTTACATACGTAGATAAATTAATAAAGCATTTATTGTTTTTTTTAGCGATAAGCATTTATTGTTTTCAACAACTGATTAATGGGCATAACCAACCCAGCTCCAAGTATTCATTAATCTTTATTCGTATTTACTATGAGAACATGAGCTATTTACATCTCCACAATCATGTAATTTAATAGCTGAAAGGAAATCCGATGATTCAACTCTCATGCAGCAGCTAGTCAACCTAATTGTTTTGCTTCAAGTGTCTTCTCATATTCTTCAATGGATTTGAAGAGCTCGGAGAAGTTTCCCTTCCCAAATCCTCCACACCCGCTCTTCTGGTACGTCTCCCCTGCATCGTCCTTGATCATGCATCCTACCCTCTGAATGATCTCTATAAATATGGTTGGCCTGCCAAAAAGATGTTAAAATGCAATCACTTCATCAATCCAGTAATACAAAATCTAGCAACCAATCTTCTGCCAACTGTCATTGATATACTGCCAATCCGTGAAAGGAATGGAAAAAATATATAATACAGAAAGGGGCCTATCAACAAGTAATCTAAACAAGATTCCTCAACTTGTCTCTTTCGACGCTGTTAGGTATTAGCATCACAATTATTTAATATCTAACCAGTCCTTCCACGGATGGGGATGCAAGTTGACCTCAAGAAGTTCACAATTACAGAACAGAATCAAGAGAAATAGATGGACTTTACCGACAATAGATTCATCTACAATAAACTTTTGACAGAATTAATGATTTCTGACTTCTCTTGTATCTAATATGATAATTTGAGCATATTTTGTAAATGACCAAACAGCAATGTTCAAGATGTCACATAATTAATTGGACCAGGCCCTTTTAGGTGTTGATAAAGGGAGTTCTCTGCGTAGGTGTTGATTGAAGCTTGGGTAAATAGAATTCTACATAAAATGGCCACCGGTCTGAAGGACCCAACACACACAACCCAGATGAATCAATAGAGTAAAGGCTTCAGTGACCATCTAATTTGAGCATATAGGCTCCTCAATTCTCAAATAACGAACTTAAGGTTTAAAATGATATTTAAAGATTGCACAAAATACTAGCAGTAGAATCTTCAATGTTCAAACAATATAGTAGCAGTAGCAAAACCACCAGCTTCAAGCAAAGGACAAAAGACATTGCCAAAGGTTTCTACCGCCAAAGCATATGACCAGTTACCACTGATCAGCCAATAAAAATCAGGGGGAAAAATTCTAAGATAAATTAAGTACTAAATTCCTGACACCAATGGTGTAATTCTCTTGACATGCCACCGAACTCCTAACAGGTCCTTGTGCAAAAACTCTCCAGCAGAGAATCGCTTCTCGCTCTTGGAATACCTCTACCAAATCATCCTTTATTCGAAACATCTAATCAATTTATTTGTGGGATGTCACTGTGCAACAGTTATGCTTGCTGCAAAAGATGAACAAGGACACGTTACTATTTAACACAACCATCTAAATGGTGGTGGGATAGTGGTACAAACCTATAATGGTATAGTCCTGCTCCAGTAGACTAAACTAAACACAAACTCTCGATCCCCTAGAAAACCAAATTGTATGGCCCTTAATCAGATTTATCTTAAACAGGTCAGTAGTTGTCCAACTAAACTCGAGATCTAAAACTCCACATTTCCTAAAGTATGAAAGATACATAAACATATTTAGTTCTCCACTCACCAATGTTCTAAAAGGCGCTAGCCGAGAGGCGGGCGGCCAGGGGGCCTAACGTCTGGGTGGGGCCTAGGCATAATTTTTTATTTTAAGCCAATTTTAATATTTTAATTTACATTTATCCAAACAAAACAATAATATAAAACAAAACAATCTATAATAAAGATAATAAAGGCCTTTGCTTAAAGTTCAAACACATCTATATTGCTGCTAATGTCAAAGTTCAAAAATAAACGTGCAATTGTTCAAAGTTCAAACATATTTTTAACGTATTAATTTTATTTATAAATTTATAAACAAGATTGTTATTAAATAATAAAATTTAAAATTTCAAGAATTTAATTCCATATTAAAACTTAAGAAACTAAACATAAATTTAAGAATTATATTGAATTAAACTAAATATAACAAATATATCATCATTTATATAATTTAAAGTTGGTTCAAGTTCAAAATATTATAACTATAATAAAATTATCCATTTTAACTTGATATTGTTAACTTCTTGTTGTTATTTGATATGTTACAACCTGCATTATGAATATGGTATATCATTAAAAAAATAAATATATCAATATCTAGTTTGGGTAGTTATTAAAATAAAAAAATAAATATATCAATACTCTGCTTCTAACAATATTGTATGAACTACACGGAACATAGAACCCAATGTTGAGCCATGAAAAATTCTTTAATCATGTTCCAAGCTTGTAGCAGACACTAGCAGCAATATAGCCTAGATTTGTCAGGTAAAATTGATTCAAGCTAAACAAATTCTCTTCAAATTTCAAATGACCTTCCGCCAAAAATTGGAAAAAAAAATAAAGAAAGTATCAGAAGATGCGACTGTAGCTACATATTCTATGCAAATCATGCAGACCACAACTTACTTGCTACTCAACAGGAGATGAATAAGATATCCAGGGGAATAAGATGAAGTAGGCAGGAGTGGGAGGAGGGAAGGTCAGAGAAATTAGAATTATATCTTTTGGTGAGAAAGAGAAGAAATTATCATAAAAACGTAACCTATAATTAAATTGCATTTTCAGTTACATAATTGAACTATTTCTTAGCTTGAATAGGGAGCCCAAAGGAAGGAAGCAATATTACAATTATTTCAAAAGTATTCAAGAGATCAACTGTCTATCATTTCAAAGACATTGCACATGTAAATGTAGGCTCTAATATGATTTCTGATCTTTTCAGTGTTTCAAAAAGTGCAAGCTCCAGAAAAAAATTGTGGTCAAAGATACCAGACTTTTATTTGATGGATGGGATACTGCAGGAGGTTGCAAGTTGGTACTTTTTCCCGTCTGAAATCATACTCAACTTGCAACCTCCTGTCAGTGAGATTGATCAGATCCTTTATCACACTCGCTCTTAATTTCAAATTTATCCACAAAAATAGCAATCTTGGTTTCAAAAAACTAAATGAATCCCAAAAGCCAAAAGCAAGGAAATATACTAATAAGTGACATAAATTTTAAGCAACCCTTAGTGTAGACATACATACCTATCTCCCACGGGCTTGGTGAAGATTTGAAGCAATGTACCCTGATCATCTCTATCCACCAAAATCCCCAACTCTTCACACTCCTTAATTTGCTCATCACTCAACACATCCCCAGCCCTGCTCTTCAAATTCCGGTAATAAGTAGGTGGGGGCGAAGGCATAAACTCAAAGCCACCAATCCCACTCCTCTTCCTCATCTCCCTCAAAGTCCTGAAAATATTCTCACTCGCCAAAGCCAAATGCTGCACTCCAGCCCCTTCATTGTGCTCCAAATAAGTCTGTATCTGACTCTTCCTCTTAGTCCCATAAACAGGCTCATTCAAAGGCAACAAAACCATCTCATCGTTACTCGCCAGCACCACCGAATTCAATCCACTCTCAGTAGTCCCCACATCCTCAGATGTAAATTCGGCGAATTCGTGAAAGCCCGTAAATCCTTTAACGTATTCAATTACCGGGCCTAATTGTGGGACGTTGCCCACAGCGTGATCAAGCCGGCGGATGCCAAAGTCCAGGTCAGGATACGACGAAGTTGGATCCATGGGTTCGAATCCCGGTAAAAATAAATTGGGGTTAGGGTTTGATTGTTGATTGAAGCTGATGTATCGTAAAACGACGTCACCGTACAGTTCGACTTCAGCTAAGAGGGTGTGGTCGTTTAATTGGATGGGAGGGGAATATGGATTGGCGCCGTGGGAGATGCTGGCGGAGAAGGCAAGGGCGGCGTCATCGACTTCGATGGCGATGGAGCGGACGGCGAGGCCGTGGGTGGCGATGAAGGAGTGGCAGACGGAGTGGGAGAAGGTGGGGATGGCGGCAGAGGCGGTAGTGGAGATGGAAGGAGAGTAGGGGGCGGTGAAGAGGAAGTTGAGTTGGCCGGAGCGGAGGAGATAGGAGGCGTGGACGGAGTTACCGGTGGAGAGGTCGGACTTGGCGAGCAAAGGCATGCCCAGGCCCCAAGAGAAGCGGCGAGCGGTGTTGGTGGCGTCGGCGCACCAGAACTCGACATGGTGGAAGCGCTTGACGGAAAAACGATCGGATTTAGGGTTGGTGCGAACGAAGTTGTTGAAACCCACTAGCTTGAACGGCGCCTGTGAATTGGAAGCGTTGGCGGTTTCAGTGTCGGGTACTTGAGCTTGCTTCTTCCCCATTTGTAGTGTATGTATTTGTCTAAAGTGCAAGTTGTTGGATTAGTTTGAGTGGAGGAGAAAAAGTCTGCATTCGATTATACTAGTAGTAATACATTATATATATATATATATATATATATATATATATATAGAAATAGTAATATAAAATAGAAATGATTTTGAATTTTTCGGTCATTTTAATAAATTATATGAGTCATCCAAAATTTGGGATAAATTACACTATTTTTTTACAATGAAGATTTTTTTGTTCTTTTTTATTTTTGGTTGATAAATTTTAAATAAACATTAAATATTTAATTTTTATATTATTATTTATGATTAAAAGTTAAATTATTTTTATTTCATATTTTTAAAAGTTAGTATTAGAATTTTATAATAAATTAAATATCTTTAATACTCATGTCTTTAAGAATAATATTATAGACACAAATTATTCTATAAATATTTTATAAAATATTGATGTGGTATACTTTATCTTATCTTTTTATGCGGGGTCAAAGAATATATTAAAATAATTTGTTGATCAATATACTAAGTAAAATATGATACATCATTAATTTATAAAATAGTTTGTGTACGTAATAGTACCGCTCTATTTTTAAAAGTTTAAGATTTGGTATTTTCATGGATTGGAACGGATTCCAAGGAAACAAAGTTTGACAATTTTTTTAGCCACGTAAGCATTCTTATCGTCGCTGACCTTAACTTACGTGTTTAACTTTTCCGCTTTTGGAAAACTACAATTATAATTATAATTACAATTATAATTTATAAACGAAAAATACTTCAATATTATTTATATATATATATTATTTAAGTACTTCTTCTGTTTTTTCTTTTTACATAGGTATAGTAATTTTTTTGGATTTAAATTTGATAAACTATTAATGTATATACAAGCAATTTTAAAATTATGACACATCACTAATAAAATATTTATTTTTTACAACATTATTCTTACTTTAATGTCATGTTATATCTTTTGTGTAGACAATGTCTGCATAAATTTAAACTCTTTATCTTTTCTTCTTGAATTCTCATTACCTTTCTCTTGACGAGGGGATGTGAGAAAGTTGCGAGACATATGAAAAAAGGTGAACTTTGTTGTGCTTGATAGACATAGAATTTAAAAGTTTTTTTTGAGTCGGTGAGATCTTAGCGTAATAGTTAAGATGACTGAGATTTGATTGTTTCTTGGTAAAAAAAATTGATATTTACACCAAGGATAAATTTCACTTCAATATCTGAGATTTTAATATTTTTCCACTTTAACGTCTGTTGTTTAAAACCTTACACTTAAACACCTGAGATTTTGAGGTGAAGTGAAAAATTGATTTTTCATGTTAACGTTGTAACTTTAAATTGCTAAAGACATATTTACCCTTCATATATAAATTGAATAATACATAAATGAGGCTCAGTTGTGTCGTGTGATCTATGATTTGAAGAGAGTGAAATTAGGTGATTTCATGACGATTTTTGGCATTCCATCAAATCTTTTTCAAATTTTGAGTGGATTGCATGGTGATTTAGGCTAAAATTTCTATTTATCTCAACATTTTATATTATTTAGTGTTAAATAAATACATTTTCTAGTATAATTTTTAAAGTTAAATGGATAATTTTTTTATAAATGATATTGATGTTTGAGAAACTTATGTATTGGATAAAATTAAATTTTAAATAATTTAAATTGAATATTTTTTATTATGATTCAAATTTAACTCATTTAAAAAGACAAACAAATTAAAACTAGAGATTGTACATTTTATTTAAAAGGTTGTCTTTTTATTTATTTTACTTTTATTTAGACACATGTTAAAATAAGCAGTTGTTGTAGTTCAGTTGGATTTAACTCTTATTTAATGGCTTTGAGGTCTTGTGTTCAATCGTCACAACTAGCATTGTTTTTGTTTTATTTTTAAAAATAATTCACGGGCGGGCCGAGCTATCACGGGCTGGGCTAAAAACGGGTCGGGCCAAAATGACCCAACTTTACATGGGTTGCAATAATAAAGTCCATAGACCATTTTTTGCGAACGGGTCGGACTAGCACGCGGGCCTAGGCCTTTTTTGCCAGGTCTAATTTTCTCTCCATCTTTCTACCTTACTAACGCTCAAACTTGAGCTCTTATCTCTCTATTTCTTTTGTTATATTTTGATGTTGTGATGGTGTCCTTTGTTACTCATCTGAGCAACCTATTTATATTGAAAATTGAGGAGACAACTAACACACACGCTTTGACAAAATAACTAAATAATTTATATAAAAATATTGGTAGTGCAATTTGTGGTATCACAGAGGAAACTAAACCAACTTATATACAATTTTAACAAAATTTGTTTCTGAATTGAATTGTGGTCCAGACTAATTTAGAAAAAAATAAAGTGACGGTAAGTTTTTGTAACGACCCCAAAATAGGTCCATTCCATCCAACCTATTCTGAGTCGCCAAATACATGGTACAGAAAACAACTACAACTTTATTACAACAATTGTCATGCAAAATACAACAACACATATGCTGTGAGTTTGGATACAAATATATACCAAATGTGACTCATGTTCCAACCGTGGACATCACCTCACAATAACACCTTACATAAAGGTATAGTCAAAAACTGTTTTAGAAATTAGAATCTTTGGAAAGTGCTCAAGGAAACCTTCGTACATGGGAGGCCATGCGTCTAGGCTATGATAGATATCATATGGCCACAGAATTATCCTTGGTTGACCCAATAGACCCCAAAGAAAAATAAGAAGATTACTATCATATTCTTCCCAATGGTGAGTCTTCTCTTGACTTATCATTAACTCCACTGTCTCTAATTGAGAATTATATTTCAAACAAACACTAAGATTATATAGGTAGTGCCCATAGATATACTCAGCAAGTGGATGAGCACAACCCTGTCTTATGATGACACGAGGTTGTATGTCATTAGACATCTTGTATGATAGTGACAAAACACCCTTCCAACGTTGGGTTCGCCTCACCCTATTTTCTTCACCAAATATAACTACTAAATGATGACCACCGTTCTATTCCCTTGTTACCCCCGCTCGACCCAGCTACACTCTTATTACCTGAAAGGAATTGTGAAACAGAAGGGTGAGCACAACTAGCCCAGTAAAGAATATCATGACTAAAGATAAATAAATTATCAATAGTCTTCATCGATAATAAATCAGAGATTTAGAACATATGGTAAATGATAAAAATTTCAACCATAGTTGCAGCGGAACGAGCAATCCATTAGAAGAGTCAAATAGACTATAAAGTCTATTATCTTCTCCATGTTAAAAATCCACCAACAATATTTTATCCATGTAACATCACTCAATAGTTCCTTTCCACAATCATATGAATAACTCATAATCATAATTGTGACTATAAATTTTTCTTCACACCCAGGACGAAGAATATTTTCATCACCTGTCTTTACCTGAAACATCAAAGATCATGGTTATACCAAATCACAATTCCTGTTTATAATCATACTAACAAATCCATCTTTGCACTACGGGCCAAAGATATTCATCAACAAACCATCTTTGCACTACGGGCCAAAGATATTCATCAACAAACCATCTTTGCACTACATTCCAAAGATATTCATCAACAATTCATATTTGCACTACCGGCCAAATATATTCATATCTCAAAGAAATATATAATCATTTCAGAATTTATATAAACAATAATTATAACCATGTTGATCAATTCACCTTTGCACTTAAGCTTAAGATATTCAATTATAAATTCAATGGTCATGATCATACCAGTCACAATTCAACTTTGCACTACAGGCCAAAGAGAACCCTAGTCATGATCATACCAATAATCTACCCATCTTTACACTCCAGTGAAAGAGAATTTCAACATCAAGGTTATAAAAATGCTATATATAATAGTAAAATCAATATAATCAAAACATCTAGATTTAATCTCAAGAGTAATATTCATAAATCAACTATAATTTAGTTAGAAAAAGAAACCAATTTTGTATTGAATAGTACCCGTGAATAGTAACTCGTGAATAGTAATTCGTGAATAGTAACTCATGAATAGTAATCTCGACACAAAAAGGTAGAAATTCCACAATAAAATCCATACCAATATTTCGGTATAATGATATTGAAAGAATAACATTTTTTAAGCTTATAAACAATTTATTTAAATTGTTTGCATTTAATCATCATAAAATGTCAACTCTTAAGATTTCATCATCAATAACCAAAACCCTCATCAAAAATCTGCATATACCTCATATAGGATTCTCAAGCCATAAAATCCTATTTTCCAATTTTCTTTCTTCACAAAACATATTTAATTCATTTACTCATAACTAGACTATTTTCATGAAAAATACCAAATCAGTTCCAAAAATATTTCTTTTCTGGGATTTAGCATAATATAGTCCCATAGTGAACATATATTTTTCTCAGAATTTTTAAAAGTCATTTACTATTTTTCATATGGCCAAAATAGCCGAATATTTAGACATTTATCAAAAATTATACTTTTGTCTAAAAATTCTGAAATTTACAGAGTATACTTCTATCATATACATGTACTCCCAATAAAAATTTCATCAATTTTGGAGTTAACCACAAGGAATTATAAGCTGTTACTTCTAAAATAGTCTTTTCTCATAAAATTCATAACTCTCAATCTATACATCCAAAAATCACCATTTTTGGACACAATCAAGAAAACTCATCAAAATATCATTTCAAATTTTTCCAGAATTTTTGAAGATCAGAAAAATTACGAAACTGAAAATCATAACAACCCTTAAAATCCCTTAATATCCCTTACCTCAAAAGAGCAGTACTTCTGACTGGATATCGGATATGATGCTGAAGGAAACTTGCACTAATGAATAGCAACTCACCAAGTATCTAAAAACTCATAAAATACACTCAATAATCTAGAGAGAGAAAGAGAGAAATCTTATGTTTCTGGTGTGATTTTCAATTCTAACTTAGCCCTCTATTTATAGGAAAATTTTGGTAGGTTTGACCTGCAACCTGATGGCTTTACCTGCTACTATTCCCACCCACCACATTTGAAATATAATTCAGCACATTTCTTCACCAACCACAAGTGGGGCCCACCAATTCTAGAATTTTCCACCAAAATGATAAACTCCGAAAATTCAACAATTTCTGAACCAGTCATCTCGTAAAATTCATAATAAATCATACGTTCATTTTTAACGGTTCAAAATTTGTGGGCATATACTCAACTTATATATGTATAACATATCCAAAAATTACCACGATCCAACGGTCGGATTAAAAATTATAACCCCCGCAAAATATCTCAAAAACCCTGATTGATTTTTAATACCTCCATTCCGATAGAAATACTGATAAAACACCTCAACATTAACTCCTACATTTTTTATCCCTCATTTATATCCACATAAAATAAATATTTCCTTATCATATGAATCAATAATTAATTATTCACAAATAATATTACAGAATCACATTTATGACAACCAGGCCGTTCCCAGGAAAGAGGGGGCTTTCCAATAAGAATTTCTCCTTACTGGCGCGCAATTAGATGACCAAACCTCTCCTTAGACAGAACTTTCTAGACATTGCCAATAATGCTATCTAATAATACTATTCAAGTAATATGAATTATTGATCTGATAATGGGAAATACTGAGCAGTGACAATTATTGAACAACAATAATATAAAATTTCAACGTAGCAATTATTGAATCAATAAAATAAAATATTGAACAGTAATTACTGTAACAATTATTGAGTAGTGCCTTCTTACGTAAGAATCAATAATTTCAAAAATACTATGCAATACCGTGTGCTACTGTGCAATAACGCGTATTACTGTATTTTAACCACCGGATATTTCAACAGTGTTAACGGTAACAACTACGCCGTTATTTGTAAAAACTCAAATTTGTCGTTTTCTTCACCCGACAGTTATTCTGTTATGGGGCCCACAAATGGCTGCGCCGTCATACGAATATTCCCCGACAGAAAGAATATTCCACGACCAAACGAATATTCCCCGACAACAATGATTATTTTATAACCACTTGCTTATTTTAAAAAAAAATCATATTTCACCCATAACTTTAAACTTTTATCAATTTAACCATTTACTGAATAGTAATTATAAGAAAAATTGAATACTTTTATTTCATAATATTCGGGGTCTTACAGTTTTGCTAAGCGTACTTTTGTAAAAATAAAATAATTGAACAAACATCTATTTATCATACTTATCTTTAATAAACACATTTTATTCGTCAAATATTTACACTTTTTTGATCTTTCAATAATCATTCACAATTATTACTCTAGACTCGCAATACTGTCAGTTGTTCTAATTATATCATATAAAATAATGAGTTACTGTGTCGTGACAATTATTGATTTAATAATATAAAATAATGTGCAGTTGCTACTGAGGCAATGACTGAGTCAATAATACTCGCTCCGTTCCTAAAAGATTGTCGTTTTAAAAGAAAAAATTTGTTCTAAAAATTTGTCGTTTACAACTTTCAAGGAGAATAAATTATTTACTTTCCTATATTACCCCTGCCTTCTCTCATTGTCCCAAGAAATTCTCTCCCTTGTATTAATAGTTTTCAACTTCCCATAAAGGGGTAGTGATGGAATTTCAAACAAATTTTACTTGGTAAATGATACTTTCTTAAGTCATGTGCCAAAATCTTAAACGACAATCTTTTAGGAACGAAGGTAGTATGAAGTATTGTACAATATCATGTGATATTGTGGAATGTCGTATGTCACTATAAAATTACTGTACTTTGGTCATCGAGTATTTAAACAGTTATAAGTGATTGTACCATTGCCAATTTTTATTTAAAAGGTTATTTACGTTATTTTCTGCATCCGATAATATTGCGTTATTGTATCCAATAATGATTGGTTATACCGGCGTCGTTGTGACGCCCCCAAAATAGGTATACAACACCCATTCTGAGTCGCCAAATATATGGTACAGAAAGCAAACTATAACTTCAATAATACAATTGTCGTGCAAAATACGACAACACATACTGTGAGTTTAAATACAAATATTGTCTTCTGGACAATATCCACACTTAAATAAATCCTCATTACGATTATTCAAACACTATTTTACAGAAATAGTGAGGACTGCTAAAACATCTTTCTAGAACTATCACTCCATACCCCGACTAGATCCTGCTATGTTCTCACCTCCTGAGAAGAAAAATGGAACAAAAAGGAAAAGGGTGAGCTCAACTAGCCCAGTAAAACATATTATGACTAAGATAATATACAACAAATTAGCGTTAGTCTTCAACAGGGAAAAATTTGATAGAATATAATCGACAACAAGTTTTAGATCAACAACTGCAGCGGAAACAACAAACCATTAGAAGAGTCAAGTAGAGAAAGAATTCTACTATCTTCTAAGATTTAAAAGTCCATCATCAATATTTTATCCCTGTAACATCAATTAATAATCATCTTTATCCAAATATTCATCTTTGCACTATAGGCCAAAGATATTCATTTGTATCACCTGTCAATCATGTTCATCTCAACACCTGTTCATCTTTGCACTACAGGCCAAAGATATTCATCAAGTAATCATACATCTTTGCACTACAGGCCAAAGATATTTAGTAATATCATCATTTAGGACTGAGGATGATGAAAAATATCTTAAAGAGAACGAATCCAGTGAGACAGAAGGACAAATATTAGGGATTCGTATAACAGTTTATCCAAGATCAATAATACTTCATAATAATCAATTGTGAAGCAGAATTTAAAAATAAAGATCAAAATATGGATACAATCAAAGATAGTAACCATAATAGACATCTTGGACAAAAAGGAAAAATTTTATTTTTCGGTGAATAGTGCCGTGTTCGTGAATAGTGCCGTATACGTAAATAGTAACGCATACGTGAATAGTAATCCCGACACAAAAAATTTTAAATTTGATAAAAACTCATGTTAATATTTCAGCATAATGATATTGAAGAAAATAATATCATTTAAGAAGAAGATAATATCCCTTACCTCAAAATATCAGTACTTCTGGTCGGAATACCGGTATAAGGCTGAAAGAAACTTGCTCTGATGAATAGAAACTCTCAAAGTATCTAAATACTCACAAAATACACTCAATAATCTAGAGAGAGAAAGAGAGAAAACTTGTTTCTGGTGTGATTTTCAATTCTAACTTAGCCCTCTATTTATAGGAAAATGTTAGCACGCCGAAGCAGACTTAACCTGCAACCTTAT
The DNA here is from genome assembly GCA_016801055.1 of Panax notoginseng. NCBI lineage: Eukaryota > Viridiplantae > Streptophyta > Magnoliopsida > Apiales > Araliaceae > Panax > Panax notoginseng. Next base: position 187,853,790 of record CM029012.1, read on the forward strand.
GGCTTTACCTGCTACTATTCCCACCCACCACATTTGAATAAAAATCTCAGCACATTTCTTCACCAACCAAGAGTGGGGCCCAATAATTCTAGAATTTTCCATCAAAATGATAAACTCCGAAAATTCAACAATTTCTGAACCAGTCATCTCGTAAAATTCATAATAAATCATACGTTCATTTTTAACGGTTCAAAATTTGTGGACATATACTCAACTTATATATGTATAACATATCCAAAAATTACCACGATCCAACGGTCGGATTAAAAATTATAACCCCCGCAAAATATCTCAAAAATCCTGATTTTTAATACCTCCATTCCGACAAAAATACTGATAAAAACCTCAACATTAACTCCTTCATTTTTAACCACAAAAATATATCCCTCATTTATATCCACATAAAATAAATATTTCCTTATCATATGAATCAATAATTAATTATTCACAAATAATATTACAGAATCACATTTATGACAACCAGGCCGTTCCCAGGAAAGAGGAGTCTTTTCAATAAGGATTTCTCCTTACTGGCGCGCAATTAGATGACCAAACCTCTCCTTAGACAGAATTTTCTAGACATTGCCAATAATATTATCTAATAATATTATTCAAATAATATGAATTATTGATCTGATAATGAAAAATACTATGCAGCAACAATTATTGAAACAACAATAATATAAAATATCAACGCAACAATTATTGAATCAATAAAATAAAATATTGAACAATAACTACTGTAACAATTATTGAGTAGTGCCTTCTTACGTAAGAATCAATAATTGGTACAATACCGTGTGCTACTGTATTTTAACCACCGGGTATTCCAACAGTATTAACGGTAACAACTACGCCGTTATTTATAAATAACTTATACTTGTCGTTTTCTTCATCCAATCGCTTTCCGTTATGGGGCCCACACAAGGCTGCGCCATCGTACGAATATTCCCCGACAGCAAGAATATTCCACGACCAAACGAATATTCCCCGATAAAATGAATATTCTATAACCACTTGTTTATTTTGTAAAATTTGCACATTTCACCCATAACCAAAGTATTATATCAAATTAGCCCCTTATTATTCACAATAATATTTAGAGAAAATTTGATTTTATTCATTAATAAGTTGGGGTCCTACAGTCGTCGTACTTTTCCTAATATTTCCTACAAAACGAATATTCGTCGACACAACGAATATTCCCCGGCATACTTTTATAATTTGTACATATCACACTTAATTTTGTCATTATATCAATTTAACACTTAAGTGTTGGTGCTTGCCTTGCTAAAATTATTTAACCAACTTCTTATGTCCCACCAAAATAAAATTTGTAAGACCCCAACTTTTATGAATACAGATAAATTTTTTATAAATATCATTTTTAAATATTAAGGAGTGAATTTGATATAATGTTATAGTTGTGAGTAATATTTATAAATTTTGTAAAGTACACAAGTTGTTATATTATATTCGATTGGTCGGAGAATATCGCTTTAACAAAAAATATTCGTACGATGACACAATCATTGGTGGACCTCACAACAGAATTATTGTCGGAATGAGAAAATGACAAAAATATCATTTTATAAAAATAACGGCGAAAGTTTTACCGTTAAACTGTTGAAATACCCAGTGTTAAAAGTACAGTAATACGCGTGGTTGCATAGTAGCACACAGTATTGATTATTGATGCTTACGTGAGAAGTCACTCAGTTTTGTTCAATTATTGCTACAGTAATTGTTGCATAGTATCTTACGTTATTTGATTCAATTATTGTCGATATTTTATATATTATTAAATCAATAATTGAGACGATGCAGTTATTCATATTATTATTTATAATATTGACGATGTCTAGAAAATTTTATCAAGGAGAGGTTTGGTCACCTAATTGCGCGCCAATATGGAGAAATCCTTATTAGAAAGCCCTCTCATTCGTGGGAACGATCTGGTTGTTAAATATTGTGAATAATAATAATGATGAATAAATGTTGTTAAAAATATTGAGAGAATTTTTATGAAGTATTTGATGTAAATTTTACTTATTTTATGGACCCTCATTTATCCATTTTTCAAAATAATCGATAAAAAGTTTTTAGTATATATGTAATGTAAGACCCCAACTTATTAATGAATAAAATCAAATTTTGTCTAAATATTATTGTGAATAATAAGGGCTTAATTTGATATAATACTTTGGTTATGGGTGAAATGTGCAAATTTTGCAAAATAAGCAAGTGGTTATAGAATATTCATTTTATCGGGGAATATTCGTTTGGTCGTGGAATATTCTTGCTGTCGGGGAATATTCGTACGACGGCGCAGCCTTGTGTGGGCCCCATAACGGAAAGCGATTGGATGAAGAAAACGACAAATATAAGTTATTTATAAATAACGGCGTAGTTGTTACCGTTAATACTGTTGGAATACCCGGTGGTTAAAATACAGTAGCACACGGTATTGCACCAATTATTGATTCTTACGTAAGAAGGCACTACTCAATAATTATTACAGTAGTTATTGTTCAATATTTTATTTTATTGATTCAATAATTGCTGCGTTGATATTTTATATTATTGTTGTTTCAATAATTGTTGCTGCACAGTATTTTCCATTATCAGATCATTAATTCATATTATTTGAATAATATTATTAGATAACATTATTGGCAATGTCTAGAAAGTTCTGTCTAAGGAGAGGTTTGGTCATCTAATTGCGCGCCAGTAAGGAGAAATCCTTATTGGAAAGCCCCCTCTTTCCTGGGAACGGCCTGGTTGTCATAAATGTGATTCTGTAATATTATTTGTGAACAATTAATTATTGATTCATATGATAAGGAAATATTTATTTTATGTGGATATAAATGAGGGATATATTTTTGTGGTTAAAAATGAAGGAGTTAATGTTGAGGTTTTTATCAGTATTTTTGTCGGAATGGAGGTATTAAAAATCAGGATTTTTGAGATATTTTGCGGGGGTTATAATTTTTAATCCGACCGTTGGATCGTGGTAATTTTTGGATATGTTATACATATATAAGTTGAGTATATGTCCACAAATTTTGAACCGTTAAAAATGAACGTATGATTTATTATGAATTTTACGAGATGACTGGTTCAGAAATTGTTGAATTTTCGGAGTTTATCATTTTGATGGAAAATTCTAGAATTATTGGGCCCCACTCTTGGTTGGTGAAGAGATGTGCTGAGATTTTTATTCAAATGTGGTGGGTGAGAATAGTAGCAGGTAAAGCCATAAGGTTGCAGGTTAAGTCTGCTTCGGCGTGCTAACATTTTCCTATAAATAGAGGGCTAAGTTAGAATTGAAAATCACACCAGAAACAAGTTTTCTCTCTTTCTCTCTCTAGATTATTGAGTATATTTTGTGAGTATTTAGATACTTTGAGAGTTTCTATTCATCAGAGCAAGTTTCTTTCAGCCTTATACCGGTATTCCGACCAGAAGTACTGATATTTTGAGGTAAGGGATATTATCTTCTTCTTAAATGATATTATTTTCTTCAATATCATTATGCTGAAATATTTATATGAGTTTTTATCAAATTTAGAATTTTTTGTGTCGGGATTACTATTCACGTATGCGTTTCTATTCACGTATACGGTACTATTCACGAACACGACACTATTCACCGAAAAATAAAATTTTTCCTTTTTGTCCAAGATGTCTATTATGGTTACTATCTTTGATTGTATCCATATTTTGATCTGTATTTTTAAATTCTGCTTCACAATTGATTATTATGAAGTATTATTGATCTTGGATAAACTGTTATACGAATCCCTAATATTTGTCCTTCTGTCTCACTGGATTCGTTCTCTTTAAGATATTTTTCATCATCCTCAGTCCTAAATGATGATATTACTGAATATCTTTAGCCTGTAGTGCAAAGATGTATGATTACTTGATGAATATCTTTGGCCTGTAGTGCAAAGATGAACAGCTGTTGAGATGAACATGATTGACAGGTGATACAAATGAATATCTTTGGCCTGTAGTGCAAAGATGAATATTTGGATAAAGGTGATTATTAATTGATGTTACAGGGATAAAATATTGATGATGGACTTTTTTATCTTAGAAGATAGTAGAATTCTTTCTCTACTTGACTCTTCTAATGGTTTGCTGTTTCCGCTGCAATTGTTGATCTAAAACTTGTTGTCGATTATATTCTATCAGATTTTTCCCTGTTGAAGACTAACGATATTATTTTTGTTCAATATTCGTAAGAAATAATATTTTCTTCCATACTCTGTAGTATGTAAGTAATATTATTTCGTTTCAGATTTTAAATTCTATACTCATTTTGTTAAAGTTTTAGCTTCTATACTTCATGAAATTAGTAGAATATCCTTGATATTTGCGCTTCATCCAATATCTTTTTATGAAAATATTATTCTGAGCATTCTAGATAAGTTTTAACTTTTTCATGTCGGAGTACTGTCACAAGGTACTATTCCCGAATTACTATTCACAAGATACTATTTACTCGATTACTATTCACCCGGGGTACTAATCATAACAAAAATTATTTTTTTTGTCCAAATTATTTTAGATACAATATTATTAAAAGATCCCAACTTTTATAAATAAAGATGAATTTTCTATGAATATCATTTTTGAATATTATGGAGTTAATTTGATATAATGTTATAGTTATGGGTAATATTTATAAATTTTATAAAGTACGCAAGTTGTTATATAATATTTGATTGGTCGGAGAATATTCGTTTTAACAGGAAATATTCGTACAACGGCACAATAATTGGTGGACCCCACAACGGAATTATTGTCGAATTGAGAAAACGACAAAAATATTTTATTAAAAATAACGACGGAAGTTTTACCATTGATACTGTTGAATTACTCGGTAGTAAAAGTACAGTAACATGTGTGGTTGCATAGTAACACACGGTATTGATTATTAATGCTTATGTGAGAAGTCACTCAGTTTAATTCAATTATTGTCAGTTAATAATATGAATTATTTAGCGATAATGAAGTTTTGTTTTATTCGTATTATTAACGTAATAAAACAAAAACATCTTTTTATATAAAACATAATACTTTATTAAAGTTATTCTATAAATAGAATATATTATATTTTATTTAAATTTTTTTTTTTAAATATGGACCGTCAGATTAAAGTAATCAATTCGGACCGTTCATAGATTAGTTACTATGCATTCTATTTTTCTATAAATAGAAGCTCATTCCTTCAATATTTCTTACGAATTCACTGAACTCTAGAGATAGAAACTATAGAAAGAAACTATAGAGAGAGAGAAGAAAAGTATTCTGCTACTTAACTACTTTCTTATTTCAGTTCTTTTTTAAAACGGTAAGGGGTGTTATTCTTTCTTATTCATGAAGAGAACTGTTGTTATTCCATTTCTTATTATTCTGTTGGAATAACCTGTATATGTGGTCTACCCTATACTTGGTGGCATTCTTCTATTATTCTGTTGGAACATCTTGTCTGTGTTTTACACCGGACCTGGTTCCGTCTTTATTATTATATTGTTACAACATCCTGTCTGTGTGTTTCACGCCGGACCTGGTTCCGTCTTTGTTATTATTCTGTTGGAACATCTTATCTGTGTATTTTACACCGGACCTGGTTCCATCTTTATTATTATTCTGTTGAAATATCCTGTCTGTGCGTTTTACGCCGGATCTGGTTCCATTATTTATTATTTTGTTAGAATAACTTGTTTGTGCGGTCTATCGCATGCCGGGTGATTTTTTTTGTTATTCCATTCTTTATTATACTCAGTTGGTTAAGTTTTAACTTCTATACTCCATGAAATTAGTGGAATATTCTTGATAATTGCGTTTCATCCAGTATATTTTTATGAAAATATTATTCTAAGCATTCTTGAATTTTACTCCACAAAGCAGTATCATGTTGACAATTTGGACGTTGTTAATTCTTGGATATATTAATTCTTGAACTTGTTTTATTGAATTCTTATATCATTGTCATCATCCTCATATTTATAAAATGTTGAAAATCATCTGTGGCCTGTAGTGCATAGATGGACTTGGTATAATTATGACCAGAGATTATTCGGTATAATCATGACCGTAATGTTACAAATGATGTGGTAAAAGTCCTCATTGGCCCGTAGTGCATTGATGGACAGTTGTTGGCATGATCATGACCATTAATGTAAGACCCCAACTTTTATAAATAAAGATGAATTTTCTATAAATATTATTTTTGAATATTATGGAGTTAATTTGATATAATGTTATAGTTGTGGATAATATTTATAAATTTTGCAAAGTACGCAAGTTGTTATATAATATTCGATTGGTTTGGAAATATTCGTTTTAACAGGGAATATTCGTACAACGGCACAATCATTGGTGGACCCCACAACGGAATTATTGTCGGATTGAGAAAACGACAAAAATATTTTATTAAAAATAACGGTAGAAGTTTTATCATTGATACTGTTGAACTACTCGGTAGTAAAAGTACAGTAATACGTGTGGTTGTATAGTAGCACACGGTATTGATTATTAATGCTTATGTGAGAAGTCACTCAGTTTGATTCAATTATTGTCAGTTAATAATATGAATTATTTAGCGATAATGACGTTTTGTTTTATTCGTATTATTAACGTAATAAAACATAAACATCTTTTTATATTAAAGTTATTCTGTAAATAGAATATATTATATTTTATTTAAAAGATTTTTCTTTAAATATGAACCGTCAGATTAAAGTAATCAATCTGGACCGTTCATGGATTAGTTACTATGCATTCTATTTTTCTATAAATAGCAGCTCATTCTTTCATTATTTCTTACGAATTCGCTGAACTCTAGAGAGAGAAACTATAGAGAGAGAGAAGAAGAGTATTCTGCTACTTAACTACTTCATTATTTCAGCTCTTCTTTAAAACGGTAAGGGGTGTTATTCTTTCTTATTCATGAAGAGAACTGTTGTTATTCCATTTCTTATTATTCTGTTGGAATAACCTGTATACGCGGTCTACCCATACTTGGTGACATTCTTCTATTATTCTGTTGGTACATCCTGTCTGTGTGTTTTACACCGGACCTGGTTCCGTCTTTATTATTATTCTGTTGGAACATCCTGTCTGTGTGTTTTACACCGGATCTGGTTCCGTCTTTATTATTATTCTGTTGGAAGATCATGTCTATGCGTTTTACGTCGGACCTGATTCCTTCTTTATTATTATTCTGTTGGAACATCCTGTCTGTGTGTTTTACACCGGACCTGGTTCCGTCTTTATTATTATTCTGTTAGAACATCCTGTCTGTGTGTTTTACACCGGACCTGGTTCCGTCTTTATTATTATTCTGTTGGAATATCCTGTCTGTGCGTTTACGCCGGACCTGGTTCCATTATTTATTATTCTGTTGGAATAACCTCTCTGTGCGGTCTATCGCATGCATGGTGATTTCTTTTGTTATTCCATTCTTTATTATACTCAGTTGGTTAAGTTTTGACTTCTGTACTCCATGAAATTTATGGAATATTCTTGATCATTGCAGTTCATCCAGTGTCTTTTCATGAAAATATTCTTCTAAGTATTCTTGAATTTTACTCCACAATGCAGTATCATGTTGACAATTTGGACGTTGTTAATTCTTGGATAAATTAATTCTTGAACTTGTTTTATTGAATTCTTATATCATTGTCATCATCCTCATATTTATAAAATGTTGAAAGTCATCTGTGGCCTGTAGTGCATAGATGGACTTGGTATGATTATGACCAGGGATTATTCGGTATAATCATGACCGTAATGTTACAAATGATGTGGTAAAAGTCCTCATTGGCCCGTAGTGCATTGATGGACAGTTGTTGGCATGATCATGACCATTAATGAATACACGAATATCCTTGGTCGTAGTGCAGGGGTGATTCAATGATGTGGATTATTTTATTAAGCTGAGTTCCAGCGATCACAGTGTTGAAAAACCTTTTAAATCATAAAAGATAGTAGAGTTTATTTTCTACTTGACTTTTAATGGATTGCTTGTTCCGCTGCAGTTAAACTTGATATCTATTATATTTTATCAGTTTAACATTGTTGAAGGCTAATGATAATTTATTCTGCATTATCTTAGTCATAATATTTCTTACTGGGCTAGTTGAGCTCACCCTTTCTTTCACTGTTCTCTTCAGGAAATGAGAACGTAGCTGGGGCAAGTCGGGGAACGAAGTGATGGTCCGAATGATTGTATTAGTTAGTAGTCCTCACTATTCTATGTAATAGTGTGATAATAAATGTAATGAGGACTCCTTTTGAGTATGAATACTCTCTAGAAGACAATATTTGTATTCAAACTCACAGTTTATGTTTTGTCGTATTGTACACGACAGTTGTATTTGTATTCTGTACTATGTATCTGACGACCTAAGATGGGTGATGTATACCTAATTTTGGGGGCGTCAGAGTTGGTATCAGAGCTTAGTGATATGATCCCTGGCTAAGATGTGAGAATAGAACTAGGAGGGGAGAGACGGGGAATTCCTTCGCTAGTATGACCTACCTAAGTTTATTTGCATGGTATTTAATTGGTCGGTCAGAGTATAAGGATAATATATGACATATCAATTAACTTTTATTTTGTGGCAGTATCTGAAAATGGCATCCGAGAATGTTGAGAATAGCAATGGAGCACAGGCGACAGTTGATTCACCACATATCAATAATCGGGATAATATGCATCAGGAAGGCGACAATCCTCATGTGACACCCCCAGAATAGGTATACAACACCCATTCTGAGTCGCCAAATACATGGTACAGAAAGCAAACTACAACTTCAATAATACAATTGTCGTGCAAAATACGACAACACATACTGTGAGTTTAAATACAAATAATGTCTTCTAGACAATATCCACACTCAAATAAATCCTCATTACAATTATTCAAACACTATTTTACAGAAATAGTGAGGACTGCTAATACATCTTTCTAGAATCATTACTCCATACCCCGACTAGATCCTGCTATGTTCTCACCTCCTGAGAAGAAAAATGGAACAAAAAGGAAAAGGGTGAGCTCAACTAGCCCAGTAAAGAATATTATGACTAAGATAATATACAACAAATTATCGTTAGTCTTCAACAGGGAAAAATCTGATAAAATATAATCGACAACAAGTTTTAGATCAACAACTGCAGCGGAAACAACAAACCATTAGAAGAGTCAAGTAGAGAAAGAATTCTACTATCTTCTAAGATTTAAAAGTCCATCATCAATATTTTATCCCTGTAATATCAATTAATAATCATCTTTAACCAAATATTCATCTTTGCACTACAGGCCAAAGATATTCATTTGTATCATCAGTCGGTCATGTTCATCTCAACACCTGTTCATCTTTGCACTACAGGCCAAAGATATTCATCAAGTAATTATACATCTTTGCACTACAGGCCAAAGATATTCAGTAATATCATCATTTAGGACTGAGGATGATGAAAAATATCTTAAAGAGAACGAATCCAATGAGACAGAAGGACAAATAGTAGGGATTCGTATAACAGTTTATCCAAGATCAATAATACTTCATAATAATCAATTGTGAAGCAGAATTCAAAAATAAAGATCAAAACATGGATACAATCAAAGATAGTAACCATAATAAAAAGGAAAAATTTTATTTTTCGGTGAATAGTGCCGTATTCGTGAATAGTGCCGTATACGTGAATAGTGCCGTATACGTGAATAGTAACCCCCGACACAAAAAGTTCCAAATTTGATAAAAACTCATATCAATATTTCAGCATAATGATATTGAAGAAAATAATATCATTAAGAAGAAAATAATATCCCTTACCTCAAAATATCAGTACTTCTGGTCGGAATACCGGTATAAGGCTGAAAGAAACTTGCTCTGATGAATAGAAACTCTCAAAGTATCTAAATACTCACAAAATACACTCAATAATCTAGAGAGAGAAAGAGAGAAAACTTGTTTCTGGTGTGATTTTCAATTCTAACTTAGCCCTCTATTTATAGGAAATTTTTGGTAGGTTTGACCTGCAACCTGATGGCTTTACCTGCTACTATTCCCACCCACCACATTTGAAATATAATTCAGCACATTTCTTCACCAACCACAAGTGGGGCCCACCAATTCTAGAATTTTCCACCAAAATGATAAACTCCGAAAATTCAACAATTTCTGAACCAGTCATCTTGTAAAATTCATAATAAATCATACGTTCATTTTTAACGGTTCAAAATTTGTGGACATATACTCAACTTATATATGTATAACATATCCAAAAATTACCACGATCCAACGGTCGGATTAAAAATTATAACCCCCGCAAAATATCTCAAAAACCCTGATTTTTAATACCTCCATTCCGACAAAAATATGGATAAAAACCTCAACATTAACTCCTTCATTTTTAACCACAAAAATATATCCCTCATTTATATCCACATAAAATAAATATTTCCTTATCATATGAATCAATAATTAATTATTCACAAATAATATTACAGAATCACATTTATGACAACCAGGCCGTTCCCAGGAAAGAGGGGGCTTTCCAATAAGGATTTCTCCTTACTGGCGCGCAATTAGATGACCAAACCTCTCCTTAGACAGAACTTTCTAGACATTGCCAATAATGTTATCTAATAATATTATTCAAATAATATGAATTATTGATCTGATAATGAAAATACTGTGCAGCAACAATTATTGAAACAACAATAATATAAAATATCAATGCAGCAATTATTGAATCAATAAAATAAAATATTGAACAATAACACTGTAACAATTATTGAGTAGTGCCTTCTTACGTACGAATCAATAATTAACTATACTGTGTAATCCGTGTGCTACTATGCAACCACGCGTTATTACTGTATTTTTAACCACCGGGTATTCCAACAGTATTAACGGTAACAACTACGCCGTTATTAATAAACAACTTATACTTGTCGTTTTCTTCATCCAATCGCTTTCCGTTATGGGGCCCACACAAGGCTGCGTCGTCGTACGAATATTCCCCGACAGCAAGAATATTCCACGACCAACCGAATATTCACCGACCAAAAATATTTTATAACCACTTGCTTATTTTGCAAAATTTGCACATTTCACCCATAACCAAAGTATTATATCAAATTAACCCCTTATTATTCACAATAATATTTAGAGAAAATTTGATTTTATTCATTAATAAGTTGGGGTCTTACAACCTCCCCTCCTTATGAAATTTCGTCCTCGAAATTGACGTACGTACCTGATGTTTCAAAAAGGTGAGGATACCTCGCTTTCATTTCTGATTCCAACTCCCAGGTCATTTCTTCAATAGCATGGTTTCTCCACAAAACCTTAACTTGTGGTATAACCTTCGTGCGTAGGACATGCTCTTTCCTATCCAAGATCTTAACAGGTACCTCCTCGTACGTTAAATCTTCAGCTATCTCGTCTGGTTCTAACTCAATAATGTGGTTCGGGTCTTTAACATATTTACGAAGCATAGATATGTGAAAAACATTATGAACACGAGACATGCTTGGAGGTAATGCGAGTCTATATGCCACATTTCCTATTCGCTCAAGAATCTCAAATGGACCAACAAATCTTGGATTGAGCTTTCCTCTCTTCCCAAATCTTGTAACTCCCTTCCATGGTGCAACACGTAACAATACATGATCCCCAATATTAAATTCCACGTCCTTCCGATGAAGATCCGCATAACTCTTTTGTCGATCCTGTGCCGTTTGTATACGTTGTCGAATCGTTTGGATCTTCTCTGTAGTAATGCGTACCAATTCTGGTCCCAACAATGTTGCTTCACCCACCTCGTCCCAGCATACTGGAGAACGACATTTTCTTCCATACAACGCCTCAAATGGAGCCATACCTATGCTCGCCTGATAACTGTTGTTGTAGGAGAATTCCACCAATGGTAGGTACTTATCCCAACTCCCTTTGAGATCTAAGACACAAAGTCTTAATAGATCTTCAAGAGTTTGAATAGTCCTCTCTGATTGTCCGTCCGTTTGAGGATGGTATGCTGAACTGAATCGTAAATCCGTGCCCATAGCTTTCTGCAAGCTAACCCAAAATCGTGAAGTGAATCTTGGGTCACGATCCGAAACTATGGATACTGGCATGCCATGCAATCTCACAATCTCGTTCACGTACATACTAGCAAGACGTTCAAGGGAATAAGTCTCACGTATCGGCAAGAAATGAGCGGACTTGGTTAATCTATCAACAATAACCCAAATCGCATCTATGCCTTGAGAAACCTTGGGAAGACCTGTAACAAAATCCATAGTAATGTGTTCCCACTTCCATTTCGGGATCTCAAGTGGTTGCAATGGACCCTTTGGCACTTGATGCTCCGCCTTTACACGTTGACAAGTTAAACACCTCGAGATAAACTCCGCGATCTCTCTTTTCATATTGCTCCACCAAAATGTATGTCGAAGATCGTGATACATTTTGGTACTCCCAGGATGGATTGCAAACGGTGTGTTGTGTGCCTCCATCATTATTCTATGCTTCAAGTCAAAATCGTTAGGAACACAAAGTCTGGAGTTGACTCGAAGTATTCCTTCTTCATCGATTCTTGCTTCTGGAATAGCACCTTCTTGCACTTTCTTCTTCATACGCATCAGCTCTATATCCGTAGCTTGAGCAGCTTTAACTTTATCGATTAAAGTCGGTTCTACTCGTATATTTGATATCATCATGTGGGTACTTGGAGCCTTCATCTCTATCTCCATCCTTTGCAAGTCATACAAAATGGGCCTTTGTGTTAAAAACATTGCACTCGTACCCGCATATGATCTTCTACTCAATGCGTCAGCTACTACGTTTGCTTTTCCAGGATGGTATTGGATGGTATGATCGTAATCTTTCAACAGCTCAAGCCAACGTCGTTGCCGCATGTTGAGTTCCTTTTGGGTGAAGAAATATTTGAGGCTTTTATGATCTGTATAGATCTCCACTTTCTCCCCATACAGGTAGTGTCTCCAGATCTTCAACGCAAAAACGACTGCTGCCAACTCCAAATCATGAGTAGGATAATTCCTCTCATATTCTTTGAGTTGTCGTGAGGCATAGGCTATGACTTTCCCATGTTGCATGAGAACACATCCTAACCCTTTGCCTGAAGCATCGCTGTAGATAACAAATCCATCCGAACCAGATGGTATTGTCAAAACAGGTGCCGAAATGAGTCTCCTCTTGAGTTCTTGGAAACTCTTCTCGCATTCCTCACTCCATACGAATTTTGTATCTTTCCGAGTCAGCTGAGTTAACGGAGTAGCGATTCGAGAAAATCCTTCCACAAATCTCCGATAATAACCAGCTAAGCCCAGAAAGCTACGTACTTCGGTTACCGACTTCGGTTGCTCCCAACTTTGTATGGCTTCAATCTTCGCCGGGTCGACAGATACTCCATGTTTTGACACCACGTGCCCAAGGAATGCTACTTCCTCAAGCCAGAACTCGCATTTCTTCAGTTTGGCATATAGCTTGTTTTCACGAAGCCTTTGCAGTACCAGCTTCAAATGGCGCTCATGATCTTCACGGCTTTTGGAATAGATGAGGATGTCATCAATAAAGACAACAACGAACTGATCCAAATATTCTTTGAATACACGGTTCATCATATCCATGAAGGCAGCAGGAGCATTAGTCAATCCAAAAGACATTACTAAGAATTCATAATGCCCGTACCGAGTTCTGAAGGCAGTCTTTGGAATATCCTCAGTTTTAATCTTCAGCTGATGATATCCAGAACGAAGATCGATCTTTGAAAAGAATTGTGCTCCTTGCAACTGGTCAAACAGGTCATCAATGCGAGGTAGCGGATACCTATTCTTGATGGTGACATGGTTCAATTCTCGATAGTCAATACAAAGTCGCATACTCCCGTCTTTCTTCTTTACGAATAAAACAGGAGCACCCCAAGGAGACGTACTAGGACGAATAAAACCGATGTCCAACAACTCCTGTAGTTGGACTTTTAACTCCTGAAGTTCAATAGGAGCCATTCGATATGGGGTTTTAGAAATGGGCTTTGTACCGGGTTCAAGGTCAATAAAGAATTCAATTTCTCGTTCCGGGGGTAGACCGGGAAGTTCTTCAGGAAATACATCGGAAAATTCTCTAACAATAGAAATATTATTCAAATCTGACTTGTCTTTGTTCAAATCCATAACATGGGCTAAGAAAGCTTGACATCCGTTTTTCAATAAACGAATAGCTTTGTGGCTTGATATGACAGTGACTGATTTTAGTGGTTTAGTAGTTTGAATTCGTATGACAGGTTGGTTAGGAATATGAAAACTAACAACCTTACGAAAACAATCAATTTTAGCATGATGAGTGGTTAACCAATCAATTCCTAAAATCACATCAAAAGCAAGTATCTTTAAAGAGATAAGATCAACAGGTAATGTGATAGTGCCAACTTGGATCATGCAAGATTTATAAACTGTAGATGTAACGAAGGTTTCACCCAACGGAGTTTCAACAGATAAGTTAAAGTCCAATTTCTCCGGAGTCAAGTTTAAACGTTGAGCACAAGCAGGAGAGATAAAAGAATGGGTAGAACCGGTATCTAGTAAAGTATAAACTTCGCAAGAATTCAAGATTAGCTTACCCGTGATCACCTCGTTCGGGTTTCTCACGTTTTGGCCAGTAACGACAAACGCTCTTCCAGGAACCGCTGATTTCGCCTTATCCGGGACAGCCCTTGGAATCACCACTCCCGCTGAACTTGGTTTCGCTATAGTACAATCTCGAGCGATGTGGCCTTCCTTCCCACAGTTGTAACACACCTTGGATTGTTGTGGACAGTTTGGGCTGATATGTCCCTCTTTCCCGCATTTGTAACATCTAACTGGCGGTCGTTCTCCTCCCCTAAAATTTGTTGTTGGTGCTGGTGCTGGTGCTGATGTCTTCCCGTCATTGTTGAATCTCCTCTTTCTGAAATTTTCACTTGACTCACCTCTCCTATTATCATGGCCACGATGACCACCCGAGTGGTTACCGCCTTTGTTCGTATTTTTCCCTCCTCGTTGGTTATCATCGCTCTGATGATTGCTGTCACCGGTATGACCCTGGTTGTGGTCCCTCGGTTGAGTATACTCATTATCTCTCTCTAATAATTGGGCCCTGTTGACAACGTCTGAATACAGAGAAAATTTATGAGAGATAAGGTATTGACGAATCTCAGGTTTTAAACCTCTCAGAAACATCCGCGTCATTCGTTCCTCATTTTCGACCAAATGAGGTGCAAACCTGGATAACTCTGCAAACTTCGCCTCGTACTGGGACACCGTCATGTTGTTTTGTTCCAGTCTAATAAACTCAACCTCCTTCATATGACGAATACTTTCAGGAAAGTACTTGTCATTGAACAGTTTTTGAAATGTTTCCCAGGACATGTTGAGTGCGTCAGGCTGGGTACGCTTCACAGACTCCCACCAGTAGTCTGCCTCACCGCGGAACATAAATGTGGCGAATGGAACCTTCTGTTCCTCCGTGCATCCCAAGACATCAAATATCTTGGTAATTTGCTTGACCCACGTTTCCGCCATGATCGGATCCGGCTTTCCCTTAAATTCTGGTGGTCCCAATTCTTTGAACTGCTTAGCTGTGACAAACCGCGCGTTGTTATCATTTCCACCCGTATTCTGCACACGAGTCTCCCTCGTCTGATTTTGCATGAACTGCAAAAAGCTCCTAAACATTCCATCATTCATCGTTTGCTCGGTAACGTTGTTTACAGGAGGAATATTGCCTTCCTGTTGCACGTTCCCCTGGGTAGTGATCAAAGGTGTCTCCACGGTCTGATTTACTCCATTATTAACGTTCTCAGCTGCCATTCTTAAATACTGCCATAAAACAAGGGTTAATAGTCATGTCATATATTATCCCTATACTCTGACCGACCAAATAAACACCAAATAAACTTAGTCAGGTCATACTAGCGAAGGAATTCCCCGTCTCTCCCCTCCTAGTTCTTGTCTCACATCTCAGCCAGGGATCATATCCCTAAGCTCTGATACCAACTGTGACGCCCCCAGAATAGGTATACAACACCCATTCTGAGTCGCCAAATACATGGTACAGAAAGCAAACTACAACTTCAATAATACAATTGTCGTGCAAAATACGACAACACATACTGTGAGTTTAAATACAAATATTGTCTTCTAGACAATATCCACACTCAAATAAATCCTCATTACAATTATTCAAACACTATTTTACAGAAATAGTGAGGACTGCTAATACATCTTTCTAGAACCATCACTCCATACCCCGACTAGATCCTGCTATGTTCTCACCTCCTGAGAAGAAAAATGGAACAAAAAGGAAAAGGGTGAGCTCAACTAGCCCAGTAAAGAATATTATGACTAAGATAATATACAACAAATTATCGTTAGTCTTCAACAGGGAAAAATCTGATAAAATATAATCGACAACAAGTTTTAGATCAACAACTGCAGCGGAAACAACAAACCATTAGAAGAGTCAAGTAGAGAAAGAATTCTACTATCTTCTAAGATTTAAAAGTCCATCATCAATATTTTATCCCTGTAACATCAATTAATAATCATCTTTAACCAAATATTCATCTTTGCACTACAGGCCAAAGATATTCATTTGTATCATCAGTCGGTCATGTTCATCTCAACACCTGTTCATCTTTGCACTACAGGCCAAAGATATTCATCAAGTAATTATACATCTTTGCACTACAGGCCAAAGATATTCAGTAATATCATCATTTAGGACTGAGGATGATGAAAAATATCTTAAAGAGAACGAATCCAATGAGACAGAAGGACAAATAGTAGGGATTCGTATAACAGTTTATCCAAGATCAATAATACTTCATAATAATCAATTGTGAAGCAGAATTCAAAAATAAAGATCAAAACATGGATACAATCAAAGATAGTAACCATAATAAAAAGGAAAAATTTTATTTTTCGGTGAATAGTGCCGTATTCGTGAATAGTGCCGTATACGTGAATAGTGCCGTATACGTGAATAGTGCCGTATACGTGAATAGTGCCGTATACGTGAATAGTAACCCCCGACACAAAAAGTTCCAAATTTGATAAAAACTCATATCAATATTTCAGCATAATGATATTGAAGAAAATAATATCATTAAGAAGAAAATAATATCCCTTACCTCAAAATATCAGTACTTCTGGTCGGAATACCGGTATAAGGCTGAAAGAAACTTGCTCTGATGAATAGAAACTCTCAAAGTATCTAAATACTCACAAAATACACTCAATAATCTAGAGAGAGAAAGAGAGAAAACTTGTTTCTGGTGTGATTTTCAATTCTAACTTAGCCCTCTATTTATAGGAAAATTTTGGTAGGTTTGACCTGCAACCTGATGGCTTTACCTGCTACTATTCCCACCCACCACATTTGAAATATAATTCAGCACATTTCTTCACCAACCACAAGTGGGGCCCACCAATTCTAGAATTTTCCACCAAAATGATAAACTCCGAAAATTCAACAATTTCTGAACCAGTCATCTTGTAAAATTCATAATAAATCATACGTTCATTTTTAACGGTTCAAAATTTGTGGACATATACTCAACTTATATATGTATAACATATCCAAAAATTACCACGATCCAACGGTCGGATTAAAAATTATAACCCCCGCAAAATATCTCAAAAACCCTGATTTTTAATACCTCCATTCCGACAAAAATATGGATAAAAACCTCAACATTAACTCCTTCATTTTTAACCACAAAAATATATCCCTCATTTATATCCACATAAAATAAATATTTCCTTATCATATGAATCAATAATTAATTATTCACAAATAATATTACAGAATCACATTTATGACAACCAGGCCGTTCCCAGGAAAGAGGGGGCTTTCCAATAAGGATTTCTCCTTACTGGCGCGCAATTAGATGACCAAACCTCTCCTTAGACAGAACTTTCTAGACATTGTCAATAATGTTATCTAATAATATTATTCAAATAATATGAATTATTGATCTGATAATGGGAAATACTGTGCAGCAACAATTATTGAAACAACAATAATATAAAATATCAATGCAGCAATTATTGAATCAATAAAATAAAATATTGAACAGTAATCACTGTAACAATTATTGAGTAGTGCCTTCTTACGTACGAATCAATAATTCAACTATACTGTGCAATCCGTGTGCTACTATGCAACCACGCGTTATTACTGTATTTTTAACCACCGGGTATTTAAACAGTGTTAACGGTAACAACTACGCCATTATTAATAAACAACTTATACTTGTCGTTTTCTTCATCCAATCGCTTTCCGTTATGGGGCCCACACAAGGCTGCGTCGTCGTACGAATATTCCCCGACAGCAAGAATATTCCACGACCAACCGAATATTCACCGACCAAAAATATTTTATAACTACTTGCTTATTTTGCAAAATTTGCACATTTCACCCATAACCAAAGTATTATATCAAATTAACCCCCTTATTATTCACAATAATATTTAGAAAAAATTTGATTTTATTCATTAATAAGTTGGGGTCTTACACCTCATGCAAACCACAATACTGACCAAATGATGAATGATGAAATGTTCAGAAGCTTTATGCAGTTCATGCAACAGCAGGTGAGAGCGGCTCCTGTTCAAAATGTAGGTGGAAACACTGAAAACTCTGGGACGGTCATCGCTAAACAGTTCAAGGAGCTAGTAGATATCCTTGGCCGTAATACAAGGATGATGTGGATTATTTATTAAGCCGAGTCTCAGCGATAAAATTGATGATAAATTCTTTTAAATCATAGAAGATAGTAGATATCATGCTCTACTTGACTCTTCTAATGGATTGCTTGTTCCGCTGCAGTTAAACTTGATATTTGTTATATTTTATCAGTTTAACACTGTTGAAGGCTAACGATAATTTATTCTGCATTATCTTAGTCATAATATTTCTTACTGGGCTAGTTGAGCTCACCCTTTGCTTTCATTGTTCTCTTCAGGAAATGAAAATATAGCTGGAACTAGTCGGGAAACGGAGTGACGGTCCAAATGTTAGCATTAGTAGTCCTCACTATTCTGTAAAATAGTGTAATAGTAAATGTATTGAGGACTTATTTTGAGTTTTAATACAGTCTAAAAGATAATATTTGTATTAAAACTCGCAGCTCATGTTGTATATTTAAGTTTATATTTGTATTTTGTACCATGTATTTGGCGACTCAGAATAGGTGATGTATACCTATTTTGGGGGTGTCACAGTTGGTATCAAAGCTTAGGGATAAGATCTCTGGCTGAGATGTGAGACTAGAACTAGGAGGAGAGAGACAGGTAATTCCTTCGCTAGTATGACCTACCTAAGTTTATTTGTTATTTAATTGGTCGGTCAGAATATAAGGATAATATGTTGTATGTCAAATAACCCTTGTTTTATGGCAATACTTGAAAATGACATTCGAGAATGTTGAGAATAACAATGGAGCACAGGTGACCGTTGAGTCACCACAGATCAATACCCAGGATAATGTGCAACAGGAAGACAATAATCCTCAGGTAAATATCAACACTGATCAAATGATGAACGATGAGATGTTCAAAGGCTTTATGCAATTCATGCAACATCAGGAGAGAGCAGCTCCTGTCCAAAATACAGGTGAAAACACTGATAACTCTCGGACGATCACCACTAAACATTTCAAGGAACTGGGACCACCGGAGTTTATTGGAGAGCCAAAATCACTTAAGACGGAGACGTGGATAAAGCAGATCAACAATGTGAGACCCCAGATTTTATGAATAAATATTTAATTTTCTCGAAATAATTATGGTGTGGATTTGATATAATAGTTATGGGTAGTATTTATAAATTTTACAAAGTATGCAAGTTGTCATATTATATTCGTTTGGTCGGGGAATATTCTTTTTGTCGGGGAATATTCGTACGACGGCACAATTATTGGTGGACCCCACAACAGAAGTATAGTCGTAGTTAGAAAACGACAAAATTATCTTTCTATAAAAATAACGGTTGAGGTGTTACCGTTAAAATCGTTAAAACTGTTGAACTACCCGGTAGTAAAAGTACAGTAATACGCGTGGTTGCATAGTAGCACACGGTATTGATTATTGATGCTTACGTGAGAAGTCACTCAGCTATACTCAATTATTGCTAAAGTAATTGCTACATCATATCTCTTAAATTATTGTCATAGTATCATCTGTATAATTAATATGTTATATTATTAAATCAATAATTGAGACGTTGTGGTAAGTTTGGTTATTTTTATGGGGGGGGGCCATATGTCATCATCTAAGAGTCTCTTCGTCAATAGTAATTACCATCGTCAATAGTATTTACCTTGGTCAATAGTATTTACCTTGGTCAATAGTAATTACCGTCGTCAATAGTATTTACCTTGGTCAATAGTAATTACCTTCGTCAATAGTATTTACCTTGGTCAATAGTAATTACTTTCGTCAATAGTAGTTGTCCCTTCAATATTACCAAGAGTCATTTGACCCTTCGTTAAGACCAAGAGTCATTTGACCCTTCGTTAAGACTAAGAGTCACCCTCAGTTTTTTTATAAATAGAGGCCTAGGGCTTCATTATTTTTCACGAATTCATTCAAGCTATAGAGAGAGAAAGTATAGAGAGAATAAAAGTATTCTGTTACTTCACTTTTCCAATATCCAGTTCTTTTAAGGTAGGGAATATTATTTCTTTTATATTCATGAAGAGAACTTCTGTTATTCCATTATTTATTATTCTGTTAGAATAACCAGTATACGCGGTCTACCCTATACTTGGTGATATTCTTCTATTATTCTGTTGGAATATCCTGTCTGTGTGTTTTACACCGGACCTGGTTCCGTCTTTATTATTATTCTGTCGGAATATCATGTCTGTGTGTTTTACACCGGACCTGGTTCCATTATTTATTATACTGTTCTTTATTATTCTGTCGGAATATCCTGTCTGTGCGTTTACGCCGGACCTGGTTCCGTCTTTATTATTATTCTGTTGGAATATCCTGTCTGTGCGTTTACGCCGGACCTGGTTCCATTATTTATTATTCTGTTGGAATAACCTGTCTGTGTGGTCTATCGCATGCATGGTGATTTCTTTTGTTATTCCATTCTTTATTATACTCAGTTGGTTAAGTTTTGACTTCTATACTCCATGAAATTTGTGAAATATTCTTGATCATTGCGGTTCATCCAGTGTCTTTTCATGAAAATATTCTTCTAAGTATTCTTGAATTTTACTCCACAATGCAGTATCATGTTGACAATTTGGACGTTGTTAATTCTTGGATAAATTAATTCTTGAACTTGTTTTATTGAATTCTTATATCATTGTCATCATCCTCATGTTTATTAAATGTTGAAAGTCATCTGTGGCCTGTAGTGCATAGATGGACTTGGTATGATTATGACCAGGGATTATTCTGTATAATCATGACCGTAATATTACAAATGATGTGGTAAAAGTCCTCATTGGCCCGTAGTGCATTGATGGACAGTTGTTGGCATGATCATGACCATTGATGAATACACAAATATCATTGGCCCGTAGTGCATGGAATTTGTGGTTGTGACCCTAACGAATATCCTTGGCCGTAGTGCAGGGATGATGTGAATTATTTATTAAGCTGAGTCTCAGTGATAAAAGTGATGAAAAAATTTTTAAATCATAAAAGATAGTAGAGTTTATTTTCTACTTGACTCTTTTAATGGATTGCTTGTTCCGCTGCAGTTAAACTTGATGTCTATTATATTTTATCAGTTTAACATTGTTGAAGACTAATGATAATTTATTCTGCATTATCTTAATCATAATATTTCTTACTGGGCTAGTTGAGCTCACCCTTTCTTTCACTGTTCTCTTCAGGAAATGAGAACGTAGCTGGGGCAAGTCGGGGAACGGAGTGATGGTCCGAATGATAGTATTAGTTAGTAGTCCTCACTATTCTATGTAATAGTGTGTTAATAAATGTAATGAGGACTCCTTTTGAGTATGAACACTCTCTAGAAGATAATATTTGTATTTAAACTCACAGTTTATGTTTTGTCGTATTGTACACGACTGTTGTATAATTAAGTTGTATTTGAATTTTGTACCATGTAAGTGGCAACCCAAGATGGGTGATGTATACCTGATTTTGGGGGCGCCACAAACAAGATATTTGATGTCTTGGGATGCTCCGAGGAGAAAAAAGTTCTCTTTGCCACCTTTATGTTGCGAGGAGAGGCATATTATTGGTGGAAATCGGTAAAGCGTACTCAACCTGCCGCACTGAAGATGTTTTGGGGAGAAGTTCTAAGAACTATTCAACGACAAGTACTTTCTCGAAAGTATTCGTCACATAAAGGAGGTAGAGTTCATCAAGCTGGAGCAGAACAATATGACTGTGTCGCAGTACGAAGCTAAGTTTGCCGAGTTGTCCCGATTTATGTCCCACTTTGTTGATAATGAGGAGAGAATAACGCGGATGTTTCTAAGAGGTTTGAAACCCGAGATACGTCAATATCTAATTTCTCACAAATTGTGTTTGTATTCAGATGTTATAAATAGGGCACAGTTATTAGAGCGCGATAACGAGTCAACCCAACTAAGAGAAATCAGTCGGCAAAATGATAATACCAGTGGTAGCAATCATTGAAGCGGTGACAACAAACGTGGATGGAATAAACATGTCAGAAATGGTAATCACTTCAGTGGTAATCATGGCCAGACAATAAAGGTGGACATTTCAAGAAGAGAAGATTCAACAATGATGGAAAGATGTAAGACCCCAACTTTTTATAAATAAAATCAAAATTTCTCTATTTATTATTTTGAAATAGTAAGGGGTTGATTTGATTAATGTGGTTAGTTATGGGTAAAATGCGTAAATATTTTAATAAGCAAGTGGTTATAAAATATTCATTGCTGTCGGGAAATATTCGTTTGGTCGTGGAATATTTTTATTGTCGGAGAATATTCGTACGATGGCGCAGCCTTTTGTGGGCCCCATAACGGAAAGCGATTGGATGAAAAAAACGACAAGTATGAGTTTTTTTATAAATAACGGCGTAGTTGTTACCGTTAACACTGTTGGAATACCCGGTGGTTAAAACACAGTAATACGTGGTGTTGCACAGTAGTACACGGTATTACACCAATTATTAATTCTTACGTAAGAAGGCACTACTCAATAATTGTTACAGTAATTACTGTTCAATATTTTATTTTATTGATTCAATAATTGCTACATTGATATTTTATATTATTGTTATTTCAATAATTGTCACTGCACATTATTTTCTACTATCAGATCAATAATTCATATTATTTTAATAATATTATTAGATAACATTATTGGTAATGTCTAGAAAGTTCTGTCTAAGGAGAGGTTTGGTCACCTAATTGCGCGCAAGTAAGGAAAAATCCTTATTGGAAAACCCCCTCTTTCTTGGGAACAGCCTGGTTGTCAGTATTGTGATTCTATAATATTATTTATGAACAATTAATTATTGATTTATATGATAAAAAAATATTTATTTTATGTGAATATAAATGGAGGAATTTTTAGAAAAGTGATAATTGTTGAAAATTAAAATTTTATCTTTTCTGATAAAATAAGTCATTTAAATATATTATTATATTATAATAATATAATAATGATGATATTTTTACAATGAATGTGTGACATATGAATAAATGAGGAGGAAGAGTATTTTTGTTATAATAAATGATAAAAATATGTTAAACATGTTGGTGGACCCTATTTTTGACTGAAATTTGATTATACCCTGAAAATCGTTCGTATGTGGATTTCGGTCAATTTCTGTTTGGAATTTAGAAAAACTTAAAGTTACAAAGTTGTAGAGAATTAAATTTTCTATGGAACGGACATAAGATTTGAATTTTTTTGATAAAAGGGCTATTTATTATGAATTATTGAAGTTTCGAAATAATTGATTTTTGAAGTTTTAAATATTTTTTTAAAGAAAAACATTTTTTCCATTTGGTGGGCATCACTTGCATGTGGTAAATGTTGAAATCAGATGTCTATGGTGTGCATAGGAATTTTATTAAAAAATAATAATATTTTATTAAATTTTGTTCTTTGGTGTTCTAAATATTTTTTTATAAATAGGGTGCTTATGTTAGAATTGAAAATCACACCAGAAATTGAAGTTTTCTCTCTCTATAATATCGAGCGTATTTTTATAAGTATTTTGATACTTTGGGTGTTGCCATACGGTACAAATTCCTTTCAGCGTTATATCTGATATTCTAGCCAGAAGTACAATTCTTTTGAGGTAAGAGATGTTATTTTTTTCGTAAATGATATTATTTCTTTCAATATCATTATACCGGAATATTGATATGAATTTTATTATGAAATTTTTACCTTTTCATATCGAAATTACTATTCACGAGTTACTATTTACGAGTACTATTCACGAAGTATGATGATTTTTCTTATGGAATTTCTATCTTTTAGTGTCGAGATTACTATTCACGTATACGACATTATTCACGTATACGACACTATTCACGAATACGACACTATTCACAGAAAAATTAAATTTTCTTTTCTGTGTCCAAGATTGTCTGTTATGGTTCTTATCTTTGATTAGATCTATGTTTTGATCTTCATTTTTAAATTCTGCTCCACAATTGATTATTATGGAGTATTTTTGAACTTAGATAAATCGAAGTACGAATCCCTAATCTTTGTTTTTTTATCTCTCTGGATTCGTTTTCTTGAAAATATTTTTATCATTCTCAGTCCTAAATGGTGATATAACTAAATATCTTTGACATGTAGTGCAAAGATAAATGATTATTTGATGAATATCTTTGGCCCGTAGTGCAAAGAAGGACAGGTGTTGAGATGAACATGACCAACTGGTGATACAAATGAATATCTTTGGCCCGTAGTGCAAATATAAATATTTGATAATTGATGTTACAGGGATAAAATATTGATGATGAACTTTTAAATTCATAGATGATAGTAGATTTCATTATCTACTTAACTCTTCTAATGAATTATTATTTCCGCTGCAGTTGTTGATCTAAAACTTGTTGTCTATTGTATTCTATCAAATTTTTTCCTGTTGAAGACTAAGAATAATTTGTTGTATATTATCTTAGTCATAATATTCTTTACTGGGCTAGTTGAGCTCACCCTTTTCTTTTTTGTTCCATTTTTCTTCTCAGGAGGCGATAATATAGCGGGAACTAGTCAGGGTATGGAATGATGGTTCAAGATAGTTATTTTAGTAGCCCTCACTATTTTGTAAGATAATATATCAATAATTATAATGAGGACTCCATTTGAGTTTTAATACTGTCTAGATAACAATATTGTGTTGTCGTATTTTGCACGACAATTGTAATAATAAAATTATAGTTATTCTCTGTACCATGTATTTAGCGACTCAGAATGGGTTGGGTGGAATGGACCTATTTTGAAGGTGTCACAAAAGACGTCAGAACCAACACCCGTTGTTAAGGAAGGAGAACGACCACCTATTATATGCTTCAAATACGGAGGGGAGGGACACATCAGTCCAAACTATGCGCAGCAGTCCAAAACGTGTTACAATTGTGGAAGAGAAGGTCACCTAGTTAAATTTTGTCGTACAAGGAAGCCAAGTCCAGTTGGAACGGTGACACCAAATGCCGTCCCATACAAGTCAAAATTAATAGTTCAAGGGAGAGTATTTGTCATGACCTCACAGAAAGCAAGGAACCCGAACGAGGTGATCACGGGTAAACTAATCATAAACTCTAGCGAAGTCTATACCTTATTTAATATCGGTTCTACCCATTATTTTATTTCTCCTACTTACGCTCAACGTTTGAATTTGACTCCGGAGAAATTAAACTTTGACTTATCTGTTGAAACTCCATTGAGAGAAACTTTCATTACATCCACTATTTATAAGTCTTGTTTAATTCAAATCGACAACCGCACGTTACCTGTCAATCTTATTTCTTTGAAAATACTTGCATTTGACGTGATTCTAGGGATTGATTGGTTAACTACTCATCATGCTAAAATTGATTATTTTCGTAAGGTGGTTAGCTTTCATATTCCTAATCAACCTATTATGCGAATTCAAGCGACCAAACCATTAAAATCAATCACGGTCATCTCAAGTCATAAAGCTATTCGTTTATTGAAAAACGGATGTAAAGCTTTCTTAGCTCATGTCACGGATTTAAACAAAAATACGTCAGTTTTGAATGACATTTCTATTGTTAATAAATTTCCTGACGTATTCCCTGAAGAACTTCCTAGCCTACCCTTAGAGCGTGAAATTGAATTTTGTATAGACCCTGAACTCGGTACAAAACCCATTTCCAAAGCCCCATGTCGAATGACTCCTATTGAACTTCAGGAGTTAAAAACCTAACTGCAGGAATTGTTAGACATCAGTTTTATTCGTCCTAGTACGTCCCCTTGGGGTGCTTCTATTCTATTTGTGAAGAAGAAATATGGGAGTATGCGACTTTGTATTGATTATAGAGAGTTGAACCATGTCACTGTCAAAAATAGATACCGTTGCCTCGCATTGATGACCTGTTTGACCAGTTACAAGGTGTCAAATTATTTTTAAAGATTGATCTTCGTTCCGAATATCACCAATTAAAGATTAAAACCGATGACATTCCAATGACTGCTTTCAGAACTCGGTACGGGTATTATGAATTCTTAATCATGTCTTTTAGATTGACTAATGCTCCTGCTGCCTTTATGGATATGATGAACCGAATATTCAAGAAATATTTGGATCACTTTGTGGTCGTCTTTATTGATGACATCCTCGTTTACTCCAAAAGCCGTGAAGATCATGAGCAAAATTGAGGCTGATACTCCAAAAGTTTCGTGAAAACATGTTTTATACCAAGTTAAAGAAATGCGAGTTCTGGCTTGAGGAAGTAGCATTTCTTAGGCACGTGATATCAAATCACAGAATATCTGTTGACCCAGCGAAGATTGAAGCAATACAAAGCTGGGAGCAACCAAAGTCAATGACCGAAGTACGTAGCTTTCTAGGCTTAGCTAGTTATTATCGGAGATTCGTGGAAAGATTTTCTCGAATCGCTACTCCATTAACTCAGCTAACTCGAAAAGATATAAAATTCAGTTGGAGCGAGGAATGTGAGAAGAGTTTTCAAGAACTCAAGAGGAAACTCATTTCAGCACCTGTTCTGACAATACCATCTGGCTCAGAGGGATTTGTCATCTACAGTGATGCTTCAGGCAAAAGTTTAGGATGTGTTCTCATGCAACATGGGAAAGTCATAGCCTACGCCCCTCGACAACTCAAAGAATATGAGAGAAATTATCCTACTCATGATCTAGAGTTGGCAGCTGTTGTCTTCGCACTTAAAATTTAGAGGCATTACCTGTATGGGAGAAAGTGGAGATCTATACGAATCATAAAAGTCTCAAATATTTCTTCACTCAAAAGGAACTCAACATGCGGTAACGACGTTGGCTCGAACTGTTGAAAGATTATGATCATACTATTCAATACCATCTTGAAAAAGCAAACGCAGTAGCTGACGCATTGAGTAGAAGATCATATGCGGGTACGAGTGCGATATTGTCAACGCAAAGGCCCATTTTATATGACTTGCAAAGGATGGAGATAGAGTTAAAGACTCCAGGGACCCACGTGATGATGGCAAATATACGAGTAGAACCGGCTTTAATCGATAAAGGTAAAGTTGCTCAAGCTACAGACCTGGAGCTGATGCGTATGAAGAAGAAAGTGCAAGAAGGTGCTATCCCGGAAGCAAGAATCGATGAAGAAGGAATACTTCGAGTCAACTCCAGACTTTGTGTCCCTAACGATTCTGACTTGAAGTATAAAATCATGATGGAGGTACACAACACACCGTTTGCAATCCATTTTGGGAGTACCAAAATGTATCGTGATCTTCGACATGCATTTTGGTGGAGCAATATGAAAAAAGAGATAGCGGAGTTTATCTCAAGGTGTTTAAATTGTCAACGAGTCAAGGCAGAGCATCAAGTACCAAAAGGTCCATTACAACCACTTAAAATTTCAGAATGGAAGTGGGAGCACATTACCATGGATTTCGTTACCTGTCTTCCTAAGGTTTCTCAAGGCATGGATGCAATTTGGGTAATTATTGATAGATTGACCAAGTCGGCTCATTTCTTACCTATACGAGAAACTTATTCACTTGAACGTCTTGCTCGTCTTTACATAAATGAGATTGTAAGACTGCATGGTATGCCAGTATCCATAGTTTCTGATCGAGACCCAAGATTCACTTCACGATTTTGGGTTAGTTTGTAAAAAGCTATGGGCACATATTTACGATTTAGTTCGGCGTATCATCCTCAAACGGACGGACAGTCGGAGAGGACTATTCAAACTCTTGAGGATCTATTAAGACTCTGTATCCTTGACTTCAAAGGAAGTTGGGACAAGTTCTTACCATTGGTGGAATTTTCTTACAACAACAGTTATCAAGCAAGTATTGGCATAGCTCCATTTGAGGCGTTGCATAAAAGAAAATGTCATTCTCCAGTTTGATGGGATGAGGTGGGTGAAGCAACGTTGTTGGGACCGAAATTGGTACGCATGACAACAGAAAAGATTCAAATAATCCGACAACGTATAAAAACCTCACAAGATCGATAAAAAAGTTATACTGATCTTCATCGGAAGGACGTGTAATTCAATGTTGGAGAACATGTGTTATTACATGTTGCTCCATGGAAGAGAGTTACGAGATTTGGAAAGAGAAAAAAACTCAATCCTCGATTTATTGGTCCATTTGAAATCCTTGACCGAGTAGAAACTGTGGCCTATAGACTCACTTTACCGCCAAGTATGTCTCGTGTTCATAACGTTTTTCACATATCCATGTTACGTAAATATGTGGAAGACCCGAACCACATTATTGAGTTAGAACCGGACGAAATAGCGGAAGATTTAAAGTATGAAGAGGTTCATGTTAAAATTTTGGATAAGAAGGAACATATTCTACGCTCCAAGGTTATACCTCAAGTCAGAGTTTTGTGGAGAAACCACGATGTTGAGGAAATGACCTGGGAATTAGAATCTGAAATGAAATCAAAGTATCCTCACCTCTTCTTCATACCAGGTATGTACCCTAATTTCGAGGAAAAAATTTCATAAGAAGGGGAGGTTGTAAGACCCCAACTTTTATGAATAAAAATAAATTTTCTATAGATATCATTTTTGAATATTATGGTGTGAATTTGATATAATGTTATAGTTGTGAGTAATAATTATAAATTTTACAAAGTACGCAAGTTGTTATATTATATTCGATTGGTCGGAGAATATTCGTTTTAATAGGAAATATTCGTACGACGGCACAATCATTGGTAGACCCCACAACGGAATTATTATCAAAATAAAAAAATGACAAAAATATCTTTTTATAAAAATAATGACAAAAGGTTTAGCGTTAAACTGTTGAAATACCTGGTGTTAAAAGTATAGTAATACGCGTGGTTGCATAGTAGCACACGGTATTGATTATTGATGCTTACGTGAGAAGTCACTCAGTTTTGTTCAATTATTGCTACAGTAATTGTTGCATAGTATCTCACGTTATTTGATTCAATTATTGCCGATATTTTATATATTATTAAATCAATAATTGAGACGATACAGTTATTCATATTATTATTTGTAATATTGACTATGTCTATAAAGTTCTGTCGAGGAGAGGTTTGGTCACCTAATTGCGCGCCAATAGGGATAAATCCTTATTGAAAAGCCTCCTCTTTCCTAAGAACAATCTGGTTGTTAAATATTGTGAATAATAATAATGATGAATAAATGTTGTTAAAAATATTGAGAGAATTTTTATGAAGTATTTGATATAAATTTTACTTATTTATGGATCCTCATTTATCCATTTTTCAAAATAATCGATAAAAAGTTTTTAGAATATATGTAATATGGTGGGGCCCACATGTTTATGACTTTTGGTGGGGGTGGAAACTTATGTTGTCACATGGAATGAAGAAAAAAATAAGGAACGAGGAATGTGGGAGTATTATTGTTATTGGATGTATATACAATATATATAATGTATGTGATTCTGATTTTGGTGGGTGGAGGTGATAATGGTGTTGCCATGAGAAGAAAAATGTGGGGGGAAGGAGAAGGCATCACACGGGTGATGCCGTGTGATATATTATATATATATATATATATATATATATATATATATTAATAAATTTTATTTTTTATGAAAAATAGAATATATTATATTTTATTGAATATCATATTATTAAGTTGAAAAAAAAAGAAGCGTCCGTGATTTTACAAAATAATTCGTCCGAAATCCTACTGCGCGTCCGTGAGAAAATTCAAATAGTATCCTTTCCATTCTCTTATAAATAGGATACTTAGTTAGAATTGAAAATCACACCAGAATCAGAGAATTCTTCTTCTATAATATTGAGCGTATTTATTTCGAGTTTTAAAAAGCTTTGAGCTTAGAAAACATGTAAGACCCCGAATTTTATGAAATAAAAGTATTCAATTTTTCTTATAATTACTATTCAGTAAATGGTTAAATTGATAAAAGTTTAAAGTTATGGGTGAAATGTGAATATTTTTTTCAAAATAAGCAAGTGGTTATAAAATAATCATTGTTGTCGGGGAATATTCATTTGGTCGTAGAATATTCTTTCTGTCGGGGAATATTCGTACGACGGCGCAGCTATTTGTGGGCCCCATAACAGAATAACTGTCGGGTGAAGAAAACGACAAATTTGAGTTTTTACAAATAACGGCGTAGTTGTTACCGTTAACACTGTTGGAATACCCGGTGGTTAAAATACAGTAATACGCGTTATTGTATAGTAGCACACGGTATTGCATAGTATTTTTGAAATTATTGATTCTTACGTAAGAAGGCACTACTCAATAATTGTTACAGTAATTACTGTTCAATATTTTATTTTATTGATTCAATAATTGCTACGTTAAAATTTTGTAATATTGTTGTTCAATAATTGTTGCTGCACAGTATTTTCTATTATCAGATCAATAATTCATATTATTTGAATAGTATTATTAGATAGCATTATTGGCAATGTCTAGAAAGTTCTGTCTAAGGAGAGGTTTGGTCATCTAATTGCGCGCTAGTAAGGAGAAATCCTTATTGGAAAGCCCCCTCTTTCCTGGGAACGGCCTGGTTGTCATAAATGTGATTCTGTAATATTATTTGTGAATAATTAATTATTGATTCATATGATAAGAAAATATTTATTTTATGTGGATATAAATGAGGGATATATTTTTGTGGTTAAAAAATGAAGGAGTTAATGTTGAGATTTTTATCCGTATTGTTGTCGGAATGGAGGTATTAAAAATCAGGGTTTTTGAGATATTTTGCGGGGGTTATAATTTTTAATCCGACCGTTGGATCGTGGTAATTTTTGGATATGTTATACATATATAAGTTGAGTATATGCCCACAAATTTTGAACCGTTAAAAATGAACGTATGTTTTGTTATGAATTTTACGAGATGACTGGTTCAGAAATTATTAAATTTTCGGAGTTTATCATTTTGGTGGAAAATTCTAGAATTGAGTGGGTCCCACTTGTGGTTGGTGAAAAAATGTGCTGAATTATATTTCAAATGTGGTGGGTGGGAATAGTAGCAGGTAAAGCCATCAGGTTGCAGGTCAAACCTACCAAAATTTTTCTATAAATAGAGGGCTAAGTTAGAATTGAAAATCACACCAAAAACATAAGCTTTTTCTCTTTCTCTCTCTATATTATGAAGCATATTTTGTGAGTATTTAGATACTTTGAGAGTTGCTATTCAGTGCAAGTTTCCTTCGGCTTTGCATTCCAGTCAGAAATGCTGCTCTTTTGAGGTAAGGGATTGTAAGGGATAGTAAGGGATATTAAAGGATTTTAAGGGTTGTTATGATTTTCAGTTTCGTAATTTTTCTGATCTTCAAAAATTCTGGAAAAATTTGAAATGATATTTTGATGAATTTTCTTGATTGTGTCCAAAAATGGTGATTTTTGGATGTATAGATTGAGAGTTATGAATTTTATGAGAAAATACTATTTTAAAAGTAACAGCTTATAATTCCTTGTGGTTAACTCCAAAATTGATGAAATTTTTATTGGGAGTACATGTATATGATAGAAGTATACTCTGTAAATTTCAGAATTTTTAGACAAAAGTACAATTTTTGATAAATGTCTAAATATTTGGCTATTTTGGCCATATGAAAAATAGTAAATGACTTTTAAAAATTCTGAGAAAAATATATGTTCACTATGGGACTATATTATGCTAAATCCCAGAAAAGAAATATTTTTAAAACTGATTTGGTATTTTTCATAAAAATGGTCTAGTTATGAGTAAATGAATTAAATATATTTTGTGAAGAAAGAAAATTGGAAAATAGGATTTTATGGCTTGAGAATCCTATATGAGGTATATGCAGATTTTTGATGAGAGTTTTGGTTATTGATGATGAAATTGTAAGAGTTGGCATTTTATGATGATTAAATGCATTAATTAGTAAAGTGTAAACAATTAAAATAAATTGTTTATAAATTTAAGTAATGTTATTCTTTCAATATCATTATACCGAAATATTGGTATGAATTTTATTGTAGAATTTCTATCTTTTGTGTCGGGGTTACTATTCATGAGTTACGAATATTACTCTTGAGATTAAAACTATATGTTGATCATATTATTTTTATCATCATATATAACATTTTTATAACCCTGATATTGAAATTCTCTTTCACTGGAGTGTAAAGATGGGTAGATTATTGGTATGATCATGACTAGGGTTCTCTTTGGCCTGTAGTGCAAAGTTGAATTGTGACTGGTATGATCATGACCATTGAATTTATAATTGAATATCTTAAGCTTAAGTGCAAAGGTGAATTGATCAACATGGTTATAATTATTATTTGTATAAATTCTGAAATGATTATATATTTCTTTTAGATATTAATATATTTGGCCTGTAGTGCAAATATGAACTGTTGATGAATATATTTGGCCGTAATGCAAATATGAACTGTTGATGAATATCTTTGGCCTGTAGTGCAAAGATGATATGTTGTTGAATATCTTTGGCCTGTAGTGCAAAGATGAACTGTTGTTGAATATCTTTGGCCAGTAGTGCAAAGATAAACTGTTGACGAATATCTTTGGCCCGTAGTACAAAGATGAAATTATTAGTATGATTATGAACAAGAATTGTGATTTGGTATAACCATGATCTTTGATGTTTCAGGTAAAGACAAGTGATGAAAATTATCTTTGTCCTGGATGAGAAGAGGAATTTAGAATCATAATTATGATTATGAGTTATTTATATGATTGTGGACCAGAACTGTTGATTGATGTTACAAGGATAAAATATTGTTGGTGGATTTTTAACATGGAGAAGATAATAGACTTTATAGTCTATTTGACTCTTCTAATGGATTGCTCGTTCCGCTGCAACTATGGTTGAAATTTTTATCATTTACCATATGTTCTAAATCTCTGATTTATTGTTGATGAAGGCTATTGATAATTGAATTATCTTTAGTCATGACATTCTTTACTGAGCTAGTTGTGCTCACCCTTTTGCTTCACAATTCCTTTCAGGTAATAAGAGTGTAGCTGGGTCGAGCGGGGGTAACAAGGGAATAGAACGGTGGTCATCATTTAGTAGTTATATTTGGTGAAGAAAATGGGTGAGGCGAACCCAACGTTGGAAGGGTGGTTTGCCACTATCATACAAGATGTCTAACGACATACAACCTCGTGTCATCATAAGACAGGGATGTGCTCATCCACTTGCTGAGTATATATACGAGCACTACCTATATAATCTTGGTGTTTGTTTGAAGTATAATTCTCAATTAGAGACAGTGGAGATAATGATAAGTCAAGAGAAGACTCACCATTGGGAAGAATATGATAGTAATCTTCTCGTTTTTTTTGGAGTCTATTGGGTCAATCAAGGATAATTCTGTGGCCATATGATATCTATCATAACCTAGACGCGTGGCCTCCCATGTACGAAGGTTTCCTTGAGCACTTCCCAAAGATTCTAATTTCTAAAATAGTTTTTGACTATACCTTTATGTAAGGTGTTATTGTGAGGTGATGTCCACAGTTGGAACATGAGTCACATTTGGTATATATTTATATCCAAACACACAGCATATGTGTTGTTGTATTTTGCACGACAATTGTTGTAATAAAGTTGTAGGTTGTATTTTGCACGACAATTGTTGTAATAAAGTTGTAGTTGTTTTCTGTACCATGTATTTGACGACTCAGAATGGGTTGGGTGGAATGGACCTATTTTGGGGTTGTCACAGGTGGTATCAGAGCTTGGGGATATGATCTCTGGCGGAGATCGGGGAATACAACTAGGAGGGGAGAGATGAGTAAATCCTTCGCTAGTGTGTCCTACCTAAGCTTATTTGTTGGTCAGTCATAATATCGGGATATTATGTGATATGTTAATTTATTAAATTAACACTTGTTTTGAAGCTGTATTCTAGAATGTTATTTGAAAT
Source organism: Panax notoginseng (assembly GCA_016801055.1). Lineage (NCBI taxonomy): Eukaryota > Viridiplantae > Streptophyta > Magnoliopsida > Apiales > Araliaceae > Panax > Panax notoginseng. The sequence continues at coordinate 187,888,439 of CM029012.1, forward strand.
ACAGGAGATGAGCAATGGAGAAATTATGATGACAGAGAAGATGGAATTTGAAATGAAATGAAGGTATTCTCAACTCTTTGAAATATCAGGTACGTAAATTTCGGGGACGAAATTTCATAAGGAGGGGAGATTGTAAGACCCCGAATTTTATGAAATAAAAGTATTCAATTTTTCTTATAATTACTATTCAGTAAATGGTTAAATTGATAAAAGTTTAAAGTTATGGGTGAAATGTGAATATTTTTTTCAAAATAAGCAAGTGGTTATAAAATAATCATTGTTGTCGGGGAATATTCGTTTGGTCGTGGAATATTCTTTCTGTCGGGGAATATTCGTACGACGGCGCAGCTATTTGTGGGCCCCATAACAGAATAACTGTCGGGTGAAGAAAACGACAAATTTGAGTTTTTACAAATAACGGCGTAGTTGTTACCGTTAACACTGTTGGAATACCCGGTGGTTAAAATACAGTAATACGCGTTATTGCACAGTAGCACACGGTATTGCATAGTATTTTTGAAATTATTGATTCTTACGTAAGAAGGCACTACTCAATAATTGTTACAGTAATTACTGTTCAATATTTTATTTTATTGATTCAATAATTGTTACGTTGAAATTTTGTATTATTGTTGTTCAATAATTGTTGCTGCACAGTATTTTCTATTATCAGATCAATAATTCATATTATTTGAATAGTATTATTAGATAGCATTATTGGCAATGTCTAGAAAGTTCTGTCTAAGGAGAGGTTTGGTCATCTAATTGCGCGCCAGTAAGGAGAAATCCTTATTGGAAAGCCCCCTCTTTCCTGGGAACGGCCTGGTTGTCATAAATGTGATTCTGTAATATTATTTGTGAATAATTAATTATTGATTCATATGATAAGAAAATATTTATTTTATGTGGATATAAATGAGGGATATATTTTTGTGGTTAAAAAATGAAGGAGTTAATGTTGAGATTTTTATCCGTATTTTTGTCGGAATGGAGGTATTAAAAATCAGGGTTTTTGAGATATTTTGCGGGGGTTATAATTTTTAATCCGACCGTTGGATCGTGGTAATTTTTGGATATGTTATACATATATAAGTTGAGTATATGCCCACAAATTTTGAACCGTTAAAAATGAACGTATGATTTGTTATGAATTTTACGAGATGACTGGTTCAGAAATTGTTAAATTTTCGGAGTTTATCATTTTGGTGGAAAATTCTAGAATTGGTGGGCCCCACTTGTGGTTGGTGAAGAAATGTGCTGAATTATATTTCAAATGTGGTGGGTGGGAATAGTAGCAGGTAAAGCCATCAGGTTGCAGGTCAAACCTACCAAAATTTTCCTATAAATAGAGGGCTAAGTTAGAATTGAAAATCACACCAAAAACATAAGCTTTTCTCTTTCTCTCTCTATATTATGAAGCATATTTTGTGAGTATTTAGATACTTTGAGAGTTGCTATTCAGTGCAAGTTTCCTTCAGCTTTGCATTCCAGTCAGAAATACTGCTCTTTTGAGGTAAGGGATTGTAAGGGATAGTAAGGGATATTAAAGGATTTTAAGGGTTGTTATGATTTTCAGTTTCGTAATTTTTCTGATCTTCAAAAATTCTGGAAAAATTTGAAATGATATTTTGATGAGTTTTCTTGATTGTGTCCAAAAATGGTGATTTTTGGATGTATAGATTGAGAGTTATGAATTTTATGAGAAAAGACTATTTTAAAAGTAACAGCTTATAATTCCTTGTGGTTAACTCCAAAATTGATGAAATTTTTATTGGGAGTACATGTATATGATAGAAGTATACTCTGTAAATTTCAGAATTTTTAGACAAAAGTACAATTTTTGATAAATGTCTAAATATTCGGCTATTTTGGCCATATGAAAAATAGTAAATGACTTTTAAAAATTCTGAGAAAAATATATGTTCACTATGGGACTATATTATGCTAAATCCCAGAAAAAAAATATTTTTGAAACTGATTTGGTATTTTTCATGAAAATGGTCTAGTTATGAGTAAATGAATTAAATATGTTTTGTGAAGAAAGAAAATTGGAAAATAGGATTTTATGGCTTGAGAATCCTATATGAGGTATATGCAGATTTTTGATGAGGGTTTTGGTTATTGATGATGAAATTGTAAGAGTTGGCATTTTATGATGATTAAATGCATTAATTAGTAAAGTGTAAACAATTAAAATAAATTGTTTATAAATTTAAGTAATGTTATTCTTTCAATATCATTATACCGAAATATTGGTATGAATTTTATTGTAGAATTTCTATCTTTTGTGTCGGGGTTACTATTCATGAGTTACGAATATTACTCTTGAGATTAAAACTATATGTTGATCATATTATTTTTATCATCATATATAACATTTTTATAACCCTGATGTTGAAATTCTCTTTCACTGGAGTGTAAAGATGGGTAGATTATTGGTATGATCATGACTAGGGTTCTCTTTGGCCTGTAGTGCAAAGTTGAATTGTGACTGGTATGATCATGACCATTGAATTTATAATTGAATATCTTAAGCTTAAGTGCAAAGGTGAATTGATCAACATGGTTATAATTATTGTTTATATAAATTCTGAAATGATTATATATTTCTTTGAGATATTAATATATTTGGCCTGTAGTGCAAATATGAACTGTTGATGAATATATTTGGCCGTAGTGCAAATATGAACTGTTGATGAATATCTTTGGCCTGTAGTGCAAAGATGATATGTTGTTGAATATCTTTGGCCTGTAGTGCAAAGATGAACTGTTGTTGAATATCTTTGGCCAGTAGTGCAAAGATAAACTGTTGACGAATATCTTTGGCCCGTAGTACAAAGATGAAATTATTAGTATGATTATGAACAAGAATTGTGATTTGGTATAACCATGATCTTTGATGTTTCAGGTAAAGATAGGTGATGAAAATTATCTTTGTCCTGGATGAGAAGAGGAATTTAGAATCACAATTATGATTATGAGTTATTCATATGATTGTGGACCAGAACTGTTGATTGATGTTACAGGGATAAAACATTGTTGGTGGATTTTTAACATGGAGAAGATAATAGACTTTATAGTCTATTTGACTCTTCTAATGGATTGCTCGTTCCGCTGCAACTATGGTTGAAATTTTTATCATTTACCATATGTTCTAAATCTCTGATTTATTGTTGATGAAGACTATTGATAATTGAATTATCTTTAGTCATGACATTCTTTACTGAGCTAGTTGTGCTCACCCTTTTGCTTCACAATTCCTTTCAGGTAATAAGAGTGTAGCTGGGTCGAGCGGGGGTAACAAGGGAATAGAACGGTGGTCATCATTTAGTAGTTATATTTGGTGAAGAAAATAGGGTGAGGCGACCCCAACGTTGGAAGGGTGGTTTGCCACTATCATACAAGATGTCTAACGACATACAACCTCGTGTCATCATAAGACAGGGATGTGCTCATCCACTTGCTGAGTATATATACGAGCACTACCAATATAATCTTGGTGTTTGTTTGAAGTATAATTCTCAATTAGAGACAGTGGAGATAATGATAAGTCAAGAGAAGACTCACCATTGGGAAGAATATGATAGTAATCTTCTCGTTTTTTTTGGGGTCTATTGGGTCAACCAAGGATAATTCTGTGGCCATATGATATCTATCATAACCTAGACGCGTGGCCTCCCATGTACGAAGGTTTCCTTGAGCACTTCCCAAAGATTCTAATTTCTAAAACAGTTTTTGACTATACCTTTATGTAAGGTGTTATTGTGAGGTGATGTCCACGGTTGGAACATGAGTCACATTTGGTATATATTTGTATCCAAACTCACAGCATATGTGTTGTTGTATTTTGCACGACAATTGTTGTAATAAAGTTGTAGTTGTTTTCTGTACCATGTATTTGACGACTCAGAATGGGTTGGGTGGAATGGACCTATTTTGGGGTTGTCACAGGTGGTATCAGAGCTTGGGGATATGATCTCTGGCGGAGATCGGGGAATACAACTAGGAGGGGAGAGATGAGTAAATCCTTCGCTAGTGTGTCCTACCTAAGCTTATTTGTTGGTCAGTCATAATATCGGGATATTATGTGATATGTTAATTTATTAAATTAACACTTGTTTTGAAGCTGTATTCTAGAATGTTATTTGAAATACAGGAGATGAGCAATGGAGAAATTATGATGACAGAGAAGATGGAATTTGAAATGAAAGGAAGGTATTCTCAACTCTTTGAAATACCAGGTACGTAAATTTCGGGGACGAAATTTCATAAGGAGGGGAGATTGTAAGACCCCGAATTTTATGAAATAAAAGTATTCAATTTTTCTTATAATTACTATTCAGTAAATGGTTAAATTGATAAAAGTTTAAAGTTATGGGTGAAATGTGAATATTTTTTTCAAAATAAGCAAGTGGTTATAAAATAATCATTGTTGTCGGGGAATATTCGTTTGGTCGTAGAATATTCTTTCTGTCGGGGAATATTCGTACGACGGCGCAGCTATTTGTGGGCCCCATAACAGAATAACTGTCGGGTGAAGAAAACGACAAATTTGAGTTTTTACAAATAACGGCGTAGTTGTTACCGTTAACACTGTTGGAATACCCGGTGGTTAAAATACAGTAATACGCGTTATTGCATAGTAGCACACGGTATTGCATAGTATTTTTGAAATTATTGATTCTTACGTAAGAAGGCACTACTCAATAATTGTTACAGTAATTACTGTTCAATATTTTATTTTATTGATTCAATAATTGCTACGTTGAAATTTTGTATTATTGTTGTTCAATAATTGTTGCTGCACAGTATTTTCTATTATCAGATCAATAATTCATATTATTTGAATAGTATTATTAGATAGCATTATTGGCAATGTCTAGAAAGTTCTGTCTAAGGAGAGGTTTGGTCATCTAATTGCGCGCCAGTAAGGAGAAATCCTTATTGGAAAGCCCCCTCTTTCCTGGGAACGGCCTGGTTGTCATAAATGTGATTCTGTAATATTATTTGTGAATAATTAATTATTGATTCATATGATAAGAAAATATTTATTTTATGTGGATATAAATGAGGGATATATTTTTGTGGTTAAAAAATGAAGGAGTTAATGTTGAGATTTTTATCCGTATTTTTGTCGGAATGGAGGTATTAAAAATCAGGGTTTTTGAGATATTTTGCGGGGGTTATAATTTTTAATCCGACCGTTGGATCGTGGTAATTTTTGGATATGTTATACATATATAAGTTGAGTATATGCCCACAAATTTTGAACCGTTAAAAATGAACGTATGTTTTGTTATGAATTTTACGAGATGACTGGTTCAGAAATTGTTAAATTTTCGGAGTTTATCATTTTGGTAGAAAATTCTAGAATTGGTGGGCCCCACTTGTGGTTGGTGAAAAATGTGCTGAATTATATTTCAAATGTGGTGGGTGGGAATAGTAGCAGGTAAAGCCATCAGGTTGCAGGTCAAACCTACCAAAATTTTCCTATAAATAGAGGGCTAAGTTAGAATTGAAAATCACACCAAAAACATAAGCTTTTTCTCTTTCTCTCTCTATATTATGAAGCATATTTTGTGAGTATTTAGATACTTTGAGAGTTGCTATTCAGTGCAAGTTTCCTTCTGCTTTGCATTCCAGTCAGAAATGCTGCTCTTTTGAGGTAAGGGATTGTAAGGGATAGTAAGGGATATTAAAGGATTTTAAGGGTTGTTATGATTTTCAGTTTCGTAATTTTTCTGATCTTCAAAAATTCTGGAAAAATTTGAAATGATATTTTGATGAGTTTTCTTGATTGTGTCCAAAAATGGTGATTTTTGGATGTATAGATTGAGAGTTATGAATTTTATGAGAAAAGACTATTTTAAAAGTAACAGCTTATAATTCCTTGTAGTTAACTCCAAAATTGATGAAATTTTTATTGGGAGTACATGTATATGATAGAAGTATACTCTGTAAATTTCAGAATTTTTAGACAAAAGTACAATTTTTGATAAATGTCTAAATATTTGGCTATTTTGGCCATATGAAAAATAGTAAATGACTTTTAAAAATTCTGAGAAAAATATATGTTCACTATGGGACTATATTATGCTAAATCTCAGAAAAAAAATATTTTTGAAACTGATTTGGTATTTTTCATAAAAATGGTCTAGTTATGAGTAAATGAATTAAATATATTTTGTGAAGAAAGAAAATTGGAAAATAGGATTTTATGGCTTGAGAATCCTATATGAGGTATATGCAGATTTTTGATGAGGGTTTTGGTTATTGATGATGAAATTGTAAGAGTTGGCATTTTATGATGATTAAATGCATTAATTAGTAAAGTGTAAACAATTAAAATAAATTGTTTATAAATTTAAGTAATGTTATTCTTTCAATATCATTATACCGAAATATTGGTATGAATTTTATTGTAGAATTTCTATCTTTTGTGTCGGGGTTACTATTCATGAGTTACGAATATTACTCTTGAGATTAAAACTATATGTTGATCATATTATTTTTATCATCATATATAACATTTTTATAACCCTGATGTTGAAATTCTCTTTCACTGGAGTGTAAAGATGGGTAGATTATTGGTATGATCATGACTAGGGTTCTCTTTGGCCTGTAGTGCAAAGTTGAATTGTGACTGGTATGATCATGACCATTGAATTTATAATTGAATATCTTAAGCTTAAGTGCAAAGGTGAATTGATCAACATGGTTATAATTATTGTTTATATAAATTCTGAAATGATTATATATTTCTTTTAGATATTAATATATTTGGCCTGTAGTGTAAATATGAACTGTTGATGAATATATTTGGCCGTAATGCAAATATGAACTGTTGATGAATATCTTTGGCCTGTAGTGCAAAGATGATATGTTGTTGAATATCTTTGGCCTGTAGTGCAAAGATGAACTGTTGTTGAATATCTTTGGCCAGTAGTGCAAAGATAAACTGTTGACGAATATCTTTGGCCCGTAGTACAAAGATGAAATTATTAGTATGATTATGAACAAGAATTGTGATTTGGTATAACCATGATCTTTGATGTTTCAGGTAAAGACAAGTGATGAAAATTATCTTTGTCCTGGATGAGAAGAGGAATTTAGAATCATAATTATGATTATGAGTTATTTATATGATTGTGGACCAGAACTGTTGATTGATTTTACAGGGATAAAACATTGTTGGTGGATTTTTAACATGGAGAAGATAATAGACTTTATAGTCTATTTGACTCTTCTAATGGATTGCTCGTTCCGCTGCAACTATGGTTGAAATTTTTATCATTTACCATATGTTCTAAATCTCTGATTTATTGTTGATGAAGGCTATTGATAATTGAATTATCTTTAGTCATGACATTCTTTACTGAGCTAGTTGTGCTCACCCTTTTGCTTCACAATTCCTTTAAGGTAATAAGAGTGTAGCTGGGTCGAGCGGGGGTAACAAGGGAATAGAACGGTGGTCATCATTTAGTAGTTATATTTGGTGAAGAAAATAGGGTGAGGCGAACCCAACGTTGGAAGGGTGGTTTGCCACTATCATACAAGATGTCTAACGACATACAACCTCGTGTCATCATAAGACAGGGATGTGCTCATCCACTTGCTGAGTATATATACGAGCACTACCTATATAATCTTGGTGTTTGTTTGAAGTATAATTCTCAATTAGAGACAGTGGAGATAATGATAAGTCAAGAGAAGACTCACCATTGGGAAGAATATGATAGTAATCTTCTCGTTTTTTTTGGAGTCTATTGGGTCAATCAAGGATAATTCTGTGGCCATATGATATCTATCATAACCTAGACGCGTGGCCTCCCATGTACGAAGGTTTCCTTGAGCACTTCCCAAAGATTCTAATTTCTAAAATAGTTTTTGACTATACCTTTTGTAAGACCCCGAATTTTATGAAATAAAAGTATTCAATTTTTCTTATAATTACTATTCAGTAAATGGTTAAATTGATAAATGTTAAAGTTAAGGGTGATATATGATTTTTTTTCAAAATACACAAGTGGTTATAAAATAATCATTGTTGTCGGGGAATATTCGTTTGGTCGTGGAATATTCTTTCTGTCGGGGAATATTCGTACGACGGCACAGCTATTTGTGGGCCCCATAACGAATAACTGTCGGGTGAAGAAAACGACAAATTTGAGTTTTTATAAATAACGACGTAGTTGTTACTGTTAATACTGTTGAAATACCCGGTGGTTAAAATACAGTAATACGCGTTATTGCACAGTAGCACACGGTATTGCACAGTATTTTTGAAATTATTGATTCTTACGTAAGAAGGCACTACTCAATAATTATTACAGTAGTTACTGTTCAATATTTTATTTTATTGATTCAATAATTGTTGCGTTGATATTTTATATTATTGTTGTTTCAATAATTGTTGCTGCACATTATTTTCCTTTATCAGATCAATAATTCATATTATTTGAATAATATTATTAGATAACATTATTGTCAATGTCTAGAAAGTTCTGTCTAAGGAGAGGTTTGGTCATCTAATTGCGCGCCAGTAAGGAGAAATTCTTATTGGAAAGCCCCCTCTTTCCTGGGAACGGCCTGGTTGTCATAAATGTGATTCTGTAATATTATTTGTGAATAATTAATTATTGATTCATATGATAAGGAAATATTTATTTTATGTGGATATGAATGAGGGATATATTTTTGTGGTTAAAAAAATGAAGGAGTTAATGTTGAGGTTTTTATCCGTATTTTTGTCGGAATGGAGGTATTAAAAATCAGGGTTTTTGAGATATTTTGCGGGGGTTATAATTTTTAATCCGACCGTTGGATCGTGATAATTTTTGGATATGTTATACATATATAAGTTGAGTATATGCCCACAAATTTTGAACCGTTAAAAATGAACGTATGATTTATTATGAATTTTACAAGATGACTGGTTCAGAAATTGTTGAATTTTCGGAGTTTATCATTTTGGTGGAAAATTCTAGAATTGGTGGGCCCCACTTGTGGTTGGTGAAGAAATGTGCTGAATTATATTTCAAATGTGGTGGGTGGGAATAGTAGCAGGTAAAGCCATCAGGTTGCAGGTCAAACCTACCAAAATTTTCCTATAAATAGAGGGCTAAGTTAGAATTGAAAATCACACCAGAATTCATAAGTTTTCTCTCTTTCTCTCTCTAGATTATTGAGTGTAATTTGTGAGTATTTAGATACTCTGTGAGTTTCTATTCATCAGTGCAAGTTTCCTTCAGCCTTATACCGATCAGAAGTACTGCTCTTTTGAGGTAAGGGATATTAAGGGATTTTAAGGGTTGTTATGATTTTCAGTTTCGTAATTTTTCTGATCTTCAAAAATTCTGGAAAAATTTGAAATGATATTTTGATGAGTTTTCTTGATTGTGTCCAAAAATGGTGATTTTTGGATGTATAGATTGAGAGTTATGAATTTTATGAGAAAAGACTATTTTAGAAGTAACAGCTTATAATTCCTTGTGGTTAACTCTAAAATTGATGAAATTTTTATTGGGAGTACATGTATATGATAGAAGTATACTCTGTAAATTTCAGAATTTTTAGACAGAAGTACAATTTTTGATAAATGTCTAAATATTCGGCTATTTTGGCCATATGAAAAATAGTAAATGACTTTTAAAAATTCTGAGAAAAATATATGTTCACTATGGGACTATATTATGCTAAATCTCAGAAAAGAAATATTTTTGGGACTGATTTGGTATTTTTCATGAAAATAGTCTAGTTATGAGTAAATGAATTAAATATGTTTTGTGAAGTAAGAAAATTGGAAAATAGGATTTTATGACTTGAGAATCCTATATGAGGTATATGCAGATTTTTTTTATGAGGGTTTTGATTATTGATGATGAAATTGTAAGAGTTGGCATTTTATGATGATTAAATGCATTAATTAGTAAAGTGTAAACAATTTAAATAAATTGTTTATAAGCTTAAGAAATATTATTCTTTCAATATCATTATACCGAAATACTGGTATGGATTTTATTGTGGAATTTCTATCTTTTGTGTCGGGGTTACTATTCATGAGTTACTATTCACGATTTACTATTCATGAATTACGAATATTACTCTTGAGATTAAAACTATATGTTGATCATATTATTTTTATCATCATATATAACATTTTTATAACCTTGATGTTGAAATTCTCTTTCACTGGAGTGTAAAGATGGGTAGATTATTGGTATGATCATGACTAGGGTTCTCTTTGGCCTGTAGTGCAAAGTTGAATTGTGACTGGTATGATCATGACCATTGAATTTATAATTGAATATCTTAAGCTTAAGTGCAAAGGTGAATTGATCAACATGGTTATAATTATTGTTTATATAAATTCTGAAATGATTATATATTTCTTTGAGATATGAATATATTTGGCCTGTAGTGCAAATATGAATTGTTGATGAATATCTTTGGCCTGTAGTGTAAAGATGAACTGTTGTTGAATATCTTTGGCATGTAGTGCAAAGATGAACTGTTGTTGAATATCTTTGGCCCGTAGTGCAAAGATGGTTTGTTGATGAATATCTTTGGCCTGTAGTGCAAAGATGAACTGTTGTTGAATATCTTTGGCCTGTAGTGCAAAGATGAACTGTTGTTGAATATCTTTGGCCCGTAGTGCAAAGATGGTTTGTTGATGAATATCTTTGGCCCGTAGTGCAAAGATGGATTTGTTAGTATGATTATAAACAGGAATTGTGATTTGGTATAACCATGATCTTTGATGTTTCAGGTAAAGACATGTGATGAAAATATTCTTCGTCCTGGGTGCGAAGAAAAATTTATAGTCACAATTATGATTATGAGTTATTCATATGATTGTGGAAAGGAACTGTTGAGTGATGTTACATGGATAAAATATTGTTGGTGGATTTTTAACATGGAGAAGATAATAGACTTTATAGTCTATTTGACTCTTCTAATGGATTGCTCGTTCCGCTGCAACTATGGTTAAAATTTTTATCATTTACCATATGTTCTAAATCTCTGATTTATTATTGATGAAGGCTATTGATAATTTAATTATCTTTAGTCATGATATTCTTTACTGAGCTAGTTGTGCTCACCCTTTTGCTTCACAATTCCTTTCAGGTAATAAGAGTGTAGCTGGGTCGAGCGGGGGTAACAAGAAAATAGAACGGTGGTCATCATTTAGTAGTTATATTTGGTGAAGAAAATAGGGTGAGGCGAACCCAACGTTGGAAGAGTGTTTTGTCACTATCATACAAGATGTCTAATGACATACAACCTCGTGTCATCATAGGACAGGGTTGTGCTCATCCACTTGCTGAGTATATCTATGGGCACTACCTATATAATCTTGGTGTTTGTTTGAAGTATAATTCTCAATTAGAGACAGTGGAGATAATGATAAGTCAAGAGAAGACTCACCATTGGGAAGAATATGATAGTAATCTTTTCGTTTTTCTTTGGGGTCTATTGGGTCAACCAAGGATAATTCTGTGGCCATATGATATCTATCATAACCTAGACGCGTGGCCTCCCATGTACGAAGGTTTCCTTGAGCACTTCCCAAAGATTCTAATTTCTAAAACAGTTTTTGACTATACCTTTATGTAAGGTGTTATTGTGAGGTGATGTCCACGGTTGGAACATGAGTCACATTTGATATATATTTGTATCCAAACTCACAGCATATGTGTTGTTGTATTTTGCACGACAATTGTTGTAATAAAGTTGTAGTTGTTTTCTGTACCATGTATTTGACGACTCAGAATGGGTTGGGTGGAATGGACCTATTTTGGGGTCGTTACACCTTTATGTAAGGTGTTATTGTGAGGTGATGTCCACAGTTGGAACATGAGTCACATTTGGTATATATTTGTATCCAAACTCACAGCATATGTGTTGTTGTATTTTGCACGACAATTGTTGTAATAAAGTTGTAGTTGTTTTCTGTACCATGTATTTGACGACTCAGAATGGGTTGGGTGGAATGGACCTATTTTGGGGTTGTCACAAAACAGTTCAAGTTTTCTTCAAGAATATCTCCGCTATACCAGTTGGAATACTCTTCTTTTCAAGGTAAGGGAAAATATTTTTGTTCAATATTCGTAAGAAATAATATTTTCTTCCATACTCTGTAGTATGTAAGTAATATTATTTTATTTTAGATTTTGAATTCTATACTCATTTTGTTAAAGTTTTAGCTTCTATACTCCATGAAATTAGTAGAATATCCTTGATATTTGCGTTTCATCCAGTATCTATTCATGAAAATATTATTTTGAGCATTCTTGATAAGTTTTAACTTTTTCATGTCAGAGTGATGTTCACAAGGTACTATTCCCGAATTACTATTCACAGAATACTATTCACTCGGTTACTATTCACCCGGGGTACTATTCATAACAAAAATTGATTTTTTTTTCGATCTAAATTATTTTTAATACAATATTATTCTTGAATTTTACCCCACAAAGCAGTATCATGTTGACAATTTGGACATTATTAAATTCTGAATAAAATAAATTATAAATATTTAAAAATTTATTTTTATTTAATTGAATTCTTATATCATTGTCATCATCCCTATGCTAATATTGTTATGAAAGTCATCTTTGGCCCGTAGTGCATAGATGGACTTGGTATGATTATTACTAGGGATTATTCGGTATAATCATGACTGTAATATTACAAATAATGTGGTAAAAGTCCTCATTGGTCATTGTCCTGTAATGCATTGATGGACAGTTGTTAGCATGATCATGACCATTGATGAAAACACGAATATCCTTGCCCCGTAGTGCATGGATAATTTGTGGTCGTGATACTAATGAATATCATTGGCCGTAGTGCAGGGATGATGTGGATTATTTATTAAGTTGGGTCTCAGCGATAAAATTGATGATAAATTCTTTTAAATCATAGAAGATAGTAGATATCATGCTCTACTTGACTCTTCTAATGGATTGCTTGTTCCACTGCAGTTAAACTTGATGTTTATTATATTTTATCAGTTTAACACTGTTGAAGGCTAACGATAATTTATTTTGCATTATCTTAGTCATAATATTTCTTACTGGGCTAGTTGAGCTCACCCTTTGCTTTCATTGTTCTCTTCAAGAAATGAGAATATAGCTGGGACTAGTCGGGAAACGGAGTGACGGTCCAGATATTTGCATTAGTAGTACTCACTATTCTGTAAAATAGTGTGATAATAAATGTATTGAAAACTTATTTTGAGTTTTAATATTGTTTAGAAGACAATATTTGTATTAAAACTCACAGCTCATGTTGTATATTTAAGTTTATATTTGTATTATATACCATATATTTAACTATTCAAAATAGATGATGTATACTTATTTTGGGTGCGTCACAAAATTGGTCCATCAAAGAGTGGTTGGGTACGAAATTAGGAAAACACTTGCGAGTAGTTGGAGAAAATAATTTCGGTATTTTTCTTCAATTATCAGCATTAGCTGCCCCCCTCGTGGCTCACTATTCCAAAAAATTAATTCATCATCTTTTATTTACTCACTTGTCCATTTAATTATCTATTTGACTTCTAAAAATCTATTTTTTCATGATAATAATCAATTTCTACTAATTTCGATGTTTTAGACAAAAATATCTAGTTCACTTATCAGAATTCAATTCCGAACTCAAATGTGAGTTTTGAACTGTATATTTCCTTCCTTTATATTATCCTGCGTTACTTTCCTTTCGTTACTTACATTTGTCATTGAGAAATCAATTTACATTAAAACTTCAATTCTCATTACTCATTTCTTATTTAAAATTTTCATTTTAATTTTTTAATTTTTTTTGAGATATTACAATAATCTCAAGAATATAACTGAATCTCCTAACTCCTAAAACGTTAATGATCAAAAGATATAAGAATTTAGTGCCAAAAAAATAATGATAAGAATAAAAATGATTGAAAAACATGACAAGATAAATAAGAATACAATCCCTCTAATATTATAGATATGTTTTCGTATTAATTCATTTAAAAATTATAAGTATAATTTTATTTTTAAACTCTTTATAACATTTAGTTCTTAAGATATCATTACTTATAGAATAATGCTACTATCACATAAATACACTCATATACACTAACATACATCTTAATATGACCCACATGACTTGCTCTGCACGTGTGCCATACTTAGGCTTGACAAAATATGGTTATGGTTCCATTTAAGAATTAAAACCATATTAACCATTTTTAATATTGGTTATATGGGTTAGAACTATATGGTTATGGTTCAAAATCATATTAACCATTTTAAGATGTTTTGACTTTTAAACAAAACTTTTTAAAAATAAAATTGTGATCGTCACAATTAAATTAATTAAGTAATAATATGATATAAAAATTATTAATATAAATAATAAAATGCTAAAAAACTATACTAATAAAATTTTAAATTGAAATTATTAATACCCTTCCATATTTAAATAATTTTTTAAAAATATTATTAATCTTCTAATAGAAAGGTTGGATCACATTCAAAATACACCATAGTATAATTCTTTTGTACCTATAATACTAGAATTTACATAAACTGACACATACATAACAACATTAGTCACTCAAAATAAGAACATATTAATTTATAAAACATACAAGATAAGTAAAAAATTGAACCATATAATTCTATAGACCATATTAAAATTTAATTAATTAGACAGACATATTAAAATTTAACATTACAAAACATATATTTTCCCAAAGTCAATTTCAAATGGCTAAGTCAACTCCTTTCCTAGGTATCTACACTAAAATATGCCAAAAATGGCTTCCAAATTGTATTTTCTTTTTATTGTGAAATATTCAGAAAAAAGGCTAAACACTAATTATTACTTTAATTTGGTTTTTTGATTTATATATATATATATATATATATATATATATATATATATATATATATATATAGTGAAAGGCAATGCATATAGAATAAAATATCTGATGCATAGAAAATCCTAAAAAAGAAGCTAAGATTATGATAAAACGCCAGGGTGTTCGTCCTCAAGTACATGGCAACACAAAACAAAAGTACAAGTTTCCAAATATGGATTAATGTATTTGTATACCTCCAATAATCTATAACAAAAAATAATAAATAAATAAATAAATAATGACATCTAAATATCAAAATTACCGTCTCATTAAATCTTATGCTCTATAAATGAAATACAACAAATATCACGACAATTAGTAGGAAATAAAGTGACGATAAGAAGAAAAATATATTTCACAATAAAAAGAAAATACAAACCTTGGAATGTAATATGGGTTGAAAAATGATTAATCGGTTCAGAATTATATTTATTTTAAAAAATATGGGTCCAAACTTTAACTAACCTAAATAAATAAAAATAGTTAACCAACCCATTTAGTTTCAGTTAATATGGTTTGACCCAACAGTTAACTAACTATATTGCTAGGTCTAGCCATACCAACATACATCTGAGTGTATGTAAACAGTACGTGAGCGATTTTTATGTGATAGTAGACTTATTGTTACTTATACTTAAAATATGGTGAGTAATATCATGTCGTCTATATATCTAATAAATATTAAGAATATGCTTTGAAAATAATTTTTTTGAAAAAAGTTGTCATTATCTTTAATTTTGAAATAGTAGCAAAAACTCCATTAGTTCAACAATTTTTTTAGAAAGGTAGTCCCTCCATCCTATTATATTTGACGTTCTAGAAATTTTCACATAAATTAAGAATAGATGTAATTTTACTATTTTACCCTTAATTAATACTTTGATCTCATTTAATTCTCCATTAACACCAGCCTTCATTTCACACTTTCTCTCCTAATTAAGGACGTTTCACATCCTCATAAAAAAATTTCTCTCTCCGCAAAAAAAATAATCTGCCAAACTTTTTCTCACTAAAAGAGGCATATGCAGCATAATAGATCTTATTCTCAATAGACTTCAAACGAGATTTCTAAGGATTATTTTGATCGTTACTTTGACATGGCTCCACGACAAAGAAATCGAGCTCCTTTATCTGAAATCGATCTCAATGTCGATTATTTGACATGTTTTCAATTTATGGAGTACTGTGTTTTAAAAGAAGAATTGCAGGTATGGTTTCTTTCTTCCATACAGGTCAAGCAATCAATTCACTCTTGGAAACCAACGAGAATGTCAAGAGTTTTTTTTTTGAACCAGACCCATAACCAGAAGATGCTAGTATTAAGAAGAAAGGGTAGTATTGAAATAAAAGTTGACAATTTAACTTTGAACTTGTAAAATGTCTATTAATTTAGGAAAAATAAAAACCTCTTAAATATCATATATAATGGAATGGAGGGAGTATGATATTGCATTTCTTAAAATCTAAGATATGAAAAACTTAATTCGATAATAAAACATGTGTACTAAAAGATAAACTCAAATTTATAATCATGCAAAAACTAAAAGGTGAAAATTTACAATAAAGTACTTTTCTCGATTTCCTAACTTTATTCATTTACATTTATTAAAATTTTAAATTTAAGTTGTGATGCGAATTATTAAAATTATCAACTAATATTTTATATTTAATAATATTTTCCAAAATTCTAATAGTTCTTTTT
Organism: Panax notoginseng; assembly: GCA_016801055.1. NCBI lineage: Eukaryota > Viridiplantae > Streptophyta > Magnoliopsida > Apiales > Araliaceae > Panax > Panax notoginseng. Next base: position 187,905,052 of record CM029012.1, read on the forward strand.
TGTGAAATGGAAGTAGTACATCCTAATTAGTAAAAATTTACAAATAAGATATTTTCATTTTTTAAGGAGTATTACACCCACCCACCCACCAACCAACCAACCTATGAATACGATTATATGTAACACAATATGAAACCTAACGGCCCGAAGACCTTTTTTGTACAAACAAAAAGAAAGGGACACCTTCTAAACATAATTCTTCTGATTTCTCTTTGATCTTCTTCCATGGCAACAAATGGAGCTACTCTGGTCAGTCAAATCCCCCCCTCTCTATCTCTCTTTATATATATACACATATCAAGGATGTCCTGTGTATCTTTCACTTGATCACTGTTCTCTCTTCATATAATTAAATACAGAAAAAAGTGATAAGTTGACAATTGATAAGTTGATGAACTGCAGAAAGAAGGGGATACTCAGACGAGTTTGGAAAAGATTAAACGGCAATTAGCGTCTGGTTCCGGCAGAAATATCTTGCAGGGTCCTCTTCTTAAACGATCTGAAACGGTACCTTCGCAATAACTTCTCTCATTTTAATACTGGACGGGTTGTCAATTGTCGGATTACTGTAAAGTTTGCACCTTTTTGTACTCTGTGATATTTAGATTATGTATATTGGATAATAATTAATTGGGTAATTAGCTTCTGTTGAATACTGTAGTTACATGCCCTAGCTCATCAATCAAGTTCAGTTCATATTTCCATCGATTTCTATACTGAATTTTGGCAGTTTCAATCAAATTAGTTGCTATTACTTTGGTAGTTATGCCCAAAAAAGAAAAGAAAAATTACACTAGACTTTATCATATCATAATGAAAGCAACTCCCACTCATTGTCCATGATGTCATCCGCACTCTCAAGGCCTTTATTAACAGATTTCATATTCTCAATACTAGGTTAACTCATCAGTCACCAAAAAATCTAATCAGATAACAATAGTCCTGCAAATTTTCTGTTCTCAATGAAGATATGAGTTAAAAAGAGGATTTTTTAGGTAGAAAAGTTGTTTCTTTGTTTGTTCTTGATGTATATTTGATTATCTCGTTTAGTAAGGGTGGAAGTAATCTATTTCAATTACTAAATTGTTTGGACGCCACTTGCAACTGTTGACAATTAAGGATTGGATGATCCAGCACAAGATTGAAAGATTCTATGCCCTCCTTAGAGCGCTAAGAAACCAAAACTTATCCTAGCACAAAGATCTATGTATACTATAAACAGTACAGAACTCCATGATCAAACTTCCATTCATCCAAGAGAAATTTCTTTGTCTAATAAATTTCTTTGTTATTTTTTTAAAAAAATTGAAGATGGATTTTGAACTGGAATGTGAAATTCCATATTACATGAGATTTGGATGTTATTTGTTGTGGTACTACCTTTATCGTTGGTATATTATTTTGGATTTCCATGATATATCTCTTTTCTTGATGAGCTGCTTCCTTAATTTCTTATATATAGCTGAGGAAATGGAATGAGAGGTGGATGATTTTAGACCCAACAACTGGAAAGATGGAATACAAGTAAGATGTTGTACATCATTTCTTCTCTTTATGTTTCTTAGAATTATATTGCTCTTCTTCATCTTTTTGTTGTTGATTTTTTTTCAGGGTCAGGAGAAATGATCCAACTGTCAAAGGAGCAATCATATTTGATGCAAATAGCACAATAACGATCTCTCCAGTAAACTTCCAGTAAGTTTGTTGTCTAATACTTTGGTGTAACTTTCTAAGCATCTAGTTTTTGAGGTTCCTTAGTTGATGTCTTTTTTCTTCTTTTACTTCAGTGGCCTACCAAAGTATGACGGCTGTTGCATCTGTATCCACAGTTCTTTAGTCTTTGTCATTTTCTTTTTCTTTTCCTATTTTGTAGAGGGATTGTAATGAGGCATCTTGAGCTTCATCCCTTAACTTTAGTTGTATCCTTTTGTCATATTGTTGGATTTGAACTTATAAGCCCTTGCATGATCCTTCATTCTATTTCCTTAGATATTGGGACACCACAGAAAAAAGATTATTTCTTTAGCGCAGAAACTTCTGGTGCGGCTAGAGCTTGGGTGTCAACTTTACAGTGAGTTATTCAAATATAAATATGTGTTTTATTGACGGACTTAAGGGAATTGCTCTCTGTTTTTAACTTTGTTGGACTATACTCTTAATTTGTATGTTTCCCTTGTTTTCTCACCTTTCTATCTTTCTTTTATTTAAAGCATCCTGTTTGTGATCTAAGGTGTCATTTTATACTCATGTCAGTTAATTGATAAAAGAGAAGTGGATTAACATTTTAAATATAATTTGGAAATCACAGAAACACTCAACTGATAACAAATCACCATACTTTCCATATGAGATCTGTTTTTATCATGTAAACCCTGCCTTTTTATCCCCCCCCCCTGTAAAACTAACCTTCATTTTTTTCATCTTATTGATATATTTACCTTTTGGCAGCCTAAAGTTGCATGTAATGTTTTTCTTTTCTTTTCTATGTCTCGTATATTTTAAATTATATGTAAATTATATGTAGAAGGTCTTCCATGTCACCGTTCTATTGGGATATTTCACATGAATCTCACATCGGATAAATTCAAGAGTGTAAATGGATTAATAAGTATGGTGGAGTCTTAACCTAATAGGTTAAGAACCTTTTAGGTAAAAAGGTGATCCAACATGCTTGTTGGGTGCGCTGCATTAATGATGAATTAATATGGGATAGGTCGTTTAATTCTGCTACAAGTGGTATAAGAGCCCATGGTTTGATGAGCTCAAGTATCAAGTTGGAGTAGTGTAGTACATTCGTAGATTGCGTGTTACCCAGTTCACGCGGTGGAGCAAATAGAGATGAGTCGGGTGAAATACAAGAGGATCACTCACGCTTTTGTCATGCGGTGAAATATGATTTGAGTTGAATGGATCGAGCTCATGATGACTCTGAGAAGCTGCTCAGGGTGAAGGGTTCACAAGGAGCAATATTGTACTCCTATGTTTGCATCTGACGTGGTAGAGTAGTATTAGAGTAGAGCAGGGCTCTTGAAGAACTCAAATAAGGTGTGCTCAATGATGACTACTCTAGTATGATACTTGTGATGAGTATTCAAGTGAAAAGAGATTGTTGAGATATTTCACATGAATCTCACATCGGATAAATTCAAGACTGTAGATGGGTTAATAAGTATGGTGGAGTCTCTACCTAATAGGTTAACCTTTTAGGTAATGAGGTGATCTAACATGCTTGTTGGGTCAGTTTACACAGGTGTGTGCTGCATTAGTGATGAATTGATGTGGGATGGATCGTTTAATTCCGCTACACGTTCCTCAGAGTAGAGGAATACTTGTAATGGTTTTTTGTGATTATGCATTATGTATAGATGTTCAAGAAATTTCTAGAGTAGTTGTTGTTGGAGAAGAATTCCTGGAACCCCCCTTGTGGCTTATAAAAAAGGCATGGAAAAAAATGTGTTTACATACAACCTTCATTTGGCACATGTAGATGCTCACAGTTGTACTTCATGGCTTTCATGGTGAAACTTTATCTTGCTTAGTGATTATGTTCATTTCTTGTATACTTTACTTCAAGCTTTATCTTTGATTTGTTACTCTTGTGTCTGCTTCAGGAGACTGAGGCATATTCATTAATAGACTCCATTAGCTACAAAATTTCAATTTATTATACTTGATTTAAAAAAAATAAGTATCCACTTTATTATTTAATTAATAGCGCAGTTGTTATTAATAGCACTTATGTATCTGATTATTTCTTTTGCAAACTTTAGAGCAACCCAGTTGGTTTTAAAAGCTCATAAAGAGGCTGTCAATTCCCTAAGTGGAAATGGATCTACAAAACTCGGAACAGTTGCTACTGTAGTTGCTGTTGCCAATTCAACTGCCTTGGAATGTTCTAAGGAAATTGAAGCAGCTATGCAGATCACCCTGAGAAATGCTCTAGAAGCTAGAATGAATAAAACACCTGACAGTCCAATGGATGATCTCACGATCATGAAGGTATTGCAAGTGTTACTTCAGAATTCAAGTTTAATGAATTTTCCCATTTCAATAGCAGTAGGGATGGAGCCAGAGAATCTTGTCAGGGAGTGCCGCAGTAACATACTCGATTAATTAGCACACATCAATTTTTTTGGCCAATATATAATATATGATGTTAATTGTTTCCCCCTCTTTTTACGTATTCAGTTTCATTATGCCACAACATGAAAACTGATCTAAGAGTTACCATAAAAGAATGATGAAAACACTGATAAATAAAAATACTGGCTAAAAAGGCTAATATGTGAAAGGAAGGGGGGTCATCAAGTAAATATGAATGGAGTATTATACAAAAAGCAAAGGATGTCAAAACTTTGGAGGGGCCATGGCCCCTGTCAGCCCCTTCCCTCCCTCTGTCCCTGATTAGCAGTTATATTAGTGGCCCATGGGCTCATCTTGGTTTGGGAGTAGAATATTACATGGATTTGAGTCAGACCTTGGCCCTAGTTTAGTGATATAGTGGAGTCGGGAGTTGTTGTTTCGACTTGATATCCTGCAATGCCGCATAATACCGTTTATACATAAAATAGACAGAAACACCCATGTATCCAATTGGTGTGTACTGTTGGTAGATATGATGAACAAATGACAGTTGTGAAAATCCCTTTGTCTAGGACAAAATTTAATTTAGCTGAGGAATGGGCATGTGCTTCTTTCCAGTATTAGCCAATATAGCTGTTTGATTTTTCAGGAGACACTGCGAGTGAAGGATGAGGAGCTGCAAAATTTGGCGAGGGACCTTCGAGCTAAGGATTCAACAATAAGAGAATTAGCAGAGAAACTATCTGAAACTGCTGAAGCTGCTGAGTCAGCAGCATCTGCAGCTCATACCATGGACAATCATAGGAGAATTGCACTTGCTGAAGTTGAGCGCTTAAAAAGAGATTCAGGAAAGCAGCTGGAGTCATCTTTATTGAAGGTACCCAGTAATTTTCATCGTTTGATTGTCCAGTGTATGATATGATAAAACATATATTGCCTAAGGTGCAATATTTTAAGTGTTTATTTCTTGTTAATTGATGTTGTAGCTAAGGGAGTCCGAAGAAAAGGTTATGGTACTAACTAAAGAAAGGGATCAACTAGTTAAGCAGAGGGATTCAGCTAATCAGGAGGCACATTTATGGCGTTCTGAACTTGCAAAAGCTAGAGAGCGAGTTGTGATATTGGAAGGAGCTGTTGTTAGAGCTGAGGAGAAGGTAAGAGTTGCTGAGGCAGATGCTGAAGCCAGAATAAAGGAAGCACTACAGAAAGAGGCCGCAGCTGTTAGGGAGAAACAAGAGCTACTGGCATATGTGAATATGTTACAAGAACAATTTAAAAGGTCTGTAACTGGAACTGCTTTAATGTGTGAAATAGGAGATCACATATTCCACTGTGCCACATTGGATCTCATATATCTTAATCTGCTTAATTGAATTTACAGTTTTTCTCTGCTTGGATTACTCCAGCATCTTCTGGATGGAGTCTTTTCTATATTTGAACCATCAATGCTCTACATAATATTATTTTTAAGATAAACATAGCAAGGTTTTATTTTTTAGAAGGGTATGTGCTTAGGATATATTTCAGTTTTTTTCGCAAAGTTAGAGATCAAATGGAGGGTTTATAATAGGACTATGACTGCTTTCCAATTTCATAGCTTGATCCACCGAGAAATCTGAGATATGATTGCAATGATACTCTCTCGTTACTATGAATTTTCTAATCCAATCAGGAGTAATGTATTTGTTCACATATGGATGAGGCAAAGTTTTGTTGTAGACCAATCTCATTCTATAAATAATATATATATATATATATATATATATATATATATATATGTATGTGTGTGCGCGCGCGCGCGCATATTGGTAGGGAATTTTTCTTTTAATAATTTTTATTCGCTCCACTATTTTTACCCCCCCCCCCTCCCTTCTAATACCAACCATTCTTTTTCTTCTATATCAACTGTATATTGTTGCTATGGATGATTCAACTAATGTGGGGCTTATTTTAATTTTTTAGCTTTGATATTTGTGGGAAGGATTTAATAGACAATTATTCTCTTTTAACAGACAACAAATGGATTCCAGGCAAGTCTTTGAGGAGAAGACTGAATCTTGCTCTGATTTTGATAGCACCCAACCACTAACGAAGCATGTGGATCCGTCAGAGGAGAATGTTGACAAAGCATGTCTAAGTGTTTCTAGGGCAATATCAGTGTCAGGGGAGAGTTTAGGCCTCCAAGCCAATTGCCAGCCAATTGGAGATGGTGAATGGAGTGATATTCAAGCAACAGAGGCAAGCATATCTGATGTAAGAGAAATTGCACCTGATACAGAAGTGAACAGCTTGGATATACCTGTGGTTAGACAGCAGGATGATTCACACTTTGAACAAGGAGCGAACTCTTACCATCAGCCTTAGCAAAGATGTTCCCCATAGTAAGGTCAGTTACTTGAAGAAAATATGGCATTCTTGATGTATGTTTTAATTCCACTTTTATTGTATGAGTAGGCCATAAATATGTTGATGCCAAAATTATAATCCATTTGAATAGGACTTTCAGTTGTAGGTTGGTTTGTTGTTTTGAGATTATTCTGGAATATTTAGATTATTGACTCTTTAGCTTCATACTGGCCCTGTGGATTTATTGAGTTCTCTCTCCCACGAACAAGACGTTGCCAAGGAAACTAGGCTCAGAAGGCACGCATGATGGTCATGGTCTGGTATCTCGGTTGCATGTTTTGGGGTTCTTTTTAGATCATTTCTTTTTAGACCAACTGCTAAGTTCGATGAGGATATCTAGTTGTGCAGGTTTTGGTATCAATGCAGTCAATAGTCTGACGGACGTTGGCTTGGATTTTCAACTATTATTTTTATTTCTATTTCTATTTCTATTTCTATTTCTATTTCTATTTCTATTTCTATTTCAATCTCTTTTCCTTTTGTTCTTTCCAAGTTCCAAATAAAATGGACACTACGATCAACAAGTTCCTAGATCTCTACTTTTCCTGTGTTTATTAGCACCCATCTTATCTTAATATAATTGTAAACCAAGTAAAATTACCGCCGCCCCCATGATTACATAGATTAATCTTTACAAATCTAGATGAAGTGATATGTTTTTAGGTAAATTTCTAAGAATCCTTGAAACTGAGGATCTTATACTAAAACTAACACAATAACCACCCTAATAAATAAAAATCAATCTATAGTACGGTGACTAAAAAATCAATTAACCTCTTTAGTTAATATGTAAGATATTGGTTTTAAAATGATGAATTATGTTAATTTTAAATTCAAACAAATTGACTAAAAAAATAACCCTTGTTCTTTCCAATATTTACAAACAAGGCAAATAATTTAATTAATCTATTCTTACCAACAAGGGGCATAATAAATAGTTTTGTCCTCCTCACTGAATGATTGGGTTCAAATCTCGTACATAGTTGAGTGGTGTTACTATACTGAAGTTTTAATTAGCTCTAATGTTCTATAAGAAAATCCAAAAATAATGCACAAGCAAAGAGATATATAAAGTACTAGCCATTAATGCAAATCGTTGCTTATTTACACTGCACGGGTTTCCTCATGCTGCCGAGAGCAACATTGGCGCAAACAAAATTTGTTACAAACATATTACCATAGTTCATATTTCCAATTATCCAGAGAAAAGATTTGTGTGAACCACTTTTCGTAACACTTACAAAAGAATGGACAGTATATATATTTCAAAGCTTATACATCAACATGAAACCACTGAATTGAAACGAGTTGAGGATTTCATCTGAGATAGAGCAGTATCACATTCCTCATTATCGTTGAAGTCTATAGGTGGCGTCCCACTAATAAGATTTTTCCTATAAAAGAACTAAACCTCATCAGAATGCTTAGTAATAAGATGGTATAAATGTTTCAAGTAAACTGAAAAAATCGATGATCAACCGAACAGTTATGGCTATGGAGTTTGCATCCAACCAATTATGCTCTTACGCCAACCATGTAAACATTATAATCATCACTAAATTTATGAATTAGCAGCTTCATGCGCCACTGTATAATATAGAAATGAGTACATTGGAAACATAGGTGTTCCAAACACTTTATACAAATAATAAAGGTAATCTTGGAAACTACATTGAGTCAATCCTTATCAGGTCCATTACTGCACTAATTCTTTGTGATGAAATTAGTGTTGCTTAACATGGATTAGCCAGTAGTGTTGAAAAGTTACCTTGTATAAGACTAACAATCACAAATTAAGGAACTCCTCTCCTAAGACTAGCAGTCACAAATTGAGGAGCTTGTCTCGCAAGACTAGCAATCACGAATTGAGGAGTTTGTCTCGTAAGACTAGTAGTCACAAATTGAGGAACTTGACTCCTCCCTTGTACTATAAAAGGAACTCATTAGCTGCAAGTTTAGTACACACCACAACAAAGAAGCAAAGCCTCTTAGAGAAGCTCATTAAGAGCACAGAGAGTGTGAGGGTGTAGAAGGAAAATAAACAGTGACTTTATTTCTCAGTTGAGAGTTTGTATTTTCTTCATATTATTTTCATAGTGAATTTCCGAGATTTCTCTCCGTGGTTTTTCCCAATTGGGTTTTCCACGTAAAAAATCTGATATTATTTTATATCTCATATAGTAGTGTGTTTATATTTATCTTAGTGTATTTGTGTCAACTTGATTTCTCAACAAATAGCCATAAATAGAACAACTACATGTTAACCATTAACAACACATCAAGCAAAAATTAAAATTTAAACTAAAATGCAGGCCCTTCATTAACCACCAATACATGCTTTACCTTCGAGAAAATAAAGTGGTAAAAAAGGAGCAAACAAGTGACAACACAAACCCAATACCATTATATGAGAAAGGCAGCAAGCAAGAAAAGAAACATGAAATACCTCTGAGAGATAATAGTCTCCTCAGACAATGCTTTTTCCAATCTTTCCTCAAAAGGTGTCGCATGCCAACTCACTTTCTGATCCTGCAAACAGGCCACTGACGTCACCATCTTCTGTTGCAGCTTTTATGGTCAGGAAAGAAAAAGAGAGAAACATAAAAAGGAGGTACCTCTTTGTACTTGGTAGTTGAATTTGGGATTCCGTTCCCATCCCACGACTTTGGTGAGATACGAGAATGTTCATCTTCATTCCAGTGAGCAGCAACCATCCCAAGGATAGGCCGATCCCCCGGAGTTTTACCAAAATAAGCATTCTCACCAGCAAAGGATATGGCCCGCTGATTATTGGCATTTTGATTGGTTGGCAGTTGTTTCAGCCAAGAAGACAAGCTTGCTTCCACCTTCAACTCTTTCTCAGCTGAATTTTGTATCATCGCCGCTTCTGAACTTGGGGTTGCTTTATCAGCCTGCTCAAACGATTCTGCCAGGTGAGCCAACAGTTGAGTGGAGTTGGAATCTTCTTCCTTCAATACCTTCCGCTGGGAGAAATTCTCAACCGGGTTAAAAACCGAGTAGACATACTGAGACCTGATCCTGGGATTCTTCTCAGTACCCATATTTCCTACATATGACGGAAAAACAGTTCCAGGTGTTTGCATATCATCACTTAGTTTTAGTGGGGTTGGATAAGGTGACGACCTTGATACACTTTCATTTCCAACTAGTTCAGATTGCTTTGAGTTTTGGCTATAAACTTCAGATGAAGAGCCTTTTGATGAAAATGAAGATACATCATACTGGCAGTCAAAACGAACAGATTTGTTTCTGCATTGCACACTAGCAGTCTGACTAGTATGATCATGAATACCAGTGCCAAAATTACCAGCACCATTATCCTCAGTAGTACTGGTAGAGATCCTCGCTGGAATTTGCCCACTTGTTATACAGCTACAGAAACACAAGACCATGCAAGTGTCAGAAAAAAAAATCTGAAAATACGTTAGTATGTGAAATCTACATGGACTAAAAAAGTAGTATGCACTCCAAAAACATGAATGCTATTCAGCAAGATAATCCTCTCTATGCCAGATAACATATAGAATGGCCATGAAAGTAATACAATCGACATTTAAAGTCATGCAGATCAAAGAAACTGGAAGTTCTACCTGCTAGGTGTACGTGCCGAAGAACCTGATGCACTCACCCATTCTTCAGAGAGTTTAAATGGAGTAGGCGGCTGATCAAGTTGCATCTCCAGATTGAGCTTCTGAATTGAAGTATCGGGAAGCCATGAATGGAATTTTGAGGATTCTGCATCTCCATCAGGGGGTGAATCGTTCAATATCTTTGAAACTTTCCGAATTTCAGCAGGAGTCTCGGGTAAAGTGCCACAAACTTTGAGGAACTTGGCCTGCATAGTAAGCTTAACTGCTTAATCCAATCAAATGACTGAGTGCAGAGACGCTTTAAACAAAAATGGCCTATTCCATAGAAGTAGCAGTTCCAGTCATAGGATATGGGATAGGTTTTCAGGCTCCTCTTAACTTTAATTCTGTAACGGTGAAAGACAAAGGGCATTTTAAAATTTACTGCCTATCAAGAAAATTGTATTAGCTTATTTTAAAGGAAGATGTAACAAAGTAAAACACATGTGGAGGACAAATCAGCTCAAACCTTGCAAATTTTTTAGATAAAAGAAAAAGGATTTTATGGATGCAGAGAGAAGAAAGTGCAACCCATGTAGAGGACAAAAAAATCCTCCCATAAGAAAACAAAAAGAAAGCAAAGAAAGCTAGTGGAAAATCCAGGCATTAGTGAAGTACCGTCTGAAAGAAACTCCTTGAAAGCCCAAAGAGAATGAAAAAGATACTCTATCGCATAGTAAATTGAGAATGAAAAAGATACTCTATCGCATAGTAAATTGATATTCATTGCCTGACCACAAAAAATCCCAAAAATCTTCTCAATCCGAACTCCCACAAAATGGTGAAACAAGAACATCTCCAAAAAAAACCTCCTATCCTTCTACCATCAAAACCACTGAATCTGCATAAGAGGAAATCTTCTACCAAAGATGGACAAATCCAATATTCACCCAATACACCAAACAAAAATCAACTCTAAGCATGTACGGATGTACCCTACAAATAAAAGACTTTCTATTCAAGTTCATAGTTCTCAAAGTAACATGTATAAATCCGCTAGATAACATTAAGCAGGCTTCATCAAACTAAGTCTCTAACCTCTAACATTAACTATATGCCTTCTATTCATATCATCTGCAATGAGAAATCAAAATGATGTTTACAAACAATTAACAGAGACTGGTATAACAGGTCTTCTAACATCTACAGGGAACTTCAACTGGAAAGGTAAAATGTTCACCCAAGTCCAAGGACAATTATTGATCAAACTATATAGCATAATATATATATCTATATCTGTATGTGTATATATATACACACACACACATATATTGCAAAACCTAAGTTCCAATTAGCAAATCTAAGTTCCATTGAACTGACCGTCCTTTGAAAAAACCATAATAAAAAGTAAAATTATCTCAAGCTAAGACAGTAAATTGATAAATTTATTTGTTCAACATAGTAGTGAAGTAGGTAAAAAGAATCTTACAAGAACAAAATTTCAGCTCATTAGAACAATGATTTTTCATATAGCTGCATAACTTTTGCAGTTAAGTTTTTAAACTATTGAACATAAGAACAAATGTAGAACAATTTGAGTTTATGTAACAGAAGCAGACCTCTTCCTCGAGTCCTCTGAAATCAAAATCCAGCTCGAGATCCCCCACAAGATGATATTGCTTCTCATTGCATAGCGAACCATCATTTTCTTCAATAAGAAAAAACACACATACAATATCAGCAAGTATTAAACAAAAATTCTACGATTAATTCAAAAGGGATAAAAGAGAAAATCAATCAATTAAACAATATTAACACGAAATTCTAAACATTCATTGCATTATAGATTTATAGTTCACCAGAATTTACATCAATAGAAATTGAAGGAACAATTTCAAAAGAAACCAGAATTAACAAATGAAATACCTTCCGAAAGTGTCAGAGACCCTAAACGTTTTCGATTCCTATGGACCACGGGTTCCTGATAATAACAAATATAAAAAATTAAGAAAACAAAAGGCTAAAATTCTAAAAGACGAAAATATAAATTGAATATTTCAACAAAGAAAGAAAAGATAAAATTGAATCATACGATTTTAGAAGGCGGTGGTTCTGAGACGATATGAGAAGACGGGCGATGACGATCGTGTCTGAATCGAAAACAACCGAACAAACAACCCATGGTGGATCGGTACAGAAATGATAAGAATTCAGGCCAAGAGCATAACATCTGTGTGGGATCGAAAAACCCTAGGCTTTTTATTTATTAGTGAGATTTTAGAGAGGGTGAAGAGCGTGTGGTATGGCTCCAAAAGAGCCATAGGTGTTTGAAATTTAAATAAGACATATAGTGGGAACAATTTTATGGGCCTCCTCCAAAAGTCAACCAAAGCTAGATATGGACTTTGGCCCACTAGCTGGGAAACCCATTCTCTCCGTCTAAATTAAGTTTTATATTATTTTCAATCATTGCATTGCATTGCATCCACAAATACCAGAGTGAGACTCATTTTTTTTCAATTCTGGATTAACTGAGATGCAATTCGGCAGATTTTTGTTAAATAATTAATGAGTGAAGTTTCATTAAAAAAATTAGCACCTCTTCATGCGTGCTTAATTGTCCTGCTCCTGCCTGCCGCCTGGTAGTATTAGTATTAATAATAATGTATGTACTCCTCCGTACATATGTATGCACCTAAGAATCTGGTTTCTTTGGTAGCACTAGTAACCAATAAAAGGAGTATCCAACTAATTTAAGATTATTAAAATTCACCTAAGAATCTGGTTTGGTTTGGTTTGTTTGGTACTACTGTGTATGCTGCATACCTAAGAATCTGGTTTGGTTTGGTTTGGTTGGTACTACTGTGTATGCACCTGAGAATCTGGTATGTTTAAACTTCAAATTTTAGTGTAATTAATTACACGTTGAAATGGTATCTACAAATAAAATCAACTCATGCACTACATGACAAACAATCATGCATCTAATTAATGTTTGTTATTAAAATTCGTATACTACTACTACTTCCTCCGTCTCTCTTAATTTAATTTAAGACGTTTTAGCCAGAGAAGTTTTTTTTAAAATTTCAAGTAAATATTAATTGTTTAATTTTTAATATTATCACAAGTATTAAATATAACTTTGGTTCTCTCACTATTTTTTATCTAATAAATAACAATCTAGTATTTTACAACACAAGGGTAATATAGATATTTGATATTATATTTAATGATATACAATTATTTACTTAATACTTGTGCACAATTCTAAAAAGTTTTATATAAAAAGTTTACCAAGTATATATATATATATATATATATATATATATATATATATATATATATATATTTCAACTAGTTACTTATTGGAGAAATTATACTAGCTAGCTTGTCCCTGATGACTTAATTTGACCTTATTAGTGCTAGGAGGGGAAGAATATACCTGCCACAAGACGAGCTAGCACTTGCTGGACTTAGAGGGAAGGTTACGGATAAGTGGCGTAGCTTCATGAGAGGACAACTAAAAAGAGCTAGGATGTTTTTCGACGAGGCTGAGAAGGGTGTTGCAGAGTTGAGCTCAGCTAGTAGATGGCCAGTGTGGACATCATTGTTGCTATACAGGCAAATTTTGGACGCAATTGAAGCTAATGACTACGACAACTTCACCAAGAGGGCTTATGTAGGAAAACCAAAGAAACTATTATCTTTGCCTGTGGCTTATGGTAGAGCACTTTTGTCCCCTTCTTCTTCGTCTAATTAATGTTGGAGAGTTGCTTGAGTTTATATAACTAATTTACATTATTTATTTGTCGGATCGATCGATCGGAAGGATTTGTGAATATAACAAGTCCGAAGTTTGTAAATTCTGATGATCTCATTTTATATTACTCATATAAAATATGATTAGTAATCTTATATACTCATCACAAGTTAGTCGGTTCTTATTAGAATCCATGTCTTGCACCTAATATTTAATATATACAATTAATATTATCTCACACCATCGCTATACATCTACAGCGACACTTTTGTTGTGGAAATAACACTTTCTGTTGTGGATTTAACAATTTTCAAAAAAATATTGGACTAAACATTAACATGTTTCTTCAACAACTTAACACTACGTGCAGCATAAACATGTTTGATATGTTATGTTACTCTTTTCACTCAACAAAAAAATATTCCATGATCCATAGGATCATTAATTTGAAACAAATAATGTGCTTAAATAATAAATACGAATGATAAAATGTTGCCGGATCCAAAAACCTATACAATGGCGTTTTCACTTTAAATGCCGCTAATAAAATTAAAATATATAATAAGGAGTAATATTTCTAAAATAATACTCCCACAGGCTACATCTTAAATACGCACGTACCCCCATCGAGAGCAGATCCTCTGTCCCCAAATTTACTGTCCCTTTGTGTCCCTCCACTAAAATCTTGACACATAGTCTCTTACTTAACACTAATTAATTCTAACTTTAAATAAAAAGACATGTGTCAATATTTAAGTGAAGAGACACAAGGGAGACAGAAAATTTGGGGATAGAGGATCTGCTCTCACCCCCATCACCCACACTAATATTATATCCACCACATTGAGGCGGGATGGACAATGGCCCCCAACCGTTTAAAAAAAATTAGTATGTATTAAATCTATCTATTTTTTATTTCTCAAACACTTCTTTAACTAGTCTTGGGTTTATTTTTCTTGTCAAATTATTTAGTCTTTGGTCTTTTGTCATGATTTATATCTTATTTTCAAATTTTATTTACCGCACATTCTCCTCACAACGCACTCTATTTTCAGCACTCTAGCTTATTGTTAATTCACAACTTCTTTCAAGAATATGGTTTTTACATAATTATCATTAAAGTTAAAATTTGTGATGAGTATTTTTTTTTTTTTTGGAATTTATGAATTGATATTTTTGTTACCGTATCTCTTGCGAAAATATATGAAATTTAGTTAGGATTCTATAATATATATATATATATATATATATATATATAAATTATTTATAATACATTTTTTAAAGAAAGAAGAAAAATATTATAAACCCTCTACTTTTTGGACACTTGAGTAAAATAATTAATTCAAAAAAGAAAGAAGAAAGAAGCTACAAATCACTGATTACTAGTGCTCTATTTTCTGTTTATTTCCTCTATTTTCTGTTTATTGGCTTATGTTTTTTGTCTGCTCACTAAAGTTCCTCTTTTGGGTTTGCCTCTAAATGATCTTAGCTATAGCCTGGCTTATAGCCTGACTTATGCCCCTTAACCATTGTATTTTGGTTCTTTCTATACAAACAAACAAATTAAAAATAAAATACAAAAAAAACAAAAGCTGAGATGTGAAGATAATGTCAGCCTTTAGAGTGAGATAATATTTTTGTTTTAAACATTATAAATTGCATAACTGCTACGATTTTCCAACAACAAATTATAGACTGATCTAACATATACTTGTGGCCATTGGAAAAACTAGCCATGCGGCCATGCCTCCACATTACAAGTTACCAGCCAGATCAGCATAATGTATGAGCTATGATCTACATACAAAAGTTCTATTTATATCCTATATAATAATTTCAAGTTCTGCTACTACGCTGTCGCTTCAACGAATCCACCCTTGGACTACTAACCCCTCCGTAGTTGCCTGGCCCATATGTAGGTATTGTGGGATTTTGGGATGCCCAACCTCTATACTGATTCATTGATGCTGAAGGTGGTGGTTGCTGGATATGATAGGTTGATTGGTCGTTCAAATTAACCATCCCCCTAGAGGCAGATACCATACCTTTGTTATAATGTGCAGAGTTCTGATGTGGGCGATGGCGTATAAGCGATCTTAGAAAATTGTTCCCATTCTTTCTTCCAAGTTCTGACTTGTCAATTTCAGTTGCACTCACCATTGAAGTTAACGAGTCCACAGATTCCAGTTTTGCTGAGATCACTGGCCGCCCATCATAAGATAGAATACTTGCTATTGCATATATGGATTCCCCAAAGAGTTCGGGTAGAATTTTATGTGGATGTGTGACCTATATAAATCATCAACAAAAGCAGTGAAAACCAAAAAAAATGCTTTGGGACGCGAACAAAATTCCATCAGAGCCTGTAATTAGTACACAGAAAATTAGAGTACTTTACCTTGAACAAGGTAGCTGCAGATAATCTCTCCCTCAAACAGTATATCTGAGCAACATCAAGAGCTGTGGACTCGAAAGAAAGCCACCGATCAACAACCACCTTAACTGTGTTATCAGGAGACGACATAATTTTCTCTCCTTGTACAGGCGACTTAATATGCTTCTCTGTTTCACATTCATCAATGTTGTCCGCATCAGCATCTTCAGATTCACTCTCTTCATCATCATTATCATCTTCATCCTCCTTGCAAGGAGCCACTACAATCTCCGTTGCTAACAATAATAAAGGAAGGGGCCCAATGACAGTACAGTTCCTAATGTGCAAACCCATATCTCCACGTGTTATCTCATCAAATACGACCAAAGGTTGATCGTCAGATTTCTTAACCGATAATTTAAAGTTGGTGGAACTAGGGTGCAACCGAACCTTTTCGCCACTTGCAGTCTCCACAACAGGTCGGTTTCCCTTTTGGGATGGAAGCAATCTCCCAACCATTGGATAAAAACCAGCAACAAGGACGGCATCAAGTATACCTGGGTCATGTGCATTGAGGCTACAACGAGACGCATCTTCTGGAATAAACCCGTTCCTAAATAACTCGTGCTGGAGTTGCTTACGCATTCCTAACAGCATATTCATGGTGCCAGAAGACACAAAATACTGAGAACAAAACCGTGCTTCTTGACCACGCTTTCTTTCCTTGGCATTCTTCCAGCACTCAAATGCAGCTATTAGTGCTAGCTGATCACTATGCCCACCATACAACGAGGCAAGCTCAGATTTAGCAGCGGCAGATCTCTTTTTTTCACTAGGTGACATGGGAAGAGTAAATGGATCTCTGTAGTCCGAGGCGCAAGCTAATGTCAAAGCAGGATCAAGGCAGTTAAATAATATAGCAAAGAAAAGCATCTTGCTTGTTAGTGGATGCACTGGTAGAGAACCCAGCTTTTCCCCAAGCTCAGTAAGTTTCTCATCAGGTGACAAGGCCCCAATATCTTGAAGAATGTTAATCGCATTACGCACGGTTTCAAAAACAGGAGGGTCTAACGTTTTTCTTAAGAAGTCATCTATCTTACAGTCTGGGTCAAGAAGCTTCACCTGTCGATGAAAAAAACAAAAAGCATTAATGAAAGCCTGATAAATATCACTAAAAATATGATAACAAACTATTGGCAACTTCCATGACACCAGAAGTTCACTTAAAAAATAAAAGACAGTAAGAGAAAATTATACTTTCAACTTGGAAGACTCGAGCGTAACCAAAAGCCAGGAAGTGAAAGGATACTTTTTGAGTTTTCATAACCATTTATAGAATATTCCAATAAAAAAGGTCTTCCAACTGGATCATCCTTAAACATTCCTAGCATTTTCAAAAAGAGCAAGAGAGAGAAACAAATACCTGCAAACAAAGTTCCTCAATTGGCATTCGCTTAATTTCAGGAACTTGAAAAGCTGGCAGTGAAGCTGCTCGGAGTTTTGAATAAAGATGATAACAGATACCTGGTTGGCAGCGTCCTGCACGTCCCTCTCGCTGCTTTGCACTAGCTTTTGAAATCCAAGAAGAATGAAGAGTTGATACATTATTATAAGGGTCATAGCTTTTCTCTTTCATCCGTCCACTGTCTAGAACATAAACAACATCGTCAATGGTTATAGCCGTCTCAGCAATGTTAGTTGAAAGAATGATTTTGCGGCAACCTAAATGAGGCCTCTTAAAAACCTTCTTTTGCTCCAAAGAAGGGACCATAGAATGAAGCGCTAATATAACAAACTTGGAAGAATCCTTAAAGAAGGAGCTATTCTGTAATTTCTCTCTTGTTCTCTTTATATCATCCCATCCAGGAAGAAAAACAAGGATGGCTCCATCTGTCGAGTCGGTACATATTTTTCGTAATAACTGCTCTATGAGGACAACATCAATTAGTTCTGGATTGGCAGTCGAAAAATATTTATCAAGTAGAGGTTTTTCTTCCTCAGAGCAGGTAATATCTTTTTCAATGTGTTTCTTTAAAATTTCAGCAGCTTCTTCCTGATTCTCTCGTTTGGCCCACTCAAGTGCTGTTGTTCCGTCATTGTCTTGTAAATGGCAATCAGCACCAAAAGAAAGGAGCATGCTAAGATCACCCACTCTGCCTTTTCCAGCAAACACCATTAATGGAGTTACTCCGGTCAAAGAATGCTGGAAATTAAAAAGTTTTGTCCCTCCTTCAGAAGAAACTAAACCAAGGAGGGGATCAAACACGTCATTGGACCAAGCCAAATTAATAGCTTCATCAACAGCAACTCCTGCCAACTCCGAGCCATCAGTTGTCACACTTCTTGAAGCAAAATCAAGGTGATTATTATCGGCTGATTTCACAATAGAAAGTATATCCTCCAAGTAGAAAGTTTTTACCTGAAAAAAAATGCTTTAAAAATTACAATTTAACTAACAAAGTAGAACAAATTTGCACCACACAAAATGAGAGGAAAAGGTCTTACAGGATAAGTGAAACCAGGAACTCTTATGATAGGGCAGCCACCAAAATATTGTGAAAAACGTTCAGCATCAATTGTAGCACTCATTAACACCTGCCAGATTCTATTGGTTACAACTACTAAACTACCAGAATATTCACTCAAAAAGAAAATACCAAAGAAAGTCGGCCTAGATTGTAAGTAAGAGAGTACTAAGAAAGCCACATAACGCTTACCAATCGTAGATTAGGGTATAATGGAAGCATGTCTCTGCATATGAAAACGACTAATATCAGCAGAGCCATCTCAATGTAATAAATGTGGGAGGCAAACTAATAATTATGCAAAATACCAACATTGTTTTTTTAGGAAATCTAACAACAAAATGGATAATGTTTCTTTTGGAAGAAGAGTAAATATAAAATACTTGATGCCTTTCGTCCAAGGACTATAAACTCCAGTAATTTATAATATCACACTAACTGGAAGTGTTACAATGGATCCCCTGTATTACAAGATGACACATCAATACAAATTAAGCAGAGGTTTGTATCATGTCAAAAAGGACTAGGTTAACCCATAGTTGTCAAGACGTTAAGTCGAGTCGATGGCCAACCGCTTAAGCGACTAGTCGCCCGACTAGTCGTCCATAAGGCTATAAATTATTTATAATGTCTAAAATACATTAATATATATAAATATATTACACATTAAAATTATATTAAATACTAAAAACATGAATCTATATTACTATATAAACAATCAACACTATTAGATTATATATCATTTCTCAACTAAATATTAAAAAAAATTGACACAAACATATAAGTATTAAATAATTAATTTAATTTCCCAACTTGTAGCAACAAGTAGCCAAGCATATCATGACACATAGTTACTCCATTCATCATGAAAAAATAACAATATAAGTGAAACAAGTAGTATATTTTTTACAATATTATTTATTAGATTTTTTTCCAAAACAAAAATGGAAACTCAACAAATTTTTAATCCATCAGTTTCATAAAAAAACAAAATTAAATTTAGTCAACTTTATTTACTGCACTAAAGGAAACAAATTAACTATCACTTGTGAGATGGTAATATGGTAATTTTTAGACAATTGAAATCTTTTGGAAAAAACTTTTCATACATACACAAAATTTAGGCAGCAATGTATTGGAAAAATACAAGTTGGGCTTGAGCTTATAATGTTATTTATTCAAATAAGGCCCAACTCAACTCTGCAAAATAAAGATAGGAGCCTAATATTGGTCGTAACAGGATTACGGGAAGAACAAAATGGGATTAGGGTTTTAATCTAACTGTCGTTGCAACAAGAAAACGAGAAAGGAGAAAACAAATGCATGGAAAAGAAGGGAGCTCGAAAAAGTCGTGTCGAGCCACCCAAGTATTTGTGTTCTATATAAATCCTAACATCTTCCCTCTCCATCTCAATTCTTCTCTTTTGGCGCACGACTTGAAAAGTGGTCTATATGTCGGGCAAAATAGAAGAAGTCGACACAAGACAATGACTTTCCTTCCAAGTCGAGCGACTTAGACACATAACCAAGTTGTGCCCTCGACTCGGCAAGGAGCGACTAGACGGCTAGTCGACGACTTAACACCTATGGCTTAACCATATGTAAAAGTCAAGTATCTAGAATAAGTAGATTCTTATACAATGTCCATGAAATATTCTATGGTTGTAATGCAAAAACTTGCATCTTATGAATCATATGATCAAATTTCATTTATGTTATACAAACAGAGTTGAATCTTATAAGTACGTGTAATACAAATGTAATTATGATGATACCGTCTACCACCTTGCCTAATCGTTTAAGTAATATCTTGTCACCTAGTTTAATTGTGATAACATCTAAGATATTTTTACTTCTTCAAATAATTGTATATTTCTTTGCATAATAATTAAAGCCACTCTCAATAATCAATTGTCTATGTCATGTTTCACCATGTGTGCAAATGTGTCCAGCATAAAGAATATTACATTAAAATTATGGACATCTTGAAGCAGTATCGATGTTGATGTATCAGTTTCTAATACGACAAAATATGTTTTACACATAAACTTTGCATTTGTACAAGTTTCTATGACTCCATGCTTATTAGAATAAGAACTATTGGTACACATTCCCTTTATCTTTAATAAATTCAAAAGCACGTGCCAGGAGAGTAAATAAATAAGTGAACATAGTTGAGAGCAAGGATACCTGATAATTGCAAGCATGAAATCTGAGAAGCGGTCACGTTCATGAATTTCATCCTGCAAAGTGAACAAGGCCAATTAAAACACAACAAAAACATAAGTGGTACCTTTGATTAATCAAATTTGAAATATGGATATAAAACAATATACAAGTAAATAGCTAAAAGATGAAGATAATAAAAAAATAGAGTCAAAAATGACACCAAGAAGCCTTGAAATCATAAGAACATCCTCCTCAATATTGACAACAGTGAGGCTACACTTTGAAAGCTTATTTTCATATCCAAATAGAAAAGAAAAGAACAGTATTATCTGTAAACTGAAGATGAGATAGTCAAACTTCATTTCTCCTAACTGCACCTGGACGCCCCATACCAAGCCTTACGCTTTCCATTTACGATCATGAAACGATGAAAAGAAAGAGAAAAGAAAAAATATCCACAATTTCCGTCTAGGCCTAAAGCCCTTTCTTGCCAACACCAAGTAAACAGTCTTAACTTTGTCATAGGCCTTTTCACAATTAACTTAGAAATCAAGGTCCTATTCTTTATCTCATTTCCTACTCCACCTCATTAGCAACTAAAAACCACAAAACCACATCTAAAATATGTCTACTACCCATGGTGTGAATGCACTCTGGTTAGCATAAACAGTCTTAACTTTGGCACATCGCCAGTTTGCCTAAACAGATCCTAGTGAGAATCTCAAAATTATCGAGTCTAAAGTGCTGGTCGAGCTCAACTCGTCTAATTGACATTTGAGTCGAGCTTTTTGAAAAGTCGAGCTTGAGTTGTGATAGACACGCAATTCATACATTTTATTATCCCTAATTTTGTCCTTTTAATTATATTAGTTTATTAAATTAATATGTTTTATTTTATTTTATTTTGTAGGATTTAATATTTGTTGTAATAAAGTCAAAATCTTGGTGATCAAGCAATATTTAATGCTCTTATTCATATAAGAAATATCCAAGAAGAATCTGACAAGGAGTGGGAAAGAGGTTGAACAATCTTGGTGTGCAAGTCAAATCCAACAAGAGAAGGGAAAGTATATCTAGAAGATCATTTTGAGAAGTTGATTGAAAACAAAACTGTCCAAGTTCAATGAATGTAAATTAGGGTTCAAAGTTATTTTTCCTACAAATAGGCCTCTTATTTTAGAGAGAAGCACCACTTGTTATTTTATCTTTCTTAGTTTTTTACTAGTGTAGAAGGGAGTAAGATATTTAGAGTTTGTCTTTTCTCTTATTCCAATCACATGTGAAACTACTGTCAGGGAGTATTTGTATCTTTCTTTTATTTATATAATAGAAATTCTCTTTTTAATTATTGTTCTTATTTCATGCAAATTGTAGTACTAATATTATTTGTTTTTGTTTTTAATCTCATGTCTAACTAAATTTATAATACCTAGGATTATGATGAAACTAAGTATTTCATAATAATATTTTCTTTCCGTTCCAAAATTAATGCCTAATTATTTTCGCCTTCATATTTTCCTCCGCATAGATTGCATATGATTTTTATATTGATTGCGAGGTTTTGATAAGTTATAGTTAATCTGTGAATTTTTCATAACTTATGCTTGCCCATATTAATTATATGAATCATTATTTTTAAAGGGAAGGGAGAATAATTTGGGAATTGATTTAGGAAATAAGAAATTATTTATTATGTTAATATTTTGTGGATTCTGATTCCTAGGTATCTTTTCTCATTAATAGTTTCCGTTATTAATTAGTAGTTTGAATAATTTAGTTAATAAATTTTCTCCACCATATTTATTTCTAATTCGCCTAAAATATTAATTAAGGATATATTAAAGAATTAATCTAGTCTCTGTGGGTTCGACCTGTACTTGCCAGTTCTTCAATTCGACACTGTGCACTTGCAGTACATATTTTAACACATCAAGTTTTTGGTGCCGTTGCCGGAGACTAGAATTAATTTTTATTTATTCCTTAATTTTTATTTATTCGAATTAGCTTTAACTCTATTTTTTTTTCAGGGTTATTGAAGCTTGTCGAAGGAGCGAAAAGATAAAGATTTTGTTGCTGCGCTTTCTTCGGTACTTCGTATCTCTATATTTTTATTTTTATTTTATTTTTTTATTTTGTCGCATTCATGCATTCACTCACGTAGATCACATCCTGTTAGGTTTTACTTTATTTTTATTTATTTTTGTCAAATATAAACTGTGGTGATTGCTGGAGGATTGAGGCACGCCAAAATTTCTTTCTTTCGTAATTCACATAGTTTTAGGACACTTTATTTGTTTATATTATTTTTTTTATTTGTACATTTTCATCTTTAATCTAACATTAAGGGCATAACCTGTAACAAGATAAGGTGGGAATTTTATCACCCTTCCTTGGTCCACAAACAACCCAATTTGCATTTTGCATGACCATGACTTAATAAAATCAAGTAGACGTTGGCCCTTAGGATTCTCGAGCTCAATTAGGACAAGAAACTCCAAGAGGAGTCTGAATTTTAAATTAATCAAACTACTGGTGTCTAGGCAAGTGGTTCAAAAGGTATACGCCTAAAGATTGTGTGGTTATTTAATTAGTCACCGTATCTACGGAGAGACTCCCGCCTTTCTTACACTTACCTGGCTAGTGATATGATTAATTTCGAATTTGGTGGACCTTGCGGTTTAACTTGGAACAGTTAGGAGCTGTCTAGGTTTTATTTAGGTTAACCTTAGAAGTAATTTTTTATTTATTTTTTTATTTTGTGCTTATCTAATTATTTGTTAATTAGTGTATGCAAAAAGTGTGGATTAGGGACGAAACATCCCGATTAGTGAGAAAACTTAATTTTTCGGATTTCACTTTAAAAGATCTCACTTTAAGAAAAATGGAGGGCGCACAAACTGTTTCTTTAAGGGATCGATGTTATCCTTTCCGCTCTGTCTAACCTTCATGTATCAGTCTACCACCGGTAACTGGTAACAATTTTGAACTTAAGCCACATTTTATAAATATGTTACCTAGGTTCACAGGGATAGAAGATGCATATTTATTTATTCAAGAATTTGAGGAAGTTTGTGCTCTAATGAAAATTCAACAATTGTCTGATGACTCAATTAGGCTAAAATTTATAACATTTGCTTTAAAAGATAATGCTAAAAAATGGTTATAGCCTACCAAATAATTTCATATCAACCTGGGAGGGATTTGTTGTTACATTTCTAAAAAAATATTTTCCAAATCATAAAACTGCTAAAATTAGGACTACAATTCATCAATTTTGCCAACTTGAAAAAGAGTCCTTTTGGAAATATTTTGATAGATTTAAAAATTTGTTATCCCAGTGCCCACACCACGAAATTGAGAAATGGAGATTGTGTCAAATTGCTTACGAAGGTTTAGACTATCCCACTAAAACAATGTTAGAGTCAATGTGTCAAGGAGATTTTTTGAATAATGATGAGAAAAAAGCTTGGGAGTTTTTAGAAGACTTAGCAGAAAAAACCATGCAATGGAAAACCACCCGAGAGACCGATAAACCTAGTTCATCTAGGAGTGTTCATATAATTGACAATTCAATTGCTACCGAAGCTAAGTTGGCTGGTGTACTTGAAAGACTTGAAGCTTTAGAAACTAGGGGACAATCACACGTGAACCAAGTCTCAACACCAACACCTTTGTGTCTAAGTAATTCACCAAGCCATGTGATTAAGGAATGTCCTAGAGTCATGTCCCAACTCAAAGAATATGAACAAGTCAATTCAATGTTTCAAAGACCTGCGAATGACCCATTTGCACCTACTTATAATCCAGGTTGGAGAAATCATCCTAATTTTGAATGGAACCAAGGACCCCACCCGAATAACTCTTCAAATCAGGTCAATCAGTCTCTAAATCAATCTTTTCAACCTTATCGAAAGCCAAATCCTAGTCTGTACCAAAATTTAAGTTCAACAACCCAATATCCACCAGATTTTTTTAATGAAAGTGAGAAGAGACTTAACGTTTTAGAGAACAGCATAGAAACTTTAATGAAATCTCATAATAATTTCAATAATTTCATGCAAAACACTAACCAAACCTTATCTCGTCTAGAGATCCAAATGAGTCAACTGGCCACTATTGTTAGTGAAAGAGAGAAGGGTAAACTTCCTAGTCAACCCGAGACCAATCCAAAATTTCCAGTCCCTAATCAAAAACCTTATCATGCTAATTCACATGAAAACAACCAAGTCAATCATGTGAATTCTATAATTTCTTTAAGGTCTGAAAATTATTTTAATAATCATGCCGGCATTGATAATGAAGAGAAAAATTTAAATGTTTGAATCTAACAATCCATCTTCAAAGTCAGCCCAACCTGAAAAGTCCACATACTCTGAGTCAGTAGGCCAACCTACTAAGCTTGTGTCAAAAGATGATCAAACCACACCTTATGAGTCAATTGAAAAAGTCTTCAAACCAAAAGCCTCATTCCCTCAAAGACTTATTTCAAACAAGCAGTCAGCCCAGTTGGACAAAATTCTAGAAGTGTTCAAATAAGTGAAAATTAATATTCCCCTTCTAGATGCCATTCAACAAGTTCCCTCATATGCTAAATGTCTAAAAAATTTGTGCACACAAAAAAGAACCACTCATGTTCCTAAAAAAGCTTTTCTAACAGCCCATGTTAGTTCTATCTTGTCATGTAAAGTCCCTGTGAAGTATAAGGACCTCGGTTGTCCTATAATTTCATGCATCATAGGTGACACGTTAATTGAAAAAGCTTTGCTTGATTTAGGAGCTAGTGTGAACCTGTTACCATTTTCTATGTACCAAACCTTAGGCTTAGGAGAGTTGAAAAAGACAAGTGTCACACTCCAACTAGCTGACCGTTCTGTTAAAGTACCAAAAGGAATAGTTGAAGATGTACTTATTAAGGTTGGTGATTTTGTCTTCCCTGTTGACTTTATTGTCATTGAAACCCAGCCTGTTGCCAATCCCAAGGGTCAAATTCCTGTCATTTTAGGTAGACCATTTCTAGTAACTTCTAATGCGTTAATCAATTGTAGAAATGGACTAATGAAATTGATATTTGGGAACATGACAATTGACTTAAATGTGTTTAATGTGGGAGAGCAACCTAGTGATTTGTTTGACCAGTCCGTTGAAGTGAACATGATTCAACAAATGTCGAGAAATGAACTTATGGGGAAGGATGAAATTATTAACTTTTGTCTAAATTATTTTGGTCAAAATTGGGATGAAACTGAATACTTGAATGAGGTCAATGAGATGTTGGACTCCACCGCTCAAAAATCTTACTCTAGATTGGAACTTATAGTTGAATCAAGTTTGACACATTTTGAACATTTTCAAGAGAATCAAATTGACCTTCAATCCTCTTATGATCATTTTAAGTCAACCTTGGATCCATCCGATGCGCCTTCCAGAAACACTAAATGTGATTTAACAAATGAACCAAAGGTTGTGGACAATGATAATCTTCCATGTTTAGATAATGAGATCATATCTCCCATTTCAGATAATGCATGTGTTAATCAAGTGGTGTCTAAACATCTTGGTCTAACAGTTATTCAAAATGATGAAAATGTTTTAGTGCCCCATGGTAACAAATATAGATGACAAGTTTTGATAGATTTTATGAAGTTAGAATTTTTCAAAAGGAACCATCATTTTTCGTTATCATTCTCTGATTCAATTTTAAAAGAATCAGTCGGGTATGCTCACAATTGTTCTTCTGTTGCAAATTCTAACTATTTCCAATTACCCAGACCTCCTGAAAATTATACGCAATCCACTCTAGGTTGTCTGTTTGTATCCCTGATCATTTACAGTCGCATAGTTTTTAGGATGCATAAAATTTGTAGATATGTACATTTGTTTTCTTTCTCACCACATTTTCTTGCAGAACAAATGCCCCGCATACAAGGTATAATTTTTTTCACATCTTTGTTCTCTTTTCTTCATTTGCATACATTGAGGACAATGCATGATTTAGGTATGGGGGGAGTTTGTATTATTGTATTAGATTTTTTTTATTTTTTATTTCTCTTTTTAGGAAAAAATAGTAAAAAAAACACGAAAAAAATATTAAAAAAATTTTGTTTGACTTTTTATGCATTGGATTAATTCAAATAAGTGTTTGTGGATCAAAACTCACAAGATTGAAATATTTAGAACTCTTAAATTTTTGATAAGATACAAAATCTTAGTTTGAAACACCATCTGAATTAAAATTAATTTCACAAGCATTTTTGCACTTCACGTTTGCACTAATTCTTAGTTGGGTATAAACCATGATTCGAGTAATTTCAAAAAAAGAAAAAAAGAAAAAAAAATGAAAGAAAAGAAAGAATGAAGAAAAAATGAAGTTGAGAAAAGTTGAAAAAAAAGGAATAAATAACTGCTTCAATATCCATTAAACGAAATAACTGGGTATCCAAGCTTCGGGAAGCATTGATATTCACGCTGAAAAGTGTGATGGATAAAAACAGCTTGACTAGTCTAATTTTGTGGCCTTTGTTACTCGAGTAAGTAAACCCTTAGGGGTGTCTCTACACCTAGTGCCCTAAAGTCATCTGGTTTGGGAGTCATTGGTCCAACGCTCGCTCTACATGGATAATTCTGAAAAGCCTAAGAAAATGAGACATTGCACAAGTCAAGAATCAAAATTGAAAAAAAATGAAAAAAAGGAAAGGAAAAAAAAAGAAAAATGAGTTTACTTGGTTTTCATGGTAAAAATTCCTACTAAGAGTTACATCATATACACATGCATGCATCACATGGAATTGATTTAATGAAGGATGGTGTCTAAAATAAAGATTGAGTATTTTTGATAAGGTAAAAGTGTAATTTTGAATTTAATCTTGCTTATGTATAATGTCCATAGATATTTAGAAGTTTTCTTTCAATTTCATAATTTGTTGAACCCAAAAAATATATTTTAAATTTTGTGGGTATATTCACTGCAAACTCTCACGAGACACAACTCGTCTACTTGGGATAACCTTGGGGTTTAAAGGCTTTTTGCACATGCTAAGTGTAATCGTGTTTCCTACGAAAATGGGGTAGTGTAATTTTTTTTTTTTTTTTTTATTTTACTCGAGGACGAGCAAAAGCTAGGTATGGGGGTATTTGATAGACACGTAATTCATACATTTTATTATCCCTAATTTTGTCCTTTTAATTATATTAGTTTATTAAATTAATATGTTTTATTTTATTTTGTAGGATTAATATTTGTTGTAATAAAGTCAAAATCTTGGCGATCAAGCAATATTTAATGCTCTTATTCATATAAGGAATATCCAAGAAGAATCTGACAAGGAGTGGGAAAAAGGTTGAACAATCTTGGTGTGCAAGTCAAATCCAACAAGAGAAAAGAAAGTATATCTAGAAGACCTTTTTGAGAAGTTGATTGGAAACAAAACTGTCCAAGTTCAATGAATGTAAATTAGGGTTCAAAGTTATTTTTCCTACAAATAGGCCTCTTATTTTAGAGAGAAGCACCACTTGTTATTTTATTTTTCTTAGTTTTTTACTAGTGTAGAAGGGAGTAAGATATTTAGAGTTTGTCTTTTCTCTTATTCCAATCACATGTGAAACTACTGTCAGGGAGAATTTGTATCTTTCTTTTATTTATATAATAGAAATTCTCTTTTTAATTATTGTTCTTATTTCATGCGAATTGTAGTACTAATATTATTTGTTTTTGTTTTTAATCCCATGTCTAACTAAATTTCTAATACCTAGGATTATGATGAAACTAAGTATTTCATAATAATATTTTCTTTCCGTTCCAAAATTAATGCCTAATTATTTTCGCCTTCATATTTTCCTCCGCATAGATTGCATATGATTTTTATATTGATTGCGAGGTTTTGATAAGTTATAGTTAATCTGTGAATTTTTCATAACTTATGCTTGCTCATATTAATTATATGAATCATTATTTTTAAAGGGAAGGGAGAATAATTTGGGAATTGATTTAGGAAATAAGAAATTATTTATTATGTTAATATTTTGTGGATTCTGATTCCTAGGTATCTTTTCTCATTAATAGTTTTCGTTATTAATTAGTAGTTTGAATAATTTAGTTAATAAATTTTCTCCACCATATTTATTTCTAATTCACCTAAAATATTAATAAAGGATATATTAAAGAATTAATCTAGTTTCTATGGGTTCGACCTGTACTTGTCAGTTCTTCAATTCGACATTGTGCACTTGCAGTACATATTTTAACACATCAAGTTGCTAGCGAGAAACTCGGTTCATTTATAGCCCTAGCCATGACCATAGACAAGATTTTATAAGCACTATCGGCCTACCCAAACACCACCAGGCTGATCGGCCTGCAATCCGAAATATTCTCAGTTCCACCCACCTTTGGAATCAAAGCCATAGACATAGTCTTCAAAGTTCAAACTTCTCTCAAACCTGCCATACGAATAAAACTCCAGCAAGAAGGCCATCACCTCTACTTTAGCAAGATGTCACAGCTTGCTTCTAAGAAGGATATGTTGTGCTCACACTTCTAAGAAATTTTGGGGTGTGTGTGTGTATATGCTCAAAAGAGTGCAGTATAGTTAAAATATGTAACTGTTTTATCGCGTCAGCACATGGAAACTACAATTATGTTTATTTTCTGAAAAAAAAAAGTAATCATGTTTATGACTCCCCATAAACATCATCCTCATAGTCAGTCACTCACTCAGTTATTAAAAATCCATATGTTTCTTGTGTTTTTTTTCCTTCCCTATATTGTATTATTGTGTTTGTATAATGCTAACAGCTTTTTGAGATGCCTTGCATCCTTTTAATCTCTACAACCAAAGTAAAGTAGTCCACAAATTTGTCTATTTGGCAATTTCAATAGTCCAGAAACAGTTCAGGCTCTTTCTACTTTTGCAATCATCTTTTGTGGAAGTAACTGTTAGAGACTTAAAGAATAACAATAACAGTAATAAATACTCGGTTATCTACAACTCATGATGGGCCTAATACAATTGCAGAAGAAACCTACAATTCAGGCTACCTCTCAAATTATTCTGCCTCCTTACAAAGATGAAATTCATCTTTAATAACTATTGGATTTGTGAAAAATATTGGATTTTTAACAACTGAGTAACTAGTATAAGTTACACTCAGGGAATTATCAAAAAAAAACTATTGGATTTGTGACTCCTCATGGCCCATAAAGAGCCTGCAAATCCAAAGCTCACTAGTCACCAAATTTGCACACACCAAGACAACATAAAGAAAATAAGAGAGAAGATAAAATTGCAGAACTACTTTTCTCCTAGATACACTGATACTTAATGATGAGGACATGGCATGCGTGAAATCAAACAAGACTAAAGGGACGTGGAGATCAAGCAAGGCTAGAACTAAGAGGTTCAAACAAAGTCTCAATGGATTAATCCAAGATGTTTAGGTTGAAGCTAATGCAAGAAAACCTAAAGAGAAGGATAAGACACAAATTTGGATCAATTTAATACAAGCCCAGTTCTGATTTTTCTAAGCCTGCGAATTACATATTCAGCAAGGAATAAATTTGTTATGTCACGTGGGCCACTTGCATTCTAAATATACCGCTAGCATGGAAACTAATATAGGCATCATATATTCACGTGGACAAAGGCAACAGATATAGCATGCAAAGGAGTTACTCTTGATATATTATATTTAATAATTACATTAAGTCATGCAAGGTCATGCAAATTAATTCACACGTCATGCAAATCAATTCACGCGGCAGGTTACCAGATTATCCACGCGGCAAAGAATTACATTTACACAGCATTGGAAGGATTTTTAGATTGTTATAATTCTATTGTAATTAGGATTTTTTTTTAATTAGAATTCTTTTCCAAATCGACTTCTATTAGGGTTATAGTTTATTCCTATTAGGATTTGGATTGTTTTGAGTAGTATAAATAGAGGTCTAAGTTGATGTAATCAAACACATTATTATTATTATTATTCAATATATTTGCGAGTTTATTCTCTACTTTTGGTTCTTTGAAGAATTCTTAAGAATTAGTAATTCTTAGTTATTTCTTTGATATTCAATTTGACTTATCATACAACAATTCATAATTGTGTGTGGCGTCTTCTACCGTATCAATCGTCGATTGTACCAAGATTACCGCTTCAATATAAGCGAGGGGTCAAGGTGTCGTTGGTGTCCATTCAACGCATATTTCCGAACGCGAGCAATTGTACCAAGATTACCGTCTACATATAGGCGAGGGGTTAAGGTATTGCAAGTAATCCACCCTACAACTTTGATACAAACGATCGGGACGACGACCAGCTCACGCAAACGTGTCGTGGAGTCTATCACTTAATCACACAGGAACCCCCACCTGCTACTAAAAGTCTAAAAGTGTGGCCAGCTACTATGAATGGAGAAGTCTTTCAATTAAAGGTACCAAGTTGACAGACTATATTTTCACATAATCCCTTCCAACACTGAAAGCCAACCCAAACGTTAAATATAGCGGTCCTTATTATTTGCAAGTACAATCAGTTGAGGGGGTTCATAATTCCCCTTATTTTAATCAATGTAGCCAATTAGCTGAAAACTAATTAGAAGGTAGGGAATGAAATTTTGGATAATGGTTTTGCAGGGTACAAAATTACATGTGCATGTCAAGTTAGAATAATAGCTTACCACAATAATGTGAGTTATGCTAGAAATATCATCCTTCTCCCTTTGTCTGGAAGCTTCTCTTTCCAACCTATCACTGCCTTGTGTAACAAGAACCCTCAACAGGACCCCGTTGGTGCAAAATATAATAGATGAATGTCGCCCACCTTTGCTCTCCAACCTTATCTAGAATTTATCAAAAAGGATAACTCAGTAACTGCAAAATCGTGTGTATTAAATAACTATATACATATGTATATATATATATATATATAATAAAAATAATAATAATTGAATATGGTGAGAGTCGTGGGACAGATAGGAAACCAGAATCCAATATGAGAGCAACTATTATTTGCTCTGATCAAACTATGGAAGACTGAGCAGTATTAATATATGTATTTTACAATTAGCAAACACAGTATCATTTTTCTTTATTCAGTGAAACAAGTTTAATTAGCTTATTCTTCTTTTTTCCCTCAACGGTTTGTTAAATATTGTAGTGCCACAACCATAATTGCATCTCGTAAAGGATACTGAAGAGATCCAACATTTTTAGTAGCCTCTTTTTTCTTCTCACCTTCTGTCTTCTTACAAGGAAGCAAAAGTTAACTGGATAATACAACTATCACACACTATGGATTATATATATATAATATAATTCAGTGTGTGATAGTTGTGTGTGTGTGTGTGTGTGTATATATATATATATATATAAGAAATTGATAATAGCAGTTACTGAAGCACATGAGAGAGGGGTACACCTAATGAATATCTCCCCGCATAATGACTCCTCTCATGAAATTTTGTTTATAAGACAGCTTAGTTACAACCATTTTCATTCTTTTCTTATATTTTTACAACTACAACATTTTTCATTCATATCCTACCCAAGTAGTCAAATGTTATCAAGTGACCTATTGAAATGCTTGGGCAATTATATTTTGTATAGGCAAAGATAAATGATGAGCAGAAGTTAAAAGGCTAGCAACTCTCTCTCTCTGTCTTAGTTACCTACATGTTGTCCTTCCTTCTCTCCTTATGATTGGGAGTCGTTGTCTACATACATACATACGTATATATATATATATATACATATATAAGAAGAAATTTTATTAATAGAAAAGAAAGGATACAACAAACGGGGGGAACAAGAAGTCCACCCTCAACGGACAACAAAATTTAAAAAAGCAGACTTAAAAAAGTGTAGCCCTCCAATCTCTACACAAATCAGTCACAGAGATACATCTAAAGGCCACCATAGAAGAAGCCCAAAGAGAAGCAAGGAAAATAATCTTGATATTATATACATGTGTGTGTGTATATAATATCAAGATTTAATCTGCAGAAGTAGAAATACTGGAAACTCTATGAC
This sequence comes from Panax notoginseng, assembly GCA_016801055.1. Taxonomy (NCBI): domain Eukaryota; kingdom Viridiplantae; phylum Streptophyta; class Magnoliopsida; order Apiales; family Araliaceae; genus Panax; species Panax notoginseng. The sequence goes on from CM029012.1 coordinate 187,937,985, forward strand.
CAGAAGCAGAACTCAAATGTTTTAAAGCAACTCAACTGTTTGTCAATATTTTCTAGAACAGTAAATTCTTGTTTCTGTATTAATTCCTCTCACGAACATCTTAACTATTTCCATTTTAGCTGAGAACTTTCAAGTTTCCGAGAAAAGCGCCATGATTCCATACTTTAAATGACACCGTCAAATAAATATGTTTTACTTCTAATAAGTGCACATAAAATAGAACATATACCACAAAACTAAAATAAAAGGCAGTTACTACCTTGTATCCAACACAATCTCCTATATTTTCGCCTCTTTCAGAAGAGATCCTCTCAGCAACTACAACATAATATACCAAGAGATAAGATTTTTCTGCAGGCAGAAAGTGACCATTGAAGAAGTAAAGATATATGCTGTAAATGAGGAACATGCAAAGACAGCTAGTAAACACCTGATGTTGCTGAGATTCTTCGTGGCTGGGTACAGATTATCTTACATGTCTCACCCTTACCCCACATATAATCTAAAATATATTGTGGGACCTGAATCATACGAGAAACATTAGACAAAGGCTTGATAAACTAAAAAGATTACTGAATTGCCAAATAATTTGATGGAGTTTCATTTTTGGACATGTAGTAAATAGCGAAGAATGAAGAGCAGGATTGAAGCTCAAGTAAACACTACTAGCACAACATCTAAGCTGTCAAATTATAGAAAAATAGTGGAAGGAGTGGTAATACAAAGTGATGTTTGCTCTATTCTAGTTTTCCCATTTATTGTATTGAAGTCGACACCATTTTCTCAACATATATTTCGATTTTATATTACAAGTGCAAATTTTTCTAATAAGACCAATAAAAACTAATGGTTCTATATTAAAATCTGGTCACAGGTGTAGAAATAAGAAAGGTATGAAGAAATGAAGGAGGCAAAAGTTTTGGACTTCTTGCTTTGAATTCCTTAGCATCGCAGTTAATCACGCTTTAAAAGCAACTCTATTAAGAAACAGTTCAATGTAACAATAATATACTGTTTCAAAAGTAATAGTTTAAACTAATAATTACTGTGAATCACAATCTTCCAACTGCTTGGTGTAATTTTATTTCAGTAACACTTCTCAAATTGAATAAATATATAGTATGTTGCAAGAAAGTACTAGATCGTAAATGTAATAAAGTTGAAGATTTCATTTATAGAATTAATAATTTCATCACAAAAACAAAATGGCCTCTGTCCGTCAAGTTAAATATAAGGAAACAAGAAACAGAGAGAAGTAGTAACCTGTGTAGTTTTTCCACATCCAGTTTCACCAGATATGAGAACTACCTGCATTAAACATGAAACAAAATAAAGTCGTAAAAGGCCTTAGAAATCTGATATACATAAAATTTTAGCTAAAGTGAATCTATGTAGCAACAGCCATTGTTATTTAAGCGCAAGACGCACCGAGGCGCAAAGGTCTCCCCGAGGTGCGAGGCTCACACCTTATCGAAGTGAGGCGCACAGACTAAAAAATATGACAAAATATATATACAAGTATTTAATTATATCAATTAATTATTCAAACTCATAATCAAGTTTAACAAGTTCAAGCAGCCATTTTGATGCTGCTGTCTAATATAAAGCAGATATTAGTTATAAAAAGTCTAAATTATAAATGAAATATTACTTGGGAAAAACATTACTCTACTTAGATTTAAAATGATAATTGTACTAAAAATATATGATTACACATTAAAATGTGGAATATTATGTAAAATCAGTGTTCTATAAATCATAGGGGGGGCGCCTAATGTTTCCTTAAGCGGTCTCATATATTTACTTTTCCTACTGTAAATACATGTTACTATACAAGGCATAAAGTAGATGTAATTTTTTAAAATATTAAATGAAACATTCTAAAAAAACATTCTTTTAATCTTTAACAAATTCATTTTAAGTATTGTAAAACTTCAAAGTAGAGGTTTGATCCTGCCTAGACGGGGGCTTAGCCACCCAGTCAAATTGAGGAGGTAGAGGATTGCCTAGCACCTAGGCGGGAATTAATCGGACACAGGCGAGAATTTTTAGAACATTGAAAAATACAATCTAGTCATTGATAAAATATTAAGACAAAAAGTAAATTGCCATATATTATATTATATTAGATATTGTAGGAATACTATATTTATTACATTAGCGGATCACATGATCTCATTCAATAATAGGTTGTGTGGTCTCAATAATAAGTTAGTGGAATAGTGGACACATGTGGGTCATTCACTGATAAGTTAGTGGACACATGTCCACATTATGTAAATCATCCACACATTAGTTAAAAAAATAATAAAATCTCTTTAAGAACACAGAAGGCTGCATACACCTATTACGCATACTACAAATTGTCGCTCAGAAGGAATAATCGAACAATTGTTCCTCTTCAAGGAGAAGTCAACGAATTCACTGATATGACAATTTACTTCTCATTTGTGATGAGTGACTGCTACAATGATCAAGGGAAACAATTTTCAAAGCCCTAGGTCTATACTTTGAAAATTAGGAAAAGGAATCACTAAATCAAAGGTTTGTTAGTTGTTGATTCAGTTTGCTTTTGTTAAACCATGTAGAAGATCAACGACTGAGAGGGAGTTTAAGTTAAAAAGACAACGGATGAGATTTCGTCGCGTAGCCTCACGCCTCCGCACCAGAGGCCCGTGCCTCATTGAAGACAAAGCGCCTTAAGCCCAAGAGAGGCTCACCCCTCCCGCCTCGTTGCACCTCACGCCTAGGCGCGCCTTTAATAACACTGGCATCAGCTGAAGAGCAGTTTTTAATTAACGAAATGTCTTGTCAAATTTTAAAAAAGATAAATGGTAAAATAATGTCCATTTCCCCTTGTCTCTCTATTACTAGTCTTGCCACTTTCCTGGAGTTCATTATACAATTACATTTGCCATTCTGCTGTATAGGACCAAACCTATGGTTCTTAGTCACTTGATGACTGAATTATCAATCCACAAAAACACAAAATAATACATTTATTCCATTAACAATAAAATGTCCATAATAATTAATAGAACCTTATCTTAAAAGGCCTTAAAAATCTGGTATATCTTAAATCATAGCTAAAGCGCATCGATCTAGTAGGGAATCAGCAGACGAGCATATTAGTAAACCAATTGTCTAGTCAAATTTTAAGAAAGAGAAAATTGTAAAATAGTGCTCACTTCCCCTGCCTCCCTATTACCAGCCTTATAACTTTCCTGGAGTTCATTATACAATTTCATTTATCATTCTGACATATCTAAGAAGACCAAACCTATTGTTCTTAGTAACTTGACGACTGAATTATCAAGCTACAAAACCAAAAATTGTTACAGTATTCCATTAACAATAAAATGTGTGCACTAATTAATAGAACCTGATGAGAATCTATTGTCATTGTAATGTGATCCCTGAAGGATGCAATGGGAAGCTTAGACCTCTTTTCCGCAATCTGCAAAGAATAAAATTAGTTTACATTAAATTAAATATTTACTCTGAAATTACAAAGAAATAGCTATATGTTTGACACAAACAAACTTTGAGAGCATAATACATAATTAAGAATCGCCAAAACTTGTTATAATATCACAGGACCTGTTTCAATTTAGGGACATTTTCCACTGTAGAAGTAAGTGATTCCACCTTCTTTTCTATTTCGGCCTTGCTCATTACAGGTCTGGAAAAAATATCATCCTTTTTTCGTCGTATTTTATTTGTGTTTCCACCAAGCTTTCCAACCATTTTTTCACCCATCTCACAATCATCAGGTGGATACCGTGTAAATACGTCCCGTAAAACCAGTTTTGCCTCTTCTGAAAATGTAAAGCAAGTGAGATTTTCCTTCTTCTTTTTATCCGCTTTTGTTTTATTCTTGAAAACAGAAACACGTCGCTGCTTTCCCTTCCTACACAAGCTCAGGTCTATTAGGGCCTATATAAGGAATCATATTTTCCTGACTAACAAACCCAAAACATTCTAATGAAATTAAATTAATAAAATGTCATATATAAATAGACGTAATTGAAGTTTTGACATATTACAAGCATGTAATAGACGTAACAAATTATACTCACCCAGAGCTTTTGGACGTCATACCCATTTTCCTGCACAATATATGCACCGCAGCACGCTCGAAATTTGTCAGATTGGCTTCCATTGTGTACACTGCATCAAGTTATAGAATATTCATAATATGAGTTCCATTTAATTGTCAAAAGCGTAAAATATGCAACAGAAGAAGCAACCATAGATGTTAAAGATTGCTACAGATCAACTCCACTCAACACAACAACTCCTTTTACCCAAACTAGTTGGGTAAGGCTGAAAATGATCCTATAAGTAAGCATAAATTTTAGATTGTATTCTAACTAAACAGCCAGTCAGATGTTCAAAATAAGGCATAGGGAATAAGAAAACAAAGTCATAGTGACAAAATGAGCTATAGGGTAATTTGGTACAAGGACAAAAAATATTTGTACTAAATGGCAGACACTATTTGTGTCAATGGAAGCTTTCCAATTGCCACTCATTTTAGGATGATAGGGTTCCTAAGAGGATCCATTGATGGGTTCTGGAGAAGATAAAAGTGCCTACAAAGTATGTAGATGTGATTAAGGACATGTAAGAGGATGCTACTACTTGTGTAAAGACTTGTAATGGCATAACAAGTGATTTTCCGATCAGAATAGATTAACAAAAAGGTTACTTGTTAAGCCCATATCTTTTTGCCTTGGTTATGGATGAGCTAATAAAAAACATCCAAGATAAGTTGTCATAGTGTATGTTATTTGTGAATGATATTGTGTTAATTGATGAGACTAAGGAAGGTTTTAGAGGTAAGTTGGAATTATGGGAATGTCCGTTGGAATCTAAGGGGTTTAGATTAAGTCGGATCAGGACCAAATATATGTAGTGTTAGTTAAGCAATGTAAGAAAAACAGATGAATACTTTGTAAATTTGACGTGACAGGAGTTGCCCAAAAAGGACGTCTTTAAATATTTAGGATCAATATAGCATAAGCGGAGATGTGTGGATGAGGATGTAAGCCACAATATCATAGTAGGTTGAATGAAATAGCTTGTGATATTAAAGGATGGCAGAATGCAATTTGCATTTTGGAGGGTGAGAAGGGTGTTAATATTAGGTTTTTTTGTATACCTTCTTTGTTTATTTCTTATATTGTTCGACTATTTTCATGTTCTTTATATCTTTCTCCTTTTCACTGTCAAAAGGGATTCAATTGAAGCCTACCCCAACTACATGATCTATACATGGAAAGAAATATGAATGAACCCCACACAAAAAGGAGCAGACACAATATCATAGACTAGGGAGAAAGCCTCGCTATGCTAAGATTTTCGATGACTAATATAAACACTAACATTCCAAGAATGGTATACAAATATAAATTTATTACACCTAGCCTAAAAATAATTTTGGAGCTTAAATATAATGTGATATCACCAACTAACACAAAAAGGCTTCCACAATGGAAAAAGATTACGAAAGCTTGGGACTAGATGGATCTATGAGGTTCAATGTGGTTAGTGAAGGGACAAGGAATCGTATGGCAACGTAATCCAGTAGTAGGAAGTAGGAAAGGGTATTAGTTCAATGCTGGAAAACGAGAGATATTTCATATATCAAGTGTACTCATGACATTTTAACAGCGACCTTACACAATTTTCTATATTTATCATGTGCCTGACCATGATCAGTGAGATGTAAACTTAAAATTGGTACTTTATCAGACCAAAAATCCATGTAGCATTCTGAAGTCATGTGTTGACTATATTACATTCTTTATCGGACTATCAATATCCGACCATTAAGAAAAACGCATATTCCCTATGAGCACCTCCTGAATCTTAAGCAGATTTCGTTAAGCTGATAACCCGTTGTATGCAATCGGGGTGCCAACTAAAACCCCAAAATATAGGAGTATAACAACTCAGACTATATGTCTTGTTTTAATTAAGATGCAATATGAAAATTTTAACTTATCTCCGTTGAAATGCAATAAACCAAAAATACGAAAAAGATCAATACAATATTCTATATTCTCAGTCATACCATCTGTACATATACATATATATATATAGGGGCTTGATATAATATATATAGTCTAGAAGTTGAATTTACATACCACAAAACTGAAAGCTGTTAGAAACTATAACAACAATTACTACCCAATAACCAAAACTCAAACGTTAACTCAGCGGTAAAACGACATATTGTGCTTCAATCACCACCCATTAACAATACCATCAGTATCTAGATCGAACATTATTTTTATTTTAACCGTCTCAATTATCAAAAACAAATAAAAAGAGTGATTTCATTTCACTTTACGCTTAATTTACCTTCATCTTTAGACGTGCGGAAGTCTTGAAGAAATCTTTGTATCCTTATCCGACTGGCTTCGTCAATGTTAGGGTTCTGCTTAGACCCTCCCTTCTGCTTCTTCTTCCCCGCCGATTTCGTCATTTTTTACCTGAATCTGTTGGTACTTTGAATTTTAGGAGAATCGGAAGGAGGCTCCTCCAATAACAACAACTTGTAGTTATAGTACTACAAGTTTTAGGTTAAGATTACCTGTCCTCCCGGTATCCGTTCTTTTTTAATTTTTCGTTTAAAGCATGTTTGGCTAACTTCGCGGATTTAGGAAACCAAAACTAATGGGGAATGGGGATAACGTTTCTGTTGTTTTATAACGAATATTGGAAAATGGAATTTCACTTTTCAAATGACCAAAGATAAAAGAAGAACAAGAAAATTAGCTCAACTTCGATCATAATATTTTTTGCCAAAAAAAATATTATTCAAAATAAATTAAATTTAGTCTGAAAAAACTAAAAACATACTCTAATTATTTATAAACTCTATGTTACCCTTATTTACAAATACAAAATGATTTATGAAATGATTATACGCGAATCCAGCCTCTTAGATTTGGGGCCAAATTTAAAATAAACAAATTCTCAAGAAAAAATATAAATATAATAAAATAAATTACAAACTAAATAATGACCAAATATTATTTATATTAATATTTTTTGAGACTTCGTTATTTAAAATTGTTGTATGATAGTTTCATTTTTATTAGTTACAAAATTTCACAAGCAATTACAAAACAAACAAAAAAACGGCAAGTAATTACAAAAATTCTCAAAACAATTGCTAAATTTATGAGATTATAAATTAAAAAAATACAACATATCGAATTTTCTCTAAAGTCGAACTACTGAACAAAATTAGGCCAAGTCGATAGACGAAAAACGCATAAACAAATATGTGACTCCCCCAAAATAGGTATACATCACCCATCTTGAGTCGCCAAATATATGGTACAAAAATCAAATACAACTTAATAATACAACTGTCATGTAAAATACGACAAAACATAAACTGAGAGTTTTAAAACTTATATTGTCTTCTAGACAGTGTTCACCTCAAATGGTGTCCTCAGTACAATTATTATCGCACTATTTCATAGAATAGTGAGGACTACCAATGCTATCATCTGGACCATCACTTCATTTTTCGACTAGTCCCGGCAACGTTCTCACTTCCTGAAGAGGACAATGAAAGTAAAAGGGTGAGCTCAACTAGCCCAGTAAAAAATATTATGACTTAGATAATGCAGAATAATTTATCGTTAGCCTTCAACCGTGTTAAACTGATAAAATATAACAAACATCAAGTATAACTGCAGTGGAACAAGCAATCCATTAGAAGAGTCAAGTAGAGAATAAAATCTACTATCTTCTATGATTTAAAAGGTTTCCATCACTTTTATCGCTGAGACTCAACTTAATAAATAATCCACATCATCTCTGCACTACGGCAAAGGATATTCATTAGTATCACGACCACAAATTATCCATTCACTACGGGCCAAAGATGTGACGCCCCCAAAACAGGTATACATCACCCATTCTGAGTCGCCAAAACATGGTACAGAAATAACTACAACTTTATTAATAATACAATTGTCGTACAAAATGCGACAACACATAAACTGTGAGTTTAAATACAAATATTGTCTTATAGACAATATCCACACTCAAATAAGTCCTCATTATAATTATTGATACACTATTTATAAAATAGTGAGGACTACTATAACAACTCCCTTTGAATATCACTCCACACCCCGACTACTTCCCACTATATAATCGCCTCTTAAGAAGAAAAATGGAACAAAAAAAAAGGGTGAGCTCAACTAGCCCAGTAAGAATATTATGACTAAAATAATATAGAACAAATTATCGTTAGTCCTCAACAAAAAAAAAACTGATAGAATATAATAGATAATAAATTTTAGATCAACAACTGCAGCGGAAACAACAATCCATTAGAAGAGTTAAGTAGATAATAAATTATACTATCTTCTAAGATTTAAAAGTCCATCATCAATATTTTATCCCTGTAACATCAATCAATGTACATCTTGAGTCAACTATTCATCTTTGCACTATAGGTCAAAGATATTTGTGACGCCCCCAAAACAGGTATACATCACCCATTCTGAGTCGCCAAATACATGGTACAAAAACAAATACAACCTCAGTAATACAATTGTCGTGCAAAATACGACAACACATATACTGTAAGTTTGAATACAAATATAGAGTATAAAAACTCAAAAAGAGTTCTCATTACAATTATTGATACACTATTTTATAAAAATAGTGAGGACTGCTAAACAACTTTCTAAACCCGTCACTCCATACCCCGACTAGTTCCTGCTATATTATCTCCTCCTGAGAAGAAAATGGAACAAAAAGGGTGAGCTCAACTAGCTCAGTAAGAAAAATATTATGACTAAGATAATATACAACAAATTATCGTTAGTCTTCAACAGTAAAAATCTGATAAAATATAATAGACAACAAGTTTTAGATCAACAACTATAGTGGAAACAGCAATCAATTAGAAGAGTCAAGTAGAGAAAGAATTCTACTATCTTCTAAGATTTAAAAGTTCATTATCAATATTTTATCCATGTAACATCAATCAATATACATCTTGAATCAAATATTCATCTTTGCACTACAAGCCAAGGATATTCATTTGTATCAGCAGTTAGTCATGTTCATCTCAACACCTGTTTATCTTTGCACTACGGGCCAAAGATATTCATCAGGTAATCATACATCTTTGCACTACAGGCCAAAGATATTCAGTAGTATCATCATTTAGGACTGAGGATGATGAAAAATATTTTAAAGAAAATGAATCCAGTGAGATAAAAGAACAAATATTAGGGATTCGTATTACAGTTTATCCAAGTTCAATAATACTCCATCATAACCAATTTTGAAGCAGAATTCAAAAATAAAGATCAAAACATGGATACAATCAAAGATAGTAACCATAATAGACAACTTGGACAAAAAGAAGAAAATTTTATTTTTCGGTGAATAGTACCGTATTCGTGAATAGTAACGTATACGTGAATAGCAACCCCGACATAAAAAATTTTAAATTTGATAAAAAGTTCATACCAACATTTCGATATAATGATATTGAAGAAAATATCATTTTAAAAAGAATATAACACCCCTTACCTCCAAATATTAGTACATCTGATCGGAATATCGGTATAAGACTGAAGTAAACTTACACTGATGAATAGAAACTCACAAAGTATCTAAATACTCACAAAATACACTCAATAATCTAGAGAGAGAAAGAGAGAAAATTTGTTTCTGGTGTGATTTTCAATTCTAACTTAGCCCTCTATTTATAGGAAAATGTTAGCACGCTGAAGCAGACTTAACCTGCAACCTGATGGTTTTACCTGCTACTATTCCCACCCACCACATTTGAATAAAAATCTCAGCACATTTTCACCAACCAAAAGTGGGGCTCACGAATTCTAGAATTTTCCACCAAAATGATAAATTCTAAAACTTCAACAATTTCTGAACCAGCCATCTCTTAAAATTCATAACAAATCATACGTTCAATTTGAACGGTTCAAAATTTGTGAATATATACTCAACTTATATGTATATAACATATCCAAAAATCACAACGATCCAACGGTCGGATTAAAAATTATAACTCCCGCAATATATCTCATAAACCCTGATTGATTTTTAATACCTCCATTCCGACAAAAATAATGATAAAACACCTCAACATTAGCTCCTTCATTTTTAATATATCCAACATTTATATTCACATAAAATAAATATTTCCTTATCATATAAATCAATAATTAATTATTCACAATTAATATTACAAAATCACATTTATGACAACCAGACCGTTCCCAGGAAAGAGGGGGCTTTCCAATAAGGATTTCTCCTTACTGGCGCGCAATTAGGTGACCAAACCTCTTCTTAGACAGAACTTTCTAGACATTGCCAATAATGTTATCTAATAATATTATTCAAATAATATGAATCATTGATTTGATAATGGGAAATACTGTGCAGTGACAATTATTGAAACAACAATAATATAAAATATCAATGCAGCAATTATTGAATCAATAAAATAAAATATTGAACAGTAACTACTGTAACAATTATTGAGTAGTGTCTTTCTTCGTAAGAATCAATAATTCAAAAATACTGTGCAATCCGTGTGCTACTGTGCAACCACGCGTATTACTGTATTTTAACCACCGGGTATTTCAACAGTGTTAACGATAACAACTACGTCGTTATTTATAAAAACTTAATTTTTGTCGTTATCTTCATCCAACCATTTTCCGTTATGGAGCCTACAAATAGCTGCGCCGTCATACGAATATTCCCCGACAGAAAGAATATTCCACGACCAAATGAATATTCCCCGACAAAATGAATATTTTATAACCACTTATTTATTTTGTAAAATTTACACATTTCACCCATAACCAAAATATTATATCAAATTAACACCTTATTATTCACAATAATAATTAGAGAAAAATTGATTTTATTCATTAATAAGTTGGGGTCTTACAACTTTCCCTCCTTATGAAATTTCGTGTTCGAAATTGACGTACGTACCTGGTGTTTCGAAAAGGTGGGGATACCTCGCTTTCATTTCTGATTCTAACTCCCAGGTCATTTCTTCAATAACATGGTTTCTCCACAAAATCTTAACTTGTGGTATAACCTTCGTGCGTAAGACATGCTCTTTCCTATCCAAGATCTTAACAGGTACCTCCTCGTACGTTAAATCTTCGGCTATCTCATCTGATTATAACTCAATAATGTGCTTCGGGTCTTTAATATATTTACAAAGCATATATATGTGAAAAATATTATGAACACGAGACATACTTGGAGGTAATGCGAGTCTATAGGCCACATTTCTTTTTCGGTTAAGAATTTCAAATGGACCAACAAATCGTGGATTGAGCTTTTCTCTCTTCTCAAATATTGTAACTCCCTTCCATGGTGCAACACGTAACAATACATGATGTAAGACCCCAACTTTTATAAATAAAGATGAATTTTCTATAAATATTATTTTTGAATATTATGGAGTTAATTTGATATAATGTTATAGTTGTGGGTAATATTTATAAATTTTGCAAAGTACGTAAGTTGTTATATAATATTCGATTGGTCGGGGAATATTCGTTTTAACAGAAAATATTCGTACAACGGCACAATCATTGGTCGACAAAAATATTTTATTAAAAATAACGGCGGATGTTTTACCATTGATACTGTTGAACTACTGGGTAATAAAAGTACAGTAATACGTGTGGTTGCATAGTAGCACACGGTATTGATTATTAATGCTTATGTGAGAAGTCACTCAGTTTGATTCAATTATTGTCAGTTAATAATATGAATTATTTAGCGATAATGACATTTTGTTTTATTCGTATTATTAACGTAATAAAACAGAAACATCTTTTTATATAAAACAGAATACTTTATTAAAGTTATTCTATAAATAGAATATATTATATTTTATTTAAAAGATTTTTCTTTAAATATGGACCGTCAGATTAAAGTAATCAATCTGGACCGTTCATGGATTAGTTATTATGCATTCAATTTTTCTATAAATAGCAGCTTATTCCTTCATTATTTCTTTCGTATTCATGAAGAGAACTGTTGTTATTCCATTTCTTATTATTATGTTGGAATAACCTGTATACGCGGTCTACCCTATACTTGGTGACATTCTTCTATTATTCTGTTAGAACATTCTGTCTGTGTGTTTTACACCGGACCTGGTTCCGTTTTTATTATTATTCCGTTGGAGCATCCTGTCTGTGTGTTTTACACCGGACCTGGTTCCGTTTTTATTATTATTCTGTTGGAACATCCTGTCTGTGTGTTTTACGCCGGACCTGGTTCCGTCTTGTTATTATTCTGTTGGAACATCCTGTCTGTGTGTTTTACACCGGACCTGGTTCCATTATTTATTATTCTGTCGGAATATCCTGTCTGTGCGTTTACGCCGGACCTGGTTCCATTATTTATTATTCTATTAAAATAACCTGTCTGTGCGGTCTATCGCATGCCGGGTGATTTTTTTTTGTTATTACATTCTTTATTATACTCAGTTGGTTAAGTTTTAACTTCTATACTCCATGAAATTAGTGGAATATCCTTGATAATTGCGTTTCATCCAGTATCTTTTTATGAAAATATTATTCTAAGCATTCTTGAATTTTACTCCACAAAGCAGTATCATGTTGACAATTTAGATGTTGTTAATTCTTGGATAAATTAATTCTTGAACTTATTTTATTGAATTCTTATATCATTGTCATCATCCTCATGTTTATAAAATATTGAAAGTCATCTGTGGCCTGTAGTGCATAGATGGACTTAATATGATTATGACCAGGGATTATTAGGTATAATCATGACCGTAATGCTACAAATAATGTGGCAAAAGTCTTCATTGGCCCGTAGTGCATTGATGGACAGTTGTTGGCATGATCATGACCATTAATGAATACATAAATATTCGTGGCCCGTAGTGCATAGATAATTGTGGTCGTGATACTAAAGAATATCCTTGGCCGTAGTGCAGGGGTGATTCGATGATGTGGATTATTTTGTTAAACTGAGTCCCAGCGATAACAGTGTTGAAAAACCTTTTAAATCATTGAAGATAGTAGATTTTATTCTCTACTTGACTTTTTTAATGGATTGCTTGTTCCGCTGCAGTTAAACTTGATGTTCGTTATATTTTATCAGTTTAACACTGTTGAAGACTAATGCTAATTTATTCTGTATTATCTTAGTCATAATATTTCTTACTGGGCTAGTTGAGCTCACCCTTTTCTTTCACTCTTCTCTTCAGAAAATGAGAATATAGCTGGGACGAGTCGGGGAACGGAGTGATGGACTAGATGATAGTTTTAGTAGTCCTCACTATTCTGTTAAATAGTGTGACAATAATTATAATGAGGACTCCTTTTGAGTTTGTATAGTCTCTAGTAGACAATAATTGTATTCAAACTCACAGTTATGTTTTGTCGTATTATACACGACAGTTGTATTAGTAAGTTGTATTTGTATTCTGTACCATGTATCTGACGACCCAAGATGGGTGATGTATACCTAATTTTGGAGGCGTCACAAGAAGGCACTACTCAATAATTGTTATAGTAATTACTGTTCAATATTTTATTTTATTGATTCAATAATTGCTACGTTGATATTTTATATTATTGTTGTTTCGATAATTATCACTACACAGTATTTTTTATTATCGGAGCAATAATTTATATTATCTGAATAATATTATTAGATAACATTATTGGTAATGTCTAGAAAGTTCTGTCTAAGGAGAGGTTTGGTCACCTAATTGCGCGCCAGTAAGGAGAAATCCTTATTGGAAAGTCCCCTCTTTCCTGAGAACGGTCTGGTTGCCAATACTGTGATTCTGTAATATTATTTATGAATAATTAATTATTGATTTTTATGATGAGGAAAATATTCATTTTATGTAGATATAGATAGAGAAAATTTTTAAAGTGACAATTATTGAAAATCGATATTTTATCTTTTTTGATAAAATAATATTTTATTATATTATTATAATATAATAATGATGATATTTTTTACAATGAATGAGAGATATATGAGTATATGTGGAGGAAGAGTATTTTTTGTTACAAAAGTTGTTTAAAACATGTTAAACATGTCTGTGGGCCCATTTTTTGACTGAAATTTGATTATAGCTTGTAAAATCGTCCGTTTGTGGATTTCGGTCAATTTCTGTTTGGAATTTAAAAAAACTTCCTTCTGCAAAGTTGTAGAAAATTGAATTTCCTATAAAAAAACGCAAAATTCAAATTTTCGGATAAATTGACTATTTATTATGAATTATTGAAGTTCCGAAGTTCCGAAATAATTGATTTTTAGAGTTTAAAATAATTTAAATATAAAAAACATTTTTTGTATTGTTGGTGGGTTGTCAAACATGTTGAATTGGATGATTCAAAGGTTGGCGTGAAAATTAATATATATATTATTATTTTATTAAATTTTCTGCTTTGGTGTTCTAATCATTTTCCTATAAATAGGGTGCTTAGGTTAGAATTGAAAATCACACCAGAAACTAAATATTTTTCTCTCTTTCTCTCTCTATAATATCGAGTGTATTTTATGAGTATTTTTGTACTTTGAGTGTTGCTATACGGTACACGTTCCTTCAGCACTGTATCTGATATTCAAACCAGAAGTACTATTTTGCTGAGGTAAGGGATGTTATTTTATTCGAAAATGATATTATTTTTTCTTCAATATCATTATGTCGAAATATTGGTTAGAATTTTTTATTAAATTTAGAACTTTTCATGTCGGGATTACTATTCATGAGTTACTATTTACGAGTTACTATTCACGAGCTACTATTCACCGAATAATGAAATTTTTTTCTTTTCGTCCAAAATATCTATTCTGAATACTAGCTTTGATTGTATCCATGTTTTGACCATTCTTGAATTTTACTTCACTATGATTACTTATGAGGTATTTTTGGACATGGAATAGCTGAAATACGAATCCTTAATATTTATTCTTTTGTTTCACTGGATTCGTTTTCTTTAAAATATTTTCCATTATCCTCAGTCCTAAATGATGATATAACTGAATATCTTTGGCCTGTAGTGTAAAGATAAATGATTTCTGATGAGTACCTTTGGCCCGTATTACAAAGATGAATAGGTGTTTAGATGAACATGTCCAACTGATGAATATCTTTGGCTTGTAGTGCAAAGATGAATATTGACTGATATTACAGGGATAACATATTGATGATGAACTCTTAAATTCATAGATAATAGTTGATTTAATTCTCTACGTAACTCTTCAATGAATTATTATTTTCCGCTGCGAATATTGATTTAAAACTTGTTGTCTATTGTATTCTATTAGATTTTTCCCTGTTGAGGACTAACGATAATTTGTTCTGTATTATCTTAGTCATAATTTTCTTTACTGGGCTAGTTGAGCTCACCTTTTTCCTTTTGTTCCTTTTTTTCTCAGGAGGCGAGAATATAGCGAGTACTAGTCGGGGTATGGAATGAAGGTTCTAGAAAGTAGTTTTAGTAGTCCTCACCATTTTTATAAAATAATGTATCAATAATTGTAATGAGAACTTATTTGAGTGTGGATATTGTCTAGATGACAATATTTGTATTTAAACTCACAGTTCTTATGTTGTAATAATAAAGATGTAGTTGTTTCTGCACCGTGTATTTTGGCGACTCAGAATGGGTGTTGTATACCTATTTTGGGGGCGTCACAATTACGGTCATGATTATACCGAATAATCCCTTGTCATAATCATACTAAGTCCATCTATGCACTACAGGCCACAGATGACTTTCAAGATAATATAAACATGAGGATGATGACAATAATATAAGAATTTAATACAACAAGTTCAAGGATAATAAAAATTGGTTCGTTTTCGGTCCAAATTATTTTTGGTATAATATTATTCTTGAATTTTACTCCACAAAACAGTATCATGTTGACAATTTGGACGTTATTGATTTCTGGATAAATTAAATTATAAATATTTAAAAATCTATCCTTGAACTTTTTGTATTAAATTCTTATATTATTGTCATCATCCTCATGTTTATATTATGTTGAAAGTCATCTGTGGCCTGTAGTGCATAGATGGACTTAGTATGATTATGACCAGGGATTATTCGGTATAATCATGACCGTAATGTTACAAATGATGTGGTAAAAATCTTCATTGGCCCGTAGTGTATTGATAGACAGTTGTTGGCATCATCATGACCATTGATGAAAATACGAATATCCTTGGCCCATAGTGCATGGATAAATTGTGGTCGTGATACTAATTAATATCATTGACCGTAGTGCAGGGATAATGTGGATTATTTAATAAGCTGAGTCTCAGTGATAAAATTGATGATAAATTCTTTTAAATCATAAAAGATAGTAGATATCATGCTCTACTTGACTCTTCTAATGGATTGCTTGTTCCGCTGCAGTTAAACTTGATGTTTATTATATTTTATCAGTTTAACACTGTTGAAGGCTAACGATAATTTATTCTGCATTATCTTAGTCATAATATTTTTTACTGAGCTAGTTGAGCTCACCCTTTTCTTTCATTGTTCTCTTCAGGAAATGAGAATATAGCTGGGACTAGTCGGGGAACGGAGTGACGGTCCAGTTGTTTAATTAGTAGTCCTCACTATTCTGTGAAATTGTGTGATAATAAATTTATTGAGGACTTATTTTGAGTTTTAATACTTTCTAGACGACAATATTTGTATTGAAACTCACAGCTCATGTTGTATAATTAAGTTTGTATTTGTATTTTGTACCATGTATTTGGTGACTCAGAATGGGTGATGTATACCTATTTTGGGGGCGTCACAACTATCCTGAACCATCACTCCATACCCCGACTAATTCTTGCTATGTTCTCACCTCCTTAGAAGAAAAATGGAACAAAAAGAAAAAGGGTGAGCTTAACTAGCCCAGTAAATAATATTATGACTAAGATAATATACAACAAATCATCATTAGTCTTCAAAAGAAAAAAATTTGATAGAATATAATAGACAAAAAATTACAGATTAACAACTGCAGCGAAAACAATAATTCATTAGAAGAGTTGAGTAAATAATGAAATATACTATTATCTATAAATTTAAAAGTCCATCATCAATATTTTATCCCTGTAATATCAATCAATATACATCTTGAATCAAATATTTATCTTTGCACTGCAAGCCAAAGATATTCATTTGTATCACCCGTTGGTCATGTTCATCTCAACACCTGTTCATCTTTGCACTACGGGCCAAAGATATTCTTTAGGTAATCATTCATCTTTGCACTACAGGCCAAATATATTCATCAAGTATCATCATTAAGGACTGAGGATGATGAAAAATATTTTAGAGAACGAATCCTTTAAGATAAAAGGACAAAGTTTAGAGATTCGTACTTTAGATAATTCAAGTTTAAAAATACTCTATAATAAACCATAATGGAGTAAAATTCAATAATGACGATCAAAACATAGATACAATCAAAGATAGTAACCATACTAAATATCTAGGACGAAAAAGAGAAAATTTTATTTTTTCAGTTAATAGTGTCGTATTTGTGAATAGTGCCGTATACGTAAATAGTAACCCCGACACAAAAAGGTAAAAATTCCATAATAAAATTTATATCAATAATTCGACATAATGATATTGAAAAAAATAATATCATATGAAAAGAAAATAACATCCCTTACCTCAAAATAACAGTATTTCTGATCGAAATATCGGATGTAAAGTCGAAGAAAACTTGCACTGAATAACAACTCTCAAAGTATCTAAATACTCACAAAAATACGCTCGATAATATAGAGAGAGAAAACTTATGTTTCTGGTGTGATTTTCAATTCTAACTTAAGCGCCTATTTATAGGAAAATGCTAGAACGTCATAGGAGACTAAATAAATAAAATATTATTTTTTTTCTTCCTACGCCTCCTCCTTTTTAAGCCAGCCATCTTGGAACAAAAATAGCAGCCCACAAGTTAAAAACAAAAGTGGATCCCACCCAATTTTAATAAAAATATTTTATTTTTCAAAATTTTAGTAATTCGTAAAAAATAACCCTTTTAGTAGAAAAATACGATTTTTATGTCCATTCCACACGAAATCAAATTCTCTACAACTTTGTAGCTTTAAGTTTTTTCAAATTCCAAACAGAAAATATCCGAACTTCACAAACGGATGATTTTTAATACCTCATAAAATTCATAACAAATCATACATTAATTTTTAACGGTTCAAAATTTGTGGACATATACTCAACTTATATATGCCTAACATATCCAAAAATCACAACGATCCAACGGTCGGATTAAAATTATAACTCACGCAATAGAGCTTTAAGAATACTGATTTGATTTTTTATTACCTCCATTCCTACAAAAATGCTGATAAAACACATCAACATTAATCCCTTCATTTATAATCACATAAAATAAATAGTTTCCTATCCATCATTTATGTCCATATAAAATAAATATTTTCTTATCATATAAATCAATAATTAATTATTTACAAATAATATTACAAAATCACAATAATGACAATCAGACCGTTCTCATGAAAGAGGGGGCTTTCCAATAAAGATTTCTGTGACGCCCCCAAAATAGGTATACATCATCCATTCTGAGTCGTCAAATACATGGTACAGAAATAAATACAACTTCATTAATACAATTGTCATGCAAAATACGACAACAGATATACTGTGAGTTTAAATACAAATATTATCTAATAAACAGTATTAAAACTCAAAAAGAGTCCTCATTACAATTATTGATACACTATTTTACAAAAATAGTGAGGACTGCTAAAACAACTATTGTAAGACCCCGACTTTTATTAATAAAGATGAATTTTCTATAAATATCATTTTTTTTAATATTAAGGAGTGAATTTGATATAATGTTATAGTTGTGGGTAATATTTATAAATTTTGTAAAGTATGCTAGTTGTTATATTATATTCGATTGGTCGAAAAATATTCGTTTTAACAGGGAATATTCGTACGATGGCACAATCATTGGTGGACCTCACAACGGAATTATTGTCGGATTGAAAAAATGACAAAAATATCTTTTTATAAAAATAACTGCGAAAGTTTTACCGTTAACTGTTGGAATACCCGGTGTTAAAAGTACAGTAATACGCGTGATTGCATAATAGCACACGGTATTGATTATCGATGTTTATGTAAGAAGTCACTCAGTTATATTAAATTATTGCTACAGTAATTACTGCATAGTATCTCACGTTATTTGATTCAATTATTGTCAATATTTTATATATTATTAAATCAATAATTGAGATGATAAGTTATTCTAATTATTATATGCATAATTAACAATGTCTAGAAAATTCTGTCGAGGAGATGTTTAGTCACCTAATTACGCGCCAATAGGGAGAAATCCTTATTGGAAAGCCCCCTCTTTCTTGGGAACGATCTGGTTGTTAATATTGCAAATTATAATAATATGAATAAATGTTGTTAAAAATATTGAGGTAATTTTTATGAAGTATTTGTTGTAAATTGGCTTATTATATGGACCCTCCAATTACCTATTTTTTAAAATAATCGGTAAAAAATTATTCAGTATATATATATATATATATATATATATATATATATATATATATATATATATATATATATATATATATATATATATAAAGATGTGCATGTTCTTTTTCACCTACATTCTGTTATACTAATTCACTATCTTGCAACTTAGAAAACTAATACTTTTGTGGAATAATATGAAATATTGGACTTTAGTGTATACGGTGGACATCTTTCACCACTTGACAACCAGTCATTTGATAATTGCATGTGGTGATTTTTACTAAAGTGTTTTTGCTATTATTTTAGGCTAATGATTTAGAATTGGCCCAGACTTGTAGTAATCCTGCTATTTTTGTTTTTGGATTTTTTAGAGCTTTTATTTTGGTGGGGGTACTGATGTTATATATATATATATATATATGCTAAATGTTTTGGTGGGGGGAGGGGGATTCACGGGACAAAGAAAAAGAAATGGATGGCTTGGAAAGTTGCGTCCGTGATTTCTAGGAACTGTGCAGTCCGTGAAAAACTATAAATAGTATCCTTTCTATTCTCCTATAAGTAGGATGCTTAGTTATAATTGAAAATCACACCAGAATCAGATAATTCTTCTTCTATAATCTTGAGCGTATTTCTTTAGAGTTTTAGAAAGATTTGAGCTTAGAAAGCAGTGGAAGTTTTCTTCAAGAATATCCCCGCTATCCAGTTAGAATACTCTTCTTTTCAAGGTAAGGGATGTTATTTTTTCAATATTCGCCTGAAATAATATTTTATTTCATACTCTGTAGTATGTAAGTAATATTATTTCGTTTCAGATTTCGAATTCTATACTCGTTTTGTTAAAATTTTTGTTTCTATACTCCGTAAAATTAGTTGAATATCCTTAATATGTGCGCTTCATCCAGTATCTTTTCATGAAAATATTATTCTGAGCATTCTTGATAAGTTTTAACTTTTTTATGTTGGAGTACTATTCACGGAGTTACTATTCCCGAAGTACTATTCACGGGATATGTAACGACCCCATAATAGCTCCATTCCACCCAACCCATTCTGAGTCGTCAAATACATGGTACAGAAAACAACTACAACTTTATTACAACAATTGTCGTGCAAAATACAACAACACATATGCTGTGAGTTTGGATACAAATATATACCAAATGTGACTCATGTTCCAACTGTGGACATCACCTCACAATAACACCTTACATAAAGGTATAGTCAAAAACTGTTTTAGAAATTAGAATCTTTGAGAAGTGCTCAAGGAAACCTTCGTACATGGGAGGCCATGCGTCTAGGTTATGGTAGATATCATATGGCCACAGAATTATCCTTGGTTGACCCAATAGACCCCAAAGAAAAACGAGAAGATTACTATCATATTCTTCCCAATGGTGAGTCTTCTCTTGACTTATCATTATCTCTACTGTCTCTAATTGAGAATTATACTTCAAACAAACACCAAGATTATATAGGTAGTGCTCGTATATATACTCAGCAAGTGGATGAGTACATCCCTGTCTTATGATGACACGAGGTTGTATGTCATTAGACATCTTGTATGATAGTGACAAAACACCCTTCCAACGTTGGGTTCGCCTCACCCTATTTTCTTCACCAAATATAACTACTAAATGATGACCACCGTTCTATTCCCTTGTTACCCTCGCTCGACCCAGCTACACTCTTATTACCTGAAAGGAATTGTGAAGCAAAAGGGTGAGCACAACTAGCTCAGTAAAGAATATCATGACTAAAGATAATTCAATTATCAATAGCCTTCATCAACAATAAATCGGAGATTTAGAACATATGGTAAATGATAAAAATTTCAACCATAGTTGCAGCGGAACGAACAATCCATTAGAAGAGTCAAATAGACTATAAAGTCTATTATCTTCTCCATGTTAAAAATCCACCAACAATATTTTATCCATGTAACATCACTCAACAGTTCCTTTCCACAATCATATGAATAACTCATAATCATAATTGTGACTATAAATTTTTCTTCGCACCCAGGACGAAGAATATTTTCATCACCTGTCTTTACCTGAAACATCAAAGATCATGGTTATACCAAATCACAGTTCCTGTTTATAATCATACTAACAAATCCATCTTTGCACTACGGGCCAAAGATATTCATCAACAAACCATCTTTGCACTACGGGCCAAAGATATTCAACAACAGTTCATCTTTGCACTACAGGCCAAAGATATTCATCAACAGGCCATCTTTGCACTACAGGCCAAAGATATTCATCAACATGCCATCTTTGCACTACATGCCAAAGATATTCATCAACAATTCATATTTGCACTACAGGCCAAATATATTCATATATCAAAGAAATATATAATCATTTCAGAATTTATATAAACAATAATTATAACCATGTTGATCAATTCACCTTTGCACTTAAGCTTAAGATATTCAATTATAAATTCAATGGTCATGATCATACCAGTCACAATTCAACTTTGCACTACAGGCCAAAGAGACCCTAGTCATGATCATACCAATAATCTACCCATCTTTACACTCCAGTGAAAGAGAATTTCAACATCAGGGTTATAAAAATGTTATATATGATGATAAAAATAATATGATCAACAAATAGTTTTAATCTCAAGAGTAATATTCGTAACTCATGAATAGTAACCCCGACACAAAAGATAGAAATTCTACAATAAAATTCATACCAATATTTCGGTATAATGATATTGAAAGAATAACATTACTTAAATTTATAAATAATTTATTTTAATTGTTTACACTTTATTAATTAATGCATTTAATCATCATAAAATGCCAACTCTTACAATTTCATCATCAATAACCAAAACCCTCATCAAAAATCTGCATATATGTGACGCCCCCAGAATAGGTATACAACACCCATTCTGAGTCGCCAAATACATGGTACAGAAAGCAAACTACAACTTCAATAATACAATTGTCGTGCAAAATACGACAACACATACTGTGAGTTTAAATACAAATATTGTCTTCTAGACAATATCCACACTCAAATAAATCCTCATTACAATTATTCAAACACTATTTTACAGAAATAGTGAGGACTGCTAATACATCTTTCTAGAACCATTACTCCATACCCCGACTAGATCCTGCTATGTTCTCACCTCCTGAGAAGAAAAATGGAACAAAAAGGAAAAGGGTGAGCTCAACTAGCCCAGTAAAGAATATTATGACTAAGATAATATACAACAAATTATCGTTAGTCTTCAACAGGGAAAAATCTGATAAAATATAATCGACAACAAGTTTTAGATCAACAACTGCAGCGGAAACAACAAACCATTAGAAGAGTCAAGTAGAGAAAGAATTCTACTATCTTCTAAGATTTAAAAGTCCATCATCAATATTTTATCCCTGTAACATCAATTAATAATCATCTTTAACCAAATATTCATCTTTGCACTACAGGCCAAAGATATTCATTTGTATCATCAGTCGGTCATGTTCATCTCAACACCTGTTCATCTTTGCACTACAGGCCAAAGATATTCATCAAGTAATTATACATCTTTGCACTACAGGCCAAAGATATTCAGTAATATCATCATTTAGGACTGAGGATGATGAAAAATATCTTAAAGAGAACGAATCCAATGAGACAGAAGGACAAATAGTAGGGATTCGTATAACAGTTTATCCAAGATCAATAATACTTCATAATAATCAATTGTGAAGCAGAATTCAAAAATAAAGATCAAAACATGGATACAATCAAAGATAGTAACCATAATAGACATCTTGGACAAAAAGGAAAAATTTTATTTTTCGGTGAATAGTGCCGTATTCGTGAATAGTGCCGTATACGTGAATAGTGCCGTATACGTGAATAGTGCCGTATACGTGAATAGTGCCGTATACGTGAATAGTAACCCCCGACACAAAAAGTTCCAAATTTGATAAAAACTCATATCAATATTTCAGCATAATGATATTGAAGAAAATAATATCATTAAGAAGAAAATAATATCCCTTACCTCAAAATATCAGTACTTCTGGTCGGAATACCGGTATAAGGCTGAAAGAAACTTGCTCTGATGAATAGAAACTCTCAAAGTATCTAAATACTCACAAAATACACTCAATAATCTAGAGAGAGAAAGAGAGAAAACTTGTTTCTGGTGTGATTTTCAATTCTAACTTAGCCCTCTATTTATAGGAAAATTTTGGTAGGTTTGACCTGCAACCTGATGGCTTTACCTGCTACTATTCCCACCCACCACATTTGAAATATAATTCAGCACATTTCTTCACCAACCACAAGTGGGGCCCACCAATTCTAGAATTTTCCACCAAAATGATAAACTCCGAAAATTCAACAATTTCTGAACCAGTCATCTTGTAAAATTCATAATAAATCATACGTTCATTTTTAACGGTTCAAAATTTGTGGACATATACTCAACTTATATATGTATAACATATCCAAAAATTACCACGATCCAACGGTCGGATTAAAAATTATAACCCCCGCAAAATATCTCAAAAACCCTGATTTTTAATACCTCCATTCCGACAAAAATATGGATAAAAACCTCAACATTAACTCCTTCATTTTTAACCACAAAAATATATCCCTCATTTATATCCACATAAAATAAATATTTCCTTATCATATGAATCAATAATTAATTATTCATAAATAATATTACAGAATCACATTTATGACAACCAGGCCGTTCCCAGGAAAGAGGGGGCTTTCCAATAAGGATTTCTCCTTACTGGCGCGCAATTAGATGACCAAACCTCTCCTTAGACAGAACTTTCTAGACATTGTCAATAATGTTATCTAATAATATTATTCAAATAATATGAATTATTGATCTGATAATGGGAAATACTGTGCAGCAACAATTATTGAAACAACAATAATATAAAATATCAATGCAGCAATTATTGAATCAATAAAATAAAATATTGAACAATAATCACTGTAACAATTATTGAGTAGTGCCTTCTTACGTACGAATCAATAATTCAACTATACTGTGCAATCCGTGTGCTACTATGCAACCACGCGTTATTACTGTATTTTTAACCACCGGGTATTTAAACAGTATTAACGGTAACAACTACGCCGTTATTAATAAACAACTTATACTTGTCGTTTTCTTCATCCAATCGCTTTCCGTTATGGGGCCCACACAAGGCTGCGTCGTCGTACGAATATTCCCCGACAGCAAGAATATTCCACGACCAACCGAATATTCACCGACCAAAAATATTTTATAACCACTTGCTTATTTTGCAAAATTTGCACATTTCACCCATAACCAAAGTATTATATCAAATTAACCCCTTATTATTCACAATAATATTTAGAGAAAATTTGATTTTATTCATTAATAAGTTGGGGTCTTACAACCTCCCCTCCTTATGAAATTTCGTCCTCGAAATTGACGTACGTACCTGATGTTTCAAAAAGGTGAGGATACCTCGCTTTCATTTCTGATTCCAACTCCCAGGTCATTTCTTCAATAGCATGGTTTCTCCACAAAACCTTAACTTGTGGTATAACCTTCGTGCGTAGGACATGCTCTTTCCTATCCAAGATCTTAACAGGTACCTCCTCGTACGTTAAATCTTCAGCTATCTCGTCTGGTTCTAACTCAATAATGTGGTTCGGGTCTTTAACATATTTACGAAGCATAGATATGTGAAAAACATTATGAACACGAGACATGCTTGGAGGTAATGCGAGTCTATATGCCACATTTCCTATTCGCTCAAGAATCTCAAATGGACCAACAAATCTTGGATTGAGCTTTCCTCTCTTCCCAAATCTTGTAACTCCCTTCCATGGTGCAACACGTAACAATACATGATCCCCAATATTAAATTCCACGTCCTTCCGATGAAGATCCGCATAACTCTTTTGTCGATCCTGTGCCGTTTGTATACGTTGTCGAATCGTTTGGATCTTCTCTGTAGTAATGCGTACCAATTCTGGTCCCAACAATGTTGCTTCACCCACCTCGTCCCAGCATACTGGAGAACGACATTTTCTTCCATACAACGCCTCAAATGGAGCCATACCTATGCTCGCCTGATAACTGTTGTTGTAGGAGAATTCCACCAATGGTAGGTACTTATCCCAACTCCCTTTGAGATCTAAGACACAAAGTCTTAATAGATCTTCAAGAGTTTGAATAGTCCTCTCTGATTGTCCGTCCGTTTGAGGATGGTATGCTGAACTGAATCGTAAATCCGTGCCCATAGCTTTCTGCAAGCTAACCCAAAATCGTGAAGTGAATCTTGGGTCACGATCCGAAACTATGGATACTGGCATGCCATGCAATCTCACAATCTCGTTCACGTACATACTAGCAAGACGTTCAAGGGAATAAGTCTCACGTATCGGCAAGAAATGAGCGGACTTGGTTAATCTATCAACAATAACCCAAATCGCATCTATGCCTTGAGAAACCTTGGGAAGACCTGTAACAAAATCCATAGTAATGTGTTCCCACTTCCATTTCGGGATCTCAAGTGGTTGCAATGGACCCTTTGGCACTTGATGCTCCGCCTTTACACGTTGACAAGTTAAACACCTCGAGATAAACTCCGCGATCTCTCTTTTCATATTGCTCCACCAAAATGTATGTCGAAGATCGTGATACATTTTGGTACTCCCAGGATGGATTGCAAACGGTGTGTTGTGTGCCTCCATCATTATTCTATGCTTCAAGTCAAAATCGTTAGGAACACAAAGTCTGGAGTTGACTCGAAGTATTCCTTCTTCATCGATTCTTGCTTCTGGAATAGCACCTTCTTGCACTTTCTTCTTCATACGCATCAGCTCTATATCCGTAGCTTGAGCAGCTTTAACTTTATCGATTAAAGTCGGTTCTACTCGTATATTTGATATCATCATGTGGGTACTTGGAGCCTTCATCTCTATCTCCATCCTTTGCAAGTCATACAAAATGGGCCTTTGTGTTAAAAACATTGCACTCGTACCCGCATATGATCTTCTACTCAATGCGTCAGCTACTACGTTTGCTTTTCCAGGATGGTATTGGATGGTATGATCGTAATCTTTCAACAGCTCAAGCCAACGTCGTTGCCGCATGTTGAGTTCCTTTTGGGTGAAGAAATATTTGAGGCTTTTATGATCTGTATAGATCTCCACTTTCTCCCCATACAAGTAGTGTCTCCAGATCTTCAACGCAAAAACGACTGCTGCCAACTCCAAATCATGAGTAGGATAATTCCTCTCATATTCTTTGAGTTGTCGTGAGGCATAGGCTATGACTTTCCCATGTTGCATGAGAACACATCCTAACCCTTTGCCTGAAGCATCGCTGTAGATAACAAATCCATCCGAACCAGATGGTATTGTCAAAACAGGTGCCGAAATGAGTCTCCTCTTGAGTTCTTGGAAACTCTTCTCGCATTCCTCACTCCATACGAATTTTGTATCTTTCCGAGTCAGCTGAGTTAACGGAGTAGCGATTCGAGAAAATCCTTCCACAAATCTCCGATAATAACCAGCTAAGCCCAGAAAGCTACGTACTTCGGTTACCGACTTCGGTTGCTCCCAACTTTGTATGGCTTCAATCTTCGCCGGGTCGACAGATACTCCATGTTTTGACACCACGTGCCCAAGGAATGCTACTTCCTCAAGCCAGAACTCGCATTTCTTCAGTTTGGCATATAGCTTGTTTTCACGAAGCCTTTGCAGTACCAGCTTCAAATGGCGCTCATGATCTTCACGGCTTTTGGAATAGATGAGGATGTCATCAATAAAGACAACAACGAACTGATCCAAATATTCTTTGAATACACGGTTCATCATATCCATGAAGGCAGCAGGAGCATTAGTCAATCCAAAAGACATTACTAAGAATTCATAATGCCCGTACCGAGTTCTGAAGGCAGTCTTTGGAATATCCTCAGTTTTAATCTTCAGCTGATGATATCCAGAACGAAGATCGATCTTTGAAAAGAATTGTGCTCCTTGCAACTGGTCAAACAGGTCATCAATGCGAGGTAGCGGATACCTATTCTTGATGGTGACATGGTTCAATTCTCGATAGTCAATACAAAGTCGCATACTCCCGTCTTTCTTCTTTACGAATAAAACAGGAGCACCCCAAGGAGACGTACTAGGACGAATAAAACCGATGTCCAACAACTCCTGTAGTTGGACTTTTAACTCCTGAAGTTCAATAGGAGCCATTCGATATGGGGTTTTAGAAATGGGCTTTGTACCGGGTTCAAGGTCAATAAAGAATTCAATTTCTCGTTCCGGGGGTAGACCGGGAAGTTCTTCAGGAAATACATCGGAAAATTCTCTAACAATAGAAATATTATTCAAATCTGACTTGTCTTTGTTCAAATCCATAACATGGGCTAAGAAAGCTTGACATCCGTTTTTCAATAAACGAATAGCTTTGTGGCTTGATATGACAGTGACTGATTTTAGTGGTTTAGTAGTTTGAATTCGTATGACAGGTTGGTTAGGAATATGAAAACTAACAACCTTACGAAAACAATCAATTTTAGCATGATGAGTGGTTAACCAATCAATTCCTAAAATCACATCAAAAGCAAGTATCTTTAAAGAGATAAGATCAACAGGTAATGTGATAGTGCCAACTTGGATCATGCAAGATTTATAAACTGTAGATGTAACGAAGGTTTCACCCAACGGAGTTTCAACAGATAAGTTAAAGTCCAATTTCTCCGGAGTCAAGTTTAAACGTTGAGCACAAGCAGGAGAGATAAAAGAATGGGTAGAACCGGTATCTAGTAAAGTATAAACTTCGCAAGAATTCAAGATTAGCTTACCCGTGATCACCTCGTTCGGGTTTCTCACGTTTTGGCCATTAACGACAAACGCTCTTCCAGGAACCGCTGATTTCGCCTTATCCGGGACAGCCCTTGGAATCACCACTCCCGCTGAACTTGGTTTCGCTATAGTACAATCTCGAGCGATGTGGCCTTCCTTCCCACAGTTGTAACACACCTTGGATTGTTGTGGACAGTTTGGGCTGATATGTCCCTCTTTCCCGCATTTGTAACATCTAACTGGCGGTCGTTCTCCTCCCCTAAAATTTGTTGTTGGTGCTGGTGCTGGTGCTGATGTCTTCCCGTCATTGTTGAATCTCCTCTTTCTGAAATTTCCACTTGACTCACCTCTCCTATTATCATGGCCACGATGACCACCCGAGTGGTTACCGCCTTTGTTCGTATTTTTCCCTCCTCGTTGGTTATCATCGCTCTGATGATTGCTGTCACCGGTATGACCCTGGTTGTGGTCCCTCGGTTGAGTATACTCATTATCTCTCTCTAATAATTGGGCCCTGTTGACAACGTCTGAATACAGAGAAAATTTATGAGAGATAAGGTATTGACGAATCTCAGGTTTTAAACCTCTCAGAAACATCCGCGTCATTCGTTCCTCATTTTCGACCAAATGAGGTGCAAACCTGGATAACTCTGCAAACTTCGCCTCGTACTGGGACACCGTCATGTTGTTTTGTTCCAGTCTAATAAACTCAACCTCCTTCATATGACGAATACTTTCAGGAAAGTACTTGTCATTGAACAGTTTTTGAAATGTTTCCCAGGACATGTTGAGTGCGTCAGGCTGGGTACGCTTCACAGACTCCCACCAGTAGTCTGCCTCACCGCGGAACATAAATGTGGCGAATGGAACCTTCTGTTCCTCCGTGCATCCCAAGACATCAAATATCTTGGTAATTTGCTTGACCCACGTTTCCGCCATGATCGGATCCGGCTTTCCCTTAAATTCTGGTGGTCCCAATTCTTTGAACTGCTTAGCTGTGACAAACCGCGCGTTGTTATCATTTCCACCCGTATTCTGCACACGAGTCTCCCTCGTCTGATTTTGCATGAACTGCAAAAAGCTCCTAAACATTCCATCATTCATCGTTTGCTCGGTAACGTTGTTTACAGGAGGAATATTGCCTTCCTGTTGCACGTTCCCCTGGGTAGTGATCAAAGGTGTCTCCACGGTCTGATTTACTCCATTATTAACGTTCTCAGCTGCCATTCTTAAATACTGCCATAAAACAAGGGTTAATAGTCATGTCATATATTATCCCTATACTCTGACCGACCAAATAAACACCAAATAAACTTAGTCAGGTCATACTAGCGAAGGAATTCCCCGTCTCTCCCCTCCTAGTTCTTGTCTCACATCTCAGCCAGGGATCATATCCCTAAGCTCTGATACCAACTGTGACGCCCCCAGAATAGGTATACAACACCCATTCTGAGTCGCCAAATACATGGTACAGAAAGCAAACTACAACTTCAATAATACAATTGTCGTGCAAAATACGACAACACATACTGTGAGTTTAAATACAAATATTGTCTTCTAGACAATATCCACACTCAAATAAATCCTCATTACAATTATTCAAACACTATTTTACAGAAATAGTGAGGACTGCTAATACATCTTTCTAGAACCATCACTCCATACCCCGACTAGATCCTGCTATGTTCTCACCTCCTGAGAAGAAAAATGGAACAAAAAGGAAAAGGGTGAGCTCAACTAGCCCAGTAAAGAATATTATGACTAAGATAATATACAACAAATTATCGTTAGTCTTCAACAGGGAAAAATCTGATAAAATATAATCGACAACAAGTTTTAGATCAACAACTGCAGCGGAAACAACAAACCATTAGAAGAGTCAAGTAGAGAAAGAATTCTACTATCTTCTAAGATTTAAAAGTCCATCATCAATATTTTATCCCTGTAACATCAATTAATAATCATCTTTAACCAAATATTCATCTTTGCACTACAGGCCAAAGATATTCATTTGTATCATCAGTCGGTCATGTTCATCTCAACACCTGTTCATCTTTGCACTACAGGCCAAAGATATTCATCAAGTAATTATACATCTTTGCACTACAGGCCAAAGATATTCAGTAATATCATCATTTAGGACTGAGGATGATGAAAAATATCTTAAAGAGAACGAATCCAATGAGACAGAAGGACAAATAGTAGGGATTCGTATAACAGTTTATCCAAGATCAATAATACTTCATAATAATCAATTGTGAAGCAGAATTCAAAAATAAAGATCAAAACATGGATACAATCAAAGATAGTAACCATAATAGACATCTTGGACAAAAAGGAAAAATTTTATTTTTCGGTGAATAGTGCCGTATTCGTGAATAGTGCCGTATACGTGAATAGTGCCGTATACGTGAATAGTGCCGTATACGTGAATAGTGCCGTATACGTGAATAGTAACCCCCGACACAAAAAGTTCCAAATTTGATAAAAACTCATATCAATATTTCAGCATAATGATATTGAAGAAAATAATATCATTAAGAAGAAAATAATATCCCTTACCTCAAAATATCAGTACTTCTGGTCGGAATACCGGTATAAGGCTGAAAGAAACTTGCTCTGATGAATAGAAACTCTCAAAGTATCTAAATACTCACAAAATACACTCAATAATCTAGAGAGAGAAAGAGAGAAAACTTGTTTCTGGTGTGATTTTCAATTCTAACTTAGCCCTCTATTTATAGGAAAATTTTGGTAGGTTTGACCTGCAACCTGATGGCTTTACCTGCTACTATTCCCACCCACCACATTTGAAATATAATTCAGCACATTTCTTCACCAACCACAAGTGGGGCCCACCAATTCTAGAATTTTCCACCAAAATGATAAACTCCGAAAATTCAACAATTTCTGAACCAGTCATCTTGTAAAATTCATAATAAATCATACGTTCATTTTTAACGGTTCAAAATTTGTGGACATATACTCAACTTATATATGTATAACATATCCAAAAATTACCACGATCCAACGGTCGGATTAAAAATTATAACCCCCGCAAAATATCTCAAAAACCCTGATTTTTAATACCTCCATTCCGACAAAAATATGGATAAAAACCTCAACATTAACTCCTTCATTTTTAACCACAAAAATATATCCCTCATTTATATCCACATAAAATAAATATTTCCTTATCATATGAATCAATAATTAATTATTCACAAATAATATTACAGAATCACATTTATGACAACCAGGCCGTTCCCAGGAAAGAGGGGGCTTTCCAATAAGGATTTCTCCTTACTGGCGCGCAATTAGATGACCAAACCTCTCCTTAGACAGAACTTTCTAGACATTGCCAATAATGTTATCTAATAATATTATTCAAATAATATGAATTATTGATCTGATAATGGGAAATACTGTGCAGTAACAATTATTGAAACAACAATAATATAAAATATCAATGCAGCAATTATTGAATCAATAAAATAAAATATTGAACAGTAATCACTGTAACAATTATTGAGTAGTGCCTTCTTACGTACGAATCAATAATTCAACTATACTGTGCAATCCGTGTGCTACTATGCAACCACGCGTTATTACTGTATTTTTAACCACCGGGTATTTAAACAGTGTTAACGGTAACAACTACGCCATTATTAATAAACAACTTATACTTGTCGTTTTCTTCATCCAATCGCTTTCCGTTATGGGGCCCACACAAGGCTGCGTCGTCGTACGAATATTCCCCGACAGCAAGAATATTCCACGACCAACCGAATATTCACCGACCAAAAATATTTTATAACTACTTGCTTATTTTGCAAAATTTGCACATTTCACCCATAACCAAAGTATTATATCAAATTAACCCCCTTATTATTCACAATAATATTTAGAAAAAATTTGATTTTATTCATTAATAAGTTGGGGTCTTACAATATACCTCATATAGGATTCTCAAGCCATAAAATCCTATTTTCCAATTTTCTTTCCTCACAAAACATATTTAATTCATTTACTCATAACTAGACCATTTTCATGAAAAATACCAAATCAGTTCCAAAAATATTTTTTTTCTGAGATTTAGCAAAATATAGTCCCATAGTGAACATATATTTTTCTCAGAATTTTTTAAAGTCATTTACTATTTTTCATATGGCCAAAATAGCCGAATATTTAGACATTTATCAAAAATTGTACTTTTGTCTAAAAATTCTGAAATTTACAGAGTATACTTCTATCATATACATGTACTCCCAATAAAAATTTCATCAATTTTGGAGTTAACCACAAGGAATTATAAGCGGTTACTTTTAAAATAGTCTTTTCCCGTAAAATTCATAACTCTTAATCTATACATCCAAAAATCACCATTTTTGGACACAATCAATAAAACTCATCAAAATATCATTTCAAATTTTTTCAGAATTTTTGAAGATCAGAAAAATTATGAAACTGAAAATCATAACAACCCTTAAAATCCCTTAATATCCCTTACTATCCCTTACAATCCCTTACCTCAAAAGAGCAGTACTTCTGACCGATATGCAAAGTCGAAGGAAACTTGCACTGAATAGCAACTCTCAAAGTATCTAAATACTCACAAAATATGCTTCATAATATAGAGAGAGAAAGAGAGAAAGCTTATGTTTCTGGTGTGATTTTCAATTCTAACTTAGCCCTCTATTTATAGGAAAATTTTGGTAGGTTTGACCTGCAACCTGATAGCTTTACCTGCAACCTGATGGCTTTACCTGCTACTATTCCCACCCACCACATTTGAAATATAATTCAACACATTTCTTCACCAACCACAAGTGGGACCCACTCAATTCTAGAATTTTCCAACAAATTGATTAACTCCGAAAATTCAATAATTTCTGAACCAGTAATCTAATAAAATTCATAATAAATCATACGTTCATTATTAACGGTTCAAAATTTGTGGACATATACTCAACTTATATATGTATAACATATCCAAAAATTACCACGATCCAACGGTCGGATTAAAAATTATAACCCCCGCAAAATATCTCAAAAATCCTAATTTTTAATACCTCCATTCCGACAAAAATACGGATAAAAATCTCAACATTAACTTCTTCATTTTTTAACCACAAAAATATATCCCTCATTTATATCCACATAAAATAAATATTTTCTTATCATATGAATCAATAATTAATTATTCACAAATAATATTACAGAATCACATTGATGACAACCAGGCCGTTCCCAAGAAAGAGGGGGCTTTCCAATAAGGATTTCTCCTTACTAGCGCGCAATTAGATGACCAAACCTCTCCTTAGACAGAACTTTCTAGACATTGCCAATAATGTTATCTAATAATATTATTCAAATAATATGAATTATTGATCTGATAATAGAAAATACTGTGCAGCAACAATTATTGAACAATAATAATACAAAATTTTAACGTAGCAATTATTGAATCAATAAAATAAAATATTGAACAGTAATTACTGTAACAATTATTGAGTAGTGCCTTCTTACGTAAGAATCAATAATTTCAAAAATACTATGCAATACCGTGTGCTACTATACAATAACGCGTATTACTGTATTTTAACCACCGGGTATTCCAACAGTGTTAACGGTAACAACTACGCCGTTATTTGTAAAAACTCAAATTTATCGTTTTCTTCACCCGACAGTTATTCTGTTATGGGGCCCACAAATAGTTGCGCCGTCGTACGAATATTCCCCGACAGAAAGAATATTCTACGACCAAACGAATATTCCCCGACAACAATGATTATTTTATAACCACTTGCTTATTTTGAAAAAAATATTCACATTTCACCCATAACTTTAAACTTTTGTCAATTTAACCATTTACTGAATAGTAATTATAAGAAAAATTGAATACTTTTATTTCATAAAATTCGGGGTATTACAGGATACTATTCACTCGAGTACTATTCACCCGGAGTACTATTCATGATAAAAATTGGTTCGTTTTCGGTCCAAATTATTTTTGGTATAATATTATTCTTGAATTTTACTCCACAAAACAGTATCATGTTGACAATTTGGACGTTATTGATTTCTGGATAAATTAAATTATAAATATTTAAAAATCTATCCTTGAACTTGTTGTATTAAATTTTTATATTATTGTCATCATCCTCATGTTTATATTATGTTGAAAGTCATTTGTGGCCTGTAGTGCATAGATGGACTTAGTATGATTATGACCAGGGATTATTCGGTATAATCATGACCGTAATGTTACAAATGATGTGGTAAAAATCTTCATTGGCCCGTAGTGCATTGATAGACAGTTGTTGGCATCATTATGACCATTGATGAAAATACGAATATCCTTGGCCCATAGTGCATGGATAAATTGTGGTCGTGATACTAATTAATATCATTGACCGTAGTGCAGGGATAATGTGGATTATTTAATAAGCTGAGTCTCAGTGATAAAATTGATGATAAATTCTTTTAAATCATAAAAGATAGTAGATATCATGCTCTACTTGACTCTTCTAATGGATTGCTTGTTCCGCTGCAGTTAAACTTGATGTTTATTATATTTTATCAGTTTAACACTGTTGAAGGCTAACGATAATTTATTCTGCATTATCTTAGTCATAATATTTTTTACTGAGCTAGTTGAGCTCACCCTTTTCTTTCATTGTTCTCTTCAGGAAATGAGAATATAGCTGGGACTAGTCGGGGAACGGAGTGACGGTCCAGTTGTTTGATTAGTAGTCCTCACTATTCTGTGAAATTGTGTGATAATAAATTTATTGAGGATTTATTTTGAGTTTTAATACTTTCTAGACGACAATATTTGTATTGAAACTCACAGCTCATGTTGTATAATTAAGTTTGTATTTGTATTTTGTACCATGTATTTGGTGACTCAGAATGGGTGATGTATACCTATTTTGGGGGCGTCACAACTATCCTGAACCATCACTCCATACCCCGACTAATTCTTGCTATGTTCTCACCTCCTTAGAAGAAAAATAGAACAAAAAGAAAAAGGGTGAGCTTAACTAGCCCAGTAAATAATATTATGACTAAGATAATATACAACAAATCATCATTAGTCTTCAAAAGAAAAAAATTTGATAGAATATAATAGACAAAAAATTACAGATTAACAACTGCAGCGAAAACAATAATTCATTAGAAGAGTTGAGTAAATAATGAAATATACTATTATCTATAAATTTAAAAGTCCATCATCAATATTTTATCCCTGTAATATCAATCAATATACATCTTGAATCAAATATTTATCTTTGCACTGCAAGCCAAAGATATTCATTTGTATCACCCGTTGGTCATGTTCATCTCAACACCTGTTCATCTTTGCACTACGGGCCAAAGATATTCTTTAGGTAATCATTCATCTTTGCACTACAGGCCAAATATATTCATCAAGTATCATCATTAAGGACTGAGGATGATGAAAAATATTTTAGAGAACGAATCCTTTAAGATAAAAGGACAAAGTTTAGAGATTCGTACTTTAGATAATTCAAGTTTAAAAATACTCTATAATAAACCATAATGGAGTAAAATTCAATAATGACGATCAAAACATAGATACAATCAAAGATAGTAACCATACTAAATATCTAGGACGAAAAAGAGAAAATTTTATTTTTTCAGTTAATAGTGTCGTATTTGTGAATAGTGCCGTATACGTAAATAGTAACCCCGACACAAAAAGGTAGAAATTCCATAATAAAATTTATATCAATAATTCGACATAATGATATTGAAAAAAATAATATCATATAAAAAGAAAATAACATCCCTTACCTCAAAATAACAGTATTTCTGATCGAAATATCAGATGTAAAGTCGAAGAAAACTTGCACTGAATAACAACTCTCAAAGTATCTAAATACTCACAAAAATACGCTCGATAATATAGATAGAGAAAACTTATGTTTCTGGTGTGATTTTCAATTCTAACTTAAGCGCCTATTTATAGGATAATGCTAGAACGTCATAGGAGACTAAATAAATAAAATATTATTTTTTTTTCTTCCTACGCCTCCTCCTTTTTAAGCCAGCCATCTTGGAACAAAAATAGCAGCCCACAAGTTAAAAACAAAAGTGGATCCCACCCAATTTTAATAAAAATATTTTATTTTTCAAAATTTTAGTAATTCATAAAAAATAACCCTTTTAGTAGAAAAATACGATTTTTATGTCCATTCCACACGAAATCAAATTCTCTACAACTTTGTAGCTTTATGTTTTTTCAAATTCCAAACAGAAAATATCCGAAATTCACAAACGGATGATTTTTAATACCTCATAAAATTCATAACAAATCATACATTAATTTTTAACGGTTCAAAATTTGTGGACATATACTCAACTTATATATGCCTAACATATCCAAAAATCACAACGATCCAACGGTCGGATTAAAATTATAACTCACGCAATAGAGCTTTAAGAATACTGATTTGATTTTTTATTACCTCCATTCCTACAAAAATGCTGATAAAACACATCAACATTAATCCCTTCATTTATAATCACATAAAATAAATAGTTTCCTATCCATCATTTATGTCCATATAAAATAAATATTTTCTTATCATATAAATCAATAATTAATTATTTACAAATAATATTACAAAATCACAATAATGACAATCAGACCGTTCTCATGAAAGAGGGGGCTTTCCAATAAAGATTTCTGTGACGCCCCCAAAATAGGTATACATCATCCATTCTGAGTCGTCAAATACATGGTACAGAAATAAATACAACTTCATTAATACAATTGTCATGCAAAATACGACAACAGATATACTGTGAGTTTAAATACAAATATTATCTAATAAACAGTATTAAAACTCAAAAAGAGTCCTCATTACAATTATTGATACACTATTTTACAAAAATAGTGAGGACTGCTAAAACAACTATTGTAAGACCCCGACTTTTATTAATAAAGATGAATTTTCTATAAATATCATTTTTTTTAATATTAAGGAGTGAATTTGATATAATGTTATAGTTGTGGGTAATATTTATAAATTTTGTAAAGTATGCTAGTTGTTATATTATATTCGATTGGTCGAAAAATATTCGTTTTAACAGGGAATATTCGTACGATGGCACAATCATTGGTGGACCTCACAACGGAATTATTGTCGGATTGAAAAAATGACAAAAATATCTTTTTATAAAAATAACTGCGAAAGTTTTACCGTTAACTGTTGGAATACCCGGTGTTAAAAGTACAGTAATACGCGTGATTGCATAATAGCACACGGTATTGATTATCGATGTTTATGTAAGAAGTCACTCAGTTATATTAAATTATTGCTACAGTAATTACTGCATAGTATCTCACGTTATTTGATTCAATTATTGTCAATATTTTATATATTATTAAATAAATAATTGAGATGATAAGTTATTCTAATTATTATATGCATAATTAACAATGTCTAGAAAATTCTGTCGAGGAGATGTTTAGTCACCTAATTACGCGCCAATAGGGAGAAATCCTTATTGGAAAGCCCCCTCTTTCTTGGGAACGATCTGGTTGTTAATATTGCAAATTATAATAATATGAATAAATGTTGTTAAAAATATTGAGGTAATTTTTATGAAGTATTTGTTGTAAATTGGCTTATTATATGGACCCTCCAATTACCTATTTTTTAAAATAATCGGTAAAAAATTATTCAGTATATATATATATATTATATATATATATATATATATATATATATATATATATATATATATATAAAGATGTGCATGTTCTTTTTCACCTACATTCTGTTATACTAATTCACTATCTTGCAACTTAGAAAACTAATACTTTTGTGGAATAATATGAAATATTGGACTTTAGTGTATACGGTGGACATCTTTCACCACTTGACAACCAGTGTGACGCCCCCAAAATTAGGTATACATCACCCATCTTGGGTCGTCAGATACATAGTACAGAATACAAATATAACTTATTAATACATCTGTCGTGTACAATACGACAAAACATAAACTGTGAGTTTGAATACAAATATTATCTTCTAGAGAGTATTCATACTCAAAAGGAGTCCTCATTACATTATTAACACACCATTACATAGAATAGTGAGGACTACTAACTAATACTATCATTCGGACCATCACTCCGTACCCCGACTTGTCCCAGCTACGTTCTCATTTCCTGAAGGGAACAGTGAAAGAAAGGGTGAGCTCAACTAGCCCAGTAAGAAATATTATGACTAAGATAATGCAGAATAAATTATCATTAGCCTTCAACAATGTTAAACTGATAAAATATAATAGACATCAAGTTTAACTGTAGTGGAACAAGCAATCCATTAAAAGAGTCAAGTAGAAAATAAACTCTACTATCTTTTATGATTTAAAAAGTTTTTCAACACTGTGATCGCTGGGACTCAGCTTAATAAAATAATCCACATCATCGAATCACCCCTGCACCACGGCCAAGGATATTCGTGTATTCATTAATGGTCATGATCATGCCAACAACTGTCCATCAATGCACTACGGGCCAATGATGACTTTTACCACATCATTTGTAACATTACGGTCATGATTATACCGAATAATCCCTGGTCATAATCATACCAAGTCCATCTATGCACTACAGGCCACAGATGACTTTCAACATTTTATAAACATGAGGATGATGACAATGATATAAGAATTCAATAAAACAAGTTCAAGAATTAATTTATCCAGGAATTA
Source organism: Panax notoginseng (assembly GCA_016801055.1). NCBI lineage: Eukaryota > Viridiplantae > Streptophyta > Magnoliopsida > Apiales > Araliaceae > Panax > Panax notoginseng. The sequence goes on from CM029012.1 coordinate 187,977,178, forward strand.
ACAACGTCCAAATTGTCAACATGATACTGCATTGTGGAGTAAAATTCAAGAATGCTTAGAAGAATATTTTCTTGAAAAGATACTGGATGAAACGCAACTATCAAGGATATTCCACAAATTTCATGGAGTATAGAAGTCAAAACTTAACCAACTGAGTATAATAAAGAATGGAATAACAAAAGAAATCACCATGCATGCGATAGACCGCACATACAGGTTATTCCAACAGAATAATAAATAATGGAACCAGGTCCGGCGTAAACGCACAGACAGGATATTCCGACAGAATAATAAATAATGGAACCAGGTCCGGTGTAAAACACACAGACAGGATGTTCCAACAGAATAATAATAAAAACGGAACCAGGTCCGGTGTAAAACACACAGGCAGGATGTTCCAACAGAATAATAAACGGAACCAGGTCCGGTGTAAAACACACAGACAGGATGTTCCAACAGAATAATAGAAGAATGTCACCAAGTATAGGGTAGACCGCGTATACTGGTTATTCCAACAGAATAATAACGAATGGAATAACAGAAGTTCTCTTCATGAATATAAAAGAAATAATATTCCCTACCTTAAAAGAACTGGATATTGGAAAAGTGATGTAGCAGAATACTTTTATTCTCTCTCTCTTATTCTCTCTATACTTTCTCTCTCTCTATAGCTTGAATGAATTCGTGAAAAATAATGAAGCCCTAGGCCTCTATTTATAGAAAAACTGAGGGTGGCTCTTGGTCTTAACGAAGGGTCAAATGACTCTTGGTCTTAACGAAGGGTCAAATGACTCTTGGTAATATTGAAGGGACAACTACTATTGACGAAAGTAATTACTATTGACCAAGGTAAATACTATTGACGAAGGTAATTACTATTGACCAAGGTAAATACTATTGACCAAGGTAAATACTATTGACGAAGGTAATTACTATTGACCAAGGTAAATACTATTGACGACGGTAATTACTATTGACGACGGTAATTACTATTGACGAAGAGACTCTTAGATGGTGACATATGGCCCCCCATAAAATAACCAAACTTATCACAACGTCTCAATTATTGATTTAATAATATAACATATTATACAGACGATACTATGACAATAATTTAAGAGATATGATGCAGCAATTACTGTAACAATAATTGAGTATAGCTGAGTGACTTCTCACGTAAGCATCAATAATCAATACCGTGTGCTACTATGCAACCACGCGTATTACTGTACTTTTACTACCGAGTAGTTCAACAGTTTTAACGGTTTTAACGGTAACACCTCAGCTGTTATTTTTATAGAAAGATAATTCTGTCGTTTTCTCAATCCGACAATAATTCCGTTGTGGGGTCCACCAATGATTGTGCCGTCGTACGAATATTCCCCGACAAAAAGAATATTCTCCGACCAAACGAATATTTTATAACAACTTGCTTACTTTGCAAAATTTATAAATATTACCCACAACTATAACATTATATCAAATTAACTCCATAATATTCAAAAATGATATTTATAGAAAATTCATCTTTATTTATAAAAGTTGGGGTCTTACAACCAGTCATTTGATAATTGCATGTGGTGATTTTTACTAAAGTGTTTTTGCTATTATTTTAGGCTAATGATTTAGAATTGGCCCAGACTTGTAGTAATCCTGCTATTTTTGTTTTTGGATTTTTTAGAGCTTTTATTTTGGTGGGGGTACTGATGTTATATATATATATATGCTAAATGTTTTGGTGGGGGGAGGGGGATTCACGGGACAAAGAAAAAGAAATGGATGGCTTGGAAATTTGCGTCCGTGATTTCTAGGAACTGTGCAGTCCGTGAAAAATTATAAATAGTATCCTTTCTATTCTCCTATAAGTAGGATGCTTAGTTATAATTGAAAATCACACCAGAATCAAAGAATTCTTCTTCTATAATCTTGAGCGTATTTCTTTAGAGTTTTAGAAAGATTTGAGCTTAGAAAGCAGTGGAAGTTTTCATCAAGAATATCCCCGCTATCCAGTTAGAATACTCTTCTTTTCAAGGTAAGAGATGTTATTTTTTCAATATTCGCCTGAAATAATATTTTATTCCATACTCTGTAGTATGTAAGTAATATTATTTCGTTTCAGATTTCGAATTCTATACTCGTTTTGTTAAAATTTTTGTTTCTATACTCCGTAAAATTAGTTGAATATCCTTAATATATGCGCTTCATCCAGTATCTTTTCATGAAAATATTATTCTGAGCATTCTTGATAAGTTTTAACTTTTTCATGTTGGAGTACTATTCACGGAGTTACTATTCCCGAAGTACTATTCACGGGATACTATTCATTCGAGTACTATTCACCCGAAGTACTATTCATGATAAAAATTGGTTCGTTTTCGGTCTAAATTATTTTTGGTATAATATTATTCTTGAATTTTACTCCACAAAACAGTATCATGTTGACAATTTGGACGTTATTGATTTCTGGATAAATTAAATTATAAATATTTAAAAATCTATCCTTGAACTTGTTGTATTAAATTCTTATATTATTGTCATCATCCTCATGTTTATATTATGTTTAAAGTCATCTGTGGCCTGTAGTGCATAGATGGACTTAGTATGATTATGACCAGGGATTATTCGGTATAATCATGACCGTAATGTTACAAATGATGTGGTAAAAATCTTCATTGGCCCGTAGTGCATTGATAGACAGTTGTTGGCATCATCATGACCATTGATGAAAAAACGAATATCCTTGGCCCATAGTGCATGGATAAATTGTGGTCATGATACTAATTAATATCATTGACCGTAGTGCAGGGATAATGTGGATTATTTAATAAGCTGAGTCTCAGTGATAAAATTGATGATAAATTCTTTTAAATCATAAAAGATAGTAGATATCATGCTCTACTTGACTCTTCTAATGGATTGCTTGTTCCGCTGCAGTTAAACTTGATGTTTAGTATATTTTATCAGTTTAACACTGTTGAAGGCTAACGATAATTTATTCTGCATTATCTTAGTCATAATATTTTTTACTGAGCTAGTTGAGCTCGCCCTTTTCTTTCATTGTTTTATTCAGGAAATGAGAATATAGCTAGGACTAGTCGGGGAACGGAGTGACGGTCCAGTTGTTTGATTAGTAGTCCTCACTATTATGTGAAATTGTGTGATAATAAATATATTGAGGACTTATTTTGAGTTTAATACTTTCTAGACGACAATATTTGTATTGAAACTCACAGCTCATGTTGTATAATTAAGTTTGTATTTGTATTTTGTACCATGTATTTGGTGACTCAGAATGGGTGATGTATACCTATTTTGGGGGCGTCACAACTATCCTGAACCATCACTCCATACCCCGACTAATTCTTGCTATGTTCTCACCTCCTTAGAAGAAAAATGGAACAAAAAGAAAAAGGGTGAGCTTAACTAGCCCAGTAAATAATATTATGACTAAGATAATATACAACAAATCATCATTAGTCTTCAAAAGAAAAAAATTTGATAGAATATAATAGACAAAAAATTACAGATTAACAACTGCAGCGAAAACAATAATTCATTAGAAGAGTTGAGTAAATAATGAAATATACTATTATCTATAAATTTAAAAGTCCATCATCAATATTTTATCCCTGTAATATCAATCAATATACATCTTGAATCAAATATTTATCTTTGCACTGCAAGCCAAAGATATTCATTTGTATCACCCGTTGGTCATGTTCATCTCAACACCTGTTCATCTTTGCACTACGGGCCAAAGATATTCTTTAGGTAATCATTCATCTTTGCACTACAGGCCAAATATATTCATCAAGTATCATCATTAAGGACTGAGGATGATGAAAAATATTTTAGAGAACGAATCCTTTAAGATAAAAGGACAAAGTTTAGAGATTCGTACTTTAGATAATTCAAGTTTAAAAATACTCTATAATAAACCATAATGGAGTAAAATTCAATAATGGCGATCAAAACATAGATACAATCAAAGATAGTAACCATACTAAATATCTAGGACGAAAAAGAGAAAATTTTATTTTTTTAGTTAATAGTGTCGTATTTGTGAATAGTGCCGTATACGTAAATAGTAACCCCGACACAAAAAGGTAAAAATTTCATAATAAAATTTATATCAATAATTCGACATAATGATATTAAAAAAAATAATATCATATAAAAAGAAAATAACATCCCTTACCTCAAAATAACAGTATTTTTGATCGAAATATCGGATGTAAAGTCGAAGAAAACTTGCACTGAATAATAACTCTCAAAGTATCTAAATACTCACAAAAATACGCTCGATAATATAGAGAGAGAAAACTTATGTTTCTGGTGTGATTTTCAATTCTGACTTAAGCGCCTATTTATAGGAAAATGTTATAACGCTATATGAGACTAAAATAATAAAATATTATTATTTATTTTCTTTTCTTCTACGCCATCCTTTTTGAATCAGCCAGCATGCCAATTCTGAAAAAAAATTACAGCCCACATATTTCCAAACAAAAGTGGGTCCCACCCGATTTTTAATAAAAATATTTTAATTTTCGAAACTTCAATAATTCATAATAAATAGCTCTTTTATCAAAAAATTCCAAATCTCTTATCTTTTTCATAGAAAATTTAATTCTCTACAACTTTTTAGAAGAAAGTTTTTCTAAATTTCAAACAGAAAATGTCCGAAATTCACATACGAATATTTTTCAACACCTCTTAAAATTCATAACAAATCACGTTAATTTTTAACGGTTCAAAATTTGTGAATATATACTCAACTTATATATGTATAACATATTTAAAAATCACAACGATCCAACGGACGAATTAAAATTATAACTCACGCAATAGAGTTTTAAGAACACTGTTTTGATTTTTAAAACCTCAATTCCGACAAAATACTGATAAAACATCTAAAAATTAAATCCTTCATTTATATCCACATAAAAATATATTTTCTTTATCATATAAATTCAAAATTAATTATTCACAAATAATATTACAGAATCACAATTATGACAACCAGGTCGTTCTCAGGAAAGAGGGGGCTTTCCGGTAAGAATTTATCCTTACTGGCGCGTAATTAGGTGACCAAACATCTCCTTACACAGAACTTCCTTAGACATTGTCAATAATACTATCTAATAATATTATTCAAATAATATGAATTATTGATCTGATAATGGAGATACTGTGCAATGACAATTATTGAAACAACAATAATATAAAATATCAACGCAGCAATTATTGAATCAATAAAATAAAATATTAAACAGTAATTACTGTAACAATTATTGAGTAGTGTCTTATTACGTAAGGATCAATAATTCATCAATACTGTGCAATACCGTGTGCTACTGTGCAACCACGCGTATTGCTGTATTTTAAGCACCGGGTATTCCAACAGTGTTAACGGTAACAACTACGCCGTTATTTATAAAAACTCAAACTTGTCGTTTTTTCATCCGACTGTTTTCCGTTATGGGGCCCACAAATGACTACGCCGTCGTACGAATATTCCTCGACAGCAGAATATTCCACGACCAAACGAATATTCCCCGACAAAATGAATATTTTATAACCACTTGCTTATTTGGTAAAATTTACATATTTTACCCATAACCAAAGTATTGTATCAAATTAAGACCCTATTATTCAAAATAATAATTAGAGAAAATTTAATTTTATTTATAATAAGTTGGGGTCTTACAATTTCTTCTTACTGATGCGCAATTAGGTGACCAAACCTCTCATTGACATAACTTTTTAAACATTGCCAATAATGTTATCTAATAATATTATTCAAATAATATGAATTATTGATCAGTTAATTGAACATACTGTGCAGTGACAATTATTGAAACAACAATAATATAAAATATCAACGCAATAATTATTGAACCAATAAAATAAAATATTGAACAGTAATTACTGTAACAATTATTCAGTAGTGCCTTTTTACGTAAGAATCAATAATTCAACAATACTGTGCAATACCGTGTGCTATTGTGCAACAACGCGTATTACTGTATTTTAACCACCAGATATTCCAACAGTGCTAATGGTAACGATTATACCGTTATTTATAAAAACTCAAATTTGTCGTTTTTCTTCATCCGACAGTTATTATGTTATGGGGCCCACAAATGGCTGCGCCGTCGTACGAATATTTCCCGACAAAAAGAATATTCCACGACCAAACGAATATTTCCCGACAACATGAATATTTTATAACCACTTGCTTATTTTATAAAATTTATAAATATTACCCATAACTATAATATTATATCAAATTTACTCCTTAATATTCAAAAATGATATTTATAGAAAATTCATATTTATTCATAAAAGTTGGGGTCCTACAAAATAGTCTTATAATGACCAATGTAGTGTATGATATTAACTTTGAATAATTTAATATTACCACCATTACAAAAATACATATACATTTTGACTTTTTAAAGTCAATTCGCGAAATTCTAAAACTCAAATTGATATAAGTTCGTTCAAGTTATAAAAATAACAAAGATAATAATTAGTACTCCCTCCGTCCCATGATAAAATTCTTGGTGGACTTTTCACGCATATTAATAAAATGAATGAAATGATAAAATTACCCATAATAATGTCATTAAATATGGAGAGAGAATTAGAATAAGAAAAGTATGAGATATTTAATGTTACGGGTATAATAGAAAAATATGTGTAAAAGTTTAGTTGTAAAAAAAAAATAGACATTTAACACGGAACTACCCAAAATAGTAATAAAGTTTTTTTATCATGGGATGGAAGGAGTAGTATTTTATAGTTAGTTTACAATTGTTATATTTGTTGTATTAAAACTAAATAACTTCATATTAATTTTGAATTTTAAGATTTTATAAATTGACTTTAAAAAATTAAAGTATATGTCTAATTTAAAAACGGAGATAGTATTTTACAATCTAAACTTTAAAAATTGTATTAAACACCATTAAATTTTACTCTTTTTCTGTTTGACCCTTGAAAATTTAGTGAGGTCAATTGCCCCCTGCCCCTAAGTTAGATCCGCCCCTAAAATATTAAGGTTGTAAAATGAGTAAATAGTCTGGTATCAATTCGTACTCACTCGACTAAAAGTTTTATTAAAATTCGACTCGAAATATAAATAATTCAAATATGAACAAATTTTAAATTTTGATAAAGTACTTGAACTTCATGAAATTACAATTTTCTATTGATACTCGAATTATATTCGTTTAAAAAGTTCAAACTGTTCGGGCTTGATTCGATAACTAAACGAGTTTTAATCAAACCTTATTTTATACTCAATAAATTTTGTCAACAAAATTTGAGTAACTCAATACTCGACTCGGTTCATTAATTTACACCATTATTGAAAATGGTATAATATTTAATTTTAAAAACTTAACTTCTTTTTTTTATTAACTTACAAACGCCACGTTAAATGGGTGTGAATGAGTTAAGATTTAAGCTAATTAAGACGATTTATTTATAAATTTTAAAATCTGAATGGGATTAAATAGAATTGAGCAATTCTTTTAAAAAAAGTAACTGAATATGTCTGAACTTCGGTTTTTTTTACCGAAATAACCATCTATCTCCATTTTGATCATCTGTCACCGCACACCCAATACATGCAAACAAACTCACATTCATCTTCAAACCCCTATATTCACCACCATTGATAAAAAAAAAACTTATATACCCAAAATAACAACCCAGATCTATATTTATACTATTACTAAATTACAAAAATAAAAAGAAAAAAAGAATCAAACCAAAACAAAACCATGTATCATCTCATCCAACAACTAACAATAACCATATTATGAAGAAAAAAAGAAAAGAAAATGGGTTCTTTTGATTTGAAACTTTTTCATTTTACATTTCTCATGTTTATCATCTCTGTTAAAAATGAAAAAGTATGGGATACTGAAGAGACGAAGACGAGGGACGAGGGACAGGGGATGGGGGTGGGAACAAGAACGGACAACTGAAAGGGGGACGAGGGACAGGGGATGGGGGTAGGAACAAGAACGGATAACTGAAAGGGGGACTAGGACGAAAAGGGGAAAGGAGGGGATTATTACATAGGATTTTATATTTATTTTAGGTTAAATTTTGTTAAGTTTTTATTTTTTTAATTATTAATGTTTTTTTAATTATTGTTTTGTTTTATTTAATTGTTAATTTATTTTGTTTAATTGTTGTGTTGATAACTTATTATTCTTTATTACTATTATACATTTTTATTTACATAAAATGATAAAAGAAAATTTGTAGAATGACTCATTTATAAATTTGTTAATTGAATTTATTTGAATTATTCAATACTTTATTTGATAATTTGTTTTAACTATTTATTTTTATCAGTTGTACAATGAATATTATATTTATTATTTTAGTACGTTCAGACAAAATTATATAATTGCCCATCACAGTTTTAAACTATGGGTAACATAATAAACGATTGTTATTCATATGTTTGAGACATAAGAATTATCAAACAATTTTTTTAATTTAGTATTCAGCTTCATTCATAACCATTTTATAATTTTTTATCAAATAACCCCTAACTATAAACTTATCATTTTTACACTTGTATAATATTTTTACAATTAAAACCCGAATAATTAGAAAAAGAAATATTTATTTTATTCTAGTTATGAAGTCATTATTATTCAATATATCTCAATTTTAACGAGAACCGCTATTTGTATAGTTTCATAGTTTTTTTTTTCATCTCTCTCTCTCTCTCTCTCTTCGTGTTAAGTTAGTAGCACTTCTAAAAATTATTACTTTTATGTAAATATAATATTAACAATAACTTCAAGGTTTCCTTGGACAAGTTTTCTTATGAACTTGTTTTTTGAAAAGTACATCCCCTTATAGGGCAAGAAAAGTTTTTTTTTTAATTGTTAAAAGGTCACTCTACATTTCTCTTTGTTCATTTTTTTTAATTTTTAATTTTTAATATTTCTATGTTTATCTTTGTTTGTAGGTGGATAGATTGTAATAATTAAAATTTTCATATCTTTTAATTTTTAATGTTTAATATTTCTATGTTTATCTTTGTTTGTATGTATTATCATATCTCTTTCAAGTTAGTCAATTTTTTCATTGTTCGAAAAATCTAGAAAAAGTTAAATAATTTGCGAACTTTTATTATCATATCACAAGATTATTGTTAAGTCAAATTTGTAATGAATGTTGAAGTTTGTTATGTTTATAGTTCTCCAAAGGAGCTCTTTTATCATGTTCTATATATGTTTTTGCTTTTATATAAATACTCTTGTTAATATTTTGCTTAATTGCACGAGACGTTAATTTTTAAAATATAAAATGTGAAGGCAACGGAGTTATTGATATTTTATAGGGCAAAAGGATCATGTAAATAATGGTATTTTTTTAATAAAAAAAAAAGTCACTTTAAAAATTTAAAAGACATAACTTATCTAGATTATGTAATTCTTATTTAACTAATTATGTGTTTATAAAATATATATCTTTTAATTTTCAGAAAGAATCTTTTATTATATAAACAAGACAATACAAGAAGGCAATACAAACTAATGGATCCGGTTAGTATGGAGTTATTTTTTTGGTAAGTTGGTCAATTGGCCGATAGAATACTGACACACATATAATATCGCCTGCGTGTCAGTATTCTATTGATCAATTGACCAATTTACCTCAAAATAAACTTCATCCTAACCACTTCCCAAACTAATAAAATCGAGGTACAAACATATACCATTAAAATACGCTTAGAATGTATCAAATAATGAGATTCAGGAGGCTTATTGTAAATATTAAAATTGGGACACCCACTCAAAGAAATAGGAAAAGTATAAGGGACTAAAGTGTTAATATGCCTAAAAAGAATAATAGAATATGCTTTAATTATTCGACTGGTTATGCTTTAATTATATACCTATAAGAAGTACTAGTACTTATTTAGTCCACTGTGTAAATAATAATCTAACTAAAAATGTAAAAAATAATGTGTTAATAAATGATCAAGAATAAATAAAAAATAAAGCGTAATAAGCGTGTCACAGCCGTCTATGAGACGCATGCGACATTACGATTTCTTAACCGCCCACGGCCACGCACGCCTAAAAATCTCAGTTTGGGTAAGAGTCTCACGTGCATCGCACCTGAGCTCAATTGTAATATCATTGACCTATTGGGGGCGGCCGATGCGGTAGTTTCTCGCTATCGTCTCTTCTATAAATAGTAACTCCTCATGGCGCATACAGTTGTTTGTACTGTAATTGGATCCTAAAGGTTTCTCTCTCACCCCTCTTTCTCTATATTTGCGCGTGTTTGTTCATGTTGTAGATCTGACATGTTTGGTCGATTGTTATTTTTTCTGATTTGAATTCTGTTGTTTTTTTTGTGAAGGGTGTTTTTGATTAGATTCAAGATTAGTGCGTGATTAACACATATACGTATAGGAAGAGAGATGGGTAGTTCAGGATTTTCATGGAAATTGGCGGATCACCCAAAGCTCCCAAAGGGGAAGATCGTGGCTATGGTGGTTTTGGATGGGTGGGGTGAAGCCAAACCCAATCAGTATAACTGCATCTCTGTTGCCGATACACCCACTATGGATTCTCTGAAAAAGGTGTACTTCTCTTTCTCAAATCTCATTTTAGCACGTTCGGTAACGACTTATTTAAAAATGACTTAAAATTAAAATAGAAGTTATTTTAAGTTGGGACTTATAAGTTGTTTTAAGTTGGGGATTTACAAGTAAAAGCTAACGGCATCAATTTGACTTATAAGTCAGAAATTAAGCTCAAATAAGTTATGAAGATATTCGGTTAGAATTTAAAATGTAAAGATTAGTAAAAAAATACAAAAAGGGGGGATAGAAGAGGCATACAATAGACATTACATTTGGTCAAATAAAGACATTACATTTGGTCAAATAAATTTATTTTAAAATAACTTACAAGTCATTTCAAAATAAGTTACAAATATTTGCTTTTTTTTTTTTTTTACTTAAAAATCAACTTATAAATAGAAAAATAAGTCATTTCCAAACAGTGGAATAGTGGCAAATGACGTATAAGTTGGCAAACGAACTTATAAGTCACTGCCGAACATGCTCTAAAATAAGTTTGATGTTAGTTTTCTTGTTTTGGGACTGTTGGGGAGGTTATACTCGGCTTGATTGATATTTGATATGTGTATTGTTTTGAAAGGGTGCACCTGAAAAATGGAGATTGGTGAGGGCTCATGGAACTGCAGTGGGACTTCCAACAGAAGATGACATGGGCAACAGTGAAGTTGGTCACAATGCCCTTGGTGCTGGACGGATATTTGCTCAAGGGTTAACTTCTTTTCTTTCCTTTTGTGTTCTTTAATGTTATGTACTTATTGAAAGATATTAGGTGTTCACATCAGCATGTTAGGTTTAGAAAATTAGACTCAAGTAATCAGAAATTCGGAATCAAGACCTGTTTTACACTAGTGAATTTGATGCAGCTGAGTCTAAAGTTTAGTAGTGGTTGTACGAATTGCAAACATTGTTCTATATATAAAAGTTTAGGAGTCAGCTGCTTTCCATGAAGTAGATTCTCTTTTTGTATCCGTCAAGTTCTCAGGTTTGTTAAGGGAATCCATGTATGATTCCATAGCAGTTTCTGGATGTAACTTCTAAGATATGGTGGTTATGTAATACAGTTTCGAATGCAAGTATTTTTGGCCTTCAAACTTCTTCTTTCACATACTATTTGTAATAAAGTAAGAAACAATTCAAATGACTCTGTGGAAGTTAACTTTTCATTTTATATGCTTCATGCTTTAATTGAATTCCCAGCACTCTGCATTCGGGGAAACCAGTGGGTACGGATCAGATATATCTTTTATTGCAAAATTACATTTTAACACAGATCATGAGTTACTAACTTTGGAATGGATTTGTTCCTGTGTAGTGCAAAACTTTGTGACCTTGCTCTTGAGTCTGGAAAAATCTATGATGGTGAGGGTTTTAAGTACATCAAGGAATCTTTTGAAAGTGGCACATTGCACCTCATTGGGTTATTGAGTGATGGTGGTGTCCACTCCAGGATTGACCAAGTGCAGGTAAAATATGTAATTCAGGTTTATTGTGATATTATTTCATGTTGGCTTGACTTTTCCTTGGTAAAATATCAAATATGTTATTAAAGTAATTAGTGGAATACCTTTTTTCTTGTGGCTGCAGTTGTTACTTAAAGGTGCTAGTGAGCGTGGTGCCAAAAGAATCCGCCTTCATGTTCTTACCGATGGTCGTGATGTCTTGGATGGTTCTAGTGTAGGCTTTGTGGAAACTCTTGAGAACGATCTCTCAAATTTACGTGAAAAAGGTATTGATGCGCAGATTGCATCAGGTGGTGGTCGCATGTATGTTACGATGGATCGATACGAGGTAATATACTGTGATAAAATATAGTTATTTTTATCAGACTCTTAGGGTTATCCTTGGCCTATAACAAATATAAATACAAATACTGATGCTCTAATGATAGCAAAGTACATGTATAACTTCATATTGATGCCTATTTATCAAGCTAATACAGTCCTCTCACGGAATGTATAGTAAAACAGTTTATCTCTAGTTGTAAAGATCAATAAATGGAAGAGAGAAAATAATGTAAAAGATGAACTCTCAGAATGTATTCATTCTTTATTAACTACATATGAAAGAAATTGTAGAGTATTTATAGTGCACTATTACATCAGTTCTTTTTAGGTACTAGACATGACCTATTATTACATAACTACCACTAAGACTACTAGTCCTGCACTATTCCACAGAGTGCCAGCTGTCAATGAACTCATCACCACATCTCTTGAATAGGTAAAACGACTTGTATACTTGAGGCATTTTTGGAATGACATACCAAGGCAGTGAGTTGGCTTAGTTGTAGTATAGGCACCATTTACAGTTGCTATGGCTTTGGTGCTGCTACTATCTTCAATTGTAGTGTAAAAGATCTGCATGGACTGATTGAGGAGTCATTGTCAAATGTCAAGCAAAGTGTTACTGTTAAAGATGTCAAAAGGCTCGCAGCTATCCTTTTGGTCAATTGATTTGGATTGTTAGATTCTTAAACTTTTCTTTTGGAATGACTTTTCAAATAATAATCGTTATGATGCTGTTGAGTTTATACTTGTTGTGTTGTGAAGTTAGCATTTGTTGACCTTTAATGATCCCCTACCCATCCTTATTGTACAAAACAAGTCTGCCATTTATAATCAACCTGGACACGATAAAAAGATAAATAATAATATATTTCTCTGCTCAAAACACCAAAGTCCTATGCTCTGCCAATGCATTCACAACAATTTATTGGTACGTTACATTATTGCTTGTATTGTCTATGATCTGAATCAGGCATGTTACCAATCGTGGAACACAGGTGGAAGTCCTAAACATCAATTTTTTGGTTCTATTCATAGGTGTGCCACTTGGTGTGATTTCATCTTTCCAGCAAAAGTGGAACTGAATCTATTAGTGATGTCTCTTTTGCAGAATGACTGGGATGTCGTCAAACGAGGATGGGATGCACAAGTTCTAGGTGAAGCACCACACAAGTTTAAGAATGCCCTTGAAGCTGTCAAGACTTTAAGGGCTGAACCCAAGGCCAATGATCAATACTTACCTCCATTTGTTATTGTTGATGATAATGGAAAGGCTGTTGGGCCTATAGTGGATGGAGATGCTGTGGTGACTTTTAACTTTAGAGCAGATCGTATGGTTATGGCCGCTAAGGCTTTTGAATATGAGAGCTTTGATAAATTTGACCGAGTTCGAGTTCCTAAAATTCGTTATGCTGGGATGCTTCAATATGATGGGGAGTTGAAGCTTCCAAGTCGCTACCTCGTTTCTCCACCAGAGATAGAGAGAACATCTGGCGAATACTTGACACATAATGGTGTTCGTACATTTGCATGCAGGTTGGTTGCCCAAAAAAGCATATTTTGTTATTTTTGTTCATTATAAAATGCTAAATGAGCTGTAGTATACTTTGTCTTTCTGTAAGATGTATATTGTATAATTTTTTTAATCTTACTTCGACTCTTTTGAATTTCGAATTTAAGCATTTAGACCAAAATTAAGAAAATGTCTTGGAAAGAATGAAATAGTGTATACTAGAACTGGTTCTTTGCTTTGGATCCATGACCAACTACTTTCACAACATTACTCTGCGTTGGGTTATTTCCCATTACATCGTAGGCCATCTTAGCATAAGCTAACATGTTAATTTTGTTATACAGTGAGACTGTCAAATTTGGTCATGTAACCTTTTTCTGGAACGGAAACCGCTCTGGATATTTTAACTCAGAGATGGAAGAATATGTGGAAGTTCCAAGTGACAGTGGGATTACCTTCAATGTCAAACCAAACATGAAGGCCGTGGAGATTGCTGAGAAGGCTAGGGATGCTATCCTTAGCCGTAAATTCCACCAGGTAACCCTTTAGACTTTGGTTGTCATTGCTTGCAAGGAATGTTGTTTGACTGAAAAATGGTTCAGTTTGGTGAAATATTTAGTTTTCATGATATTCGCTCCTATAGGTACGTGTTAACCTACCAAATAGCGACATGGTGGGGCATACTGGTGACATTAAAGCAACAATAGTGGCTTGCAAAGCTGCCGATGAAGCTGTCAAGGTATGATAGTTCCAGAAATATAATCGTGCTCTGGACTTGTTGAGTAATTGCAGTTTGACAATCATATGATATGTTCAATACTTATATGGTTTCATTATAGAAAGTTTTGTTTGTGCATCAAGTTCAGCTAACTGGACCTGGTGAGACTGTTATACATTCATGGGAAGACACTAGAAAGCATTTGGGAGAAGGAAACAAAGTATTACGAATTTTGTTCATGAAAACTTGAACATGCCTTTGCTAAAATTGACGCAGTGGTGTAGTATAATGTTGTTTTGAAAGGAATGCCAATGCAAAACCTAATGTGTGTGGATTGACCATGCCCTGTACCTTTTACTGATCCCTAACATCTTGGTATCAATTCTTACTGTTTTGTCAATGTACGAGTTGAAATAAGCTGGTGTCTTAATTATATTGGAAGAACACCATAATTAGTCAAATAAAATAATGAATAATGTTGTGCAGTGGGAAGAGCTTGATGACTACTCAGCTCAGTAAACTGTTATATGAACTACTTGTATTGCTAAAGATATTATGTATATATTCATTATTTGCCATTTTTTTATACGTTGGGCATTCTTTTTAGGATGCATGATGAAGAAACACGAAAGAGTACAAACATTTCCCCAGACTACCTTATTTAGCTTTCATTCTCTTTTTCCCTTTTCTTTTCTTTTCTTCTATTCATTTTGTTCTTTAAGAAAAAGAAAAGTATTTTCTTAGCTTGATGTTAGACCAGGTCTGGCTGCAGTACTGACAGTATTACGTGTCTAATTGTGCAAGATGATCCTTGATGCAATTGAGCAAGTGGGTGGAATCTATGTTGTCACTGCAGATCATGGGAATGCTGAGGACATGGTGAAGAGAAACAAGAAGGGGGAGCCACTTCTGGACAAAAACGGCAACATTCAAATACTTACTTCTCACACTCTTGAACCTGTAAGTATATTTTGCGCTCTTTATATAGATGCGCTGATATCAATTATGTTTTCTGCTCTTCATATTAGAACAAGGTACTCCCTCCGGGATAAAAAACTCGAAGAAAATCATTATTATTATTATTATTATTATTATTATTATTATTATCAAAAGGAAGATTAATGACAATGGGAACCTCAGACGCCTACTTGGCACAAAGAAAGAGGATAACATTTATATGGGTAATTAATTTTCCATCAATTGGCTTATTTATAGTTTTCCCTTCATATTGAAGTAACAACTAATATATTATTTTTTTTTGCTAAATAATGGCTAATATATTAGTCTTTGCTCTTTGGAAAATTACATATTGTGAATATGAGAGCAATGGTTTTCTTTATATCATGAATCCATTTGTTGGCCTTTCCCCTAGAAAATCCGAATTATTCTATTGTTTGGCCATTTTTCCTGTGGGGTAGTAAGCATACTGTGAATTTGTTGGTTATTGATAGTCTTTTGGTGTATTGCGTGGATGTTTTTGTGTAGGTACCGATTGCAATTGGTGGTCCTGGGCTGTTACCTGGTGTCAGATACCGCGAGGATGTCCCTGATGGTGGGCTTGCCAATGTGGCTGCAACTGTGATGAATCTACATGGGTTCGTTGCTCCTAGTGATTATGAGACAACCCTAATTGAGGTCATTGATAATTAGGTTATCATTGCGAAATCTGAACTGTTTTAAAACCTTTTTGTCTAAAGTGAGAATTGACAAAACCAATGTATTTTTATGTTGGGTGGTATCCAGTAGCTGTAGGTAGCTGCAGGTTCTGACCTAAATCCCACCAGTTTTCCTTCCCTAATAAACCAGATACCTGATACCACCCAACAATCCATGTTGAGTAGCGTGTTAAAAATTTGAGTTCATTTGCAACTGTTGTGAATTTTCAATTTTGGGAAAATAATGAAATGGTTGATTATACAGTATATTTTGTAATGGCCAAATAAGGAAAAAAATGTACTATATTTCTAAAACAGAACTAATAAAAGGTTTTATTATTAGTAGCAGGATTATTACTCTTGCCAAAATTCTTTCGGTCAAGTGATTTTTTTGACCACCTTTGACTTGTGAGCCACAGGTTGTATGCCAATTTGCATGTTCTTCATCCCAAATCACGCCTCTTATTTTTCAGTTCATCAAATGTAATTTTGAATTCATTAACATTTAGGCGTCCAGTCATATTCATATATTTAGTTGATGTTGAGCATCTATTGATATTTAGGTATGATGAAGAAGTCTGTATTTTAGATATTGATTTGGTTGTTTGGTAGTGGATTTTAGTATCTTTGGGGCTGGGAGTTTGTCAAAGTTTTGGTTCCTATGTCGGTGGTAATTGGAGTCTTGAGTCATCAATAATGCAAATATTATTTAATGTGATGTCTTATGACCCTGATACACCTTTCAAATACTTTTATCTGTAACTATAAGACTTGCCTTGAATTTGACTAGGCACCTAAGTTTACTCCCAACCGGAATTAGTCCCCTAGCATCGATTTATGAAAGTTTTGAAGCTTTATAATATGTTTGAAATGATTTGTTTTGCATGTAAAATGTTTCCACTACATGCTAGTGTAAATTACTAATATTTTTATATTAGGATTGGACATTGAACCGAAAAAGTTATGGATTAATGCTTTTGTTGGAGACAAGTTTGAATAGTTTTGTAGTTTCGTTGATTTAGCATGTTACTTGATTAAATGGGAGTTTGAGACCAACTTAACATGTCCTGGAGTTGAAAATGCGACTAAATTTTACTAGTAGTTTATTAAGCATGAGTCCAACTAAATATCTTTAAGGAGCTCAAAAATGTGATTAAATTTTACTATTTTATCAATCTCAAGCCTAAGAAATAAAAAATTGTTATCAAACATTACTCTTTTATCCAGTCTCGAACGAGCAAGGGAGTAGGTTGGTTAGTTTCACAGCCTTACGAAAGAGCTTATTTTATGTTAATTCCATAATATGGTAGGTACAGGCAGATAAATTGATCTTCTGATAATAATGCTAGCACTTGTATGCAAAGAAATATTAAATTATCCACATTAGATTCCTCCAATCGATTGCTTGAGCGTCTCTAAGACTTGGGGTAAAATGTTTAGACAACTTGACCAAACAACATAAGCTTAATTAAGCTGATTTACTCGCAAAATCACAGTTCACCTTAAGCAACACTGAAAGAATTTGCAGCACTCTCGACAAATTTCCTTGCTCCTTTAAACCATCTCTTGTCTCCAGCTTGAGCCTTGCATATATAGAGCTTACCGCCTGAAACTGTGGCCGTAATAAGTTGGTGTTTGCCGCCTTCATCTCCATCTGCAGTCCTTGTCAACACAGACAAGTAGTAGTACTGTTTCCCACCGATCACTGGAGTTGAGGTCTCCAATATATTTGCTGTTGCCACTGCATCTGGTTCAAAGCCGCCCTGAAGAGTTCCATTTCATTTTCCATATATAAGCATACAAGTTTTCAAGCACTATAGAATTTAGAAGCATTTTTAATTTGTTATGTTCAAGAAAAGTTAAAAACATGTTGGAGCATCCATGATAGTATGAGAGTGGATGGTAAGCAGCTTATATTCTGCATTCACCATATTTGTTTAAAATTCTTTTGAAGCAGCCTTTTAGTATCTTTTACTTGTCCATTCTTTTCTTTATATACAAGATCATTCACATTTTTCTCTATGTTATTAAGTTGGAGGAGTAGTTCTGCTTCCATTTATTTAAATTGTATATGGCGCAATCCTCTCCATTCTTCAACTCTTTTTGGGGAACTTTGATCTTTTCATTAATTTTTACTCTTTTTTTTTTTTTTATATATGTAGTCTAGTTAACTAAGATCAGGTATGCTTTTGAGCAGTCATTCTTTATGAAAATGCAGCCTCGTAGTTTAGCTGATTACCTCTGAAGCAGTTTTGCCAGAGTAGGATTGTTTTCCTAGTAAATAGTCCACCTGAAAGCCAGAGATGAACAAACTTTGTTATTTAACATTACTTTACACTTGTTGGATCCACAGAAGGCAAAAATTGAGGCATTAGAAATAGAATAGTTTAGTCTTTGAAGGAAATCTGAAATATGATGAGATGAACGAGGGATAAAAGATTACTGTAGATAGGAAGTTTTCAGGGGAACCATAGTCGGTGATGGACTTCTTATCGGTAGGAGTAACCATGACAGCGACATTGGTGGTGGTGTCAAAGTTGTCTTCGTATCTAAGAACCTGACCGGGGTACTCCACTTCCTTGCTTGGGTTCCATTTTGAAGGAAGCAACAGTTTGAAACTTTTTCCATCATAAGGCAGGAAGTCTGTGTTTGTCTTTGGCTTTCCAAAAACATTTGCTGCCATCAATTATCAGTTCAGTTGAAAATTTTGGATCCATTTTTTCTCCTAACTACCATAACCTTTCCATAGCAGAGCATTACTACAGTTTAGAGATAAAACATGTATATTATGCAACTGTGGGAATGAAATTTATGGACCAGAAAATGCATTACACTGGATCTTGATTAGGGCTTTACCTGAGCCAATTTTTTGTTATGGAAGGAACCATGGAAAAACTTCAGGATCTCTGCTTGTTGAAGAGGGTTTTTGAATGTTTATGAACAATTAAAATCCACTTTTTTTTGTTGTAAGTAATTGTTTTTTATGTAGTCAATTTCTGAAATGAGAAAGCAATGTCCTTATCTAATTCGTTGAGTGAAGAATTCAAGAAATTATTTAGATTAAATGCGGAGTAAATGTGCAACTAATCATACTGATTAGAGGATAAACAAAGACGATATCTCTATATGTAAGTGGTACGTACTGTAGTATATAGAAATAGATAGATGGATGGATAACAAGATAAGTAAAAGTACCAGCTTCACCGTAAGCTGCATCAGCAGGAGAGACCTTGGAGCCAACGGCAGCAGCACCAATGAGAACCTTGAGAGCCAACCGGCGAGACACGGCGGATCCGGCGGTATCGTCTTCGTCGTGGGGGGCCTGCTTCAGGGATCGACAGACTATCTGGTTGGGCTTCATGAGCTGGACTTGGGTTGGGGTATGGCGTAATTGTGATGGAGATCTTGTGACTGCATGGAGGTGGTGCAAGAAACATGATGTTGAGGCCATTCTTTAATCTCTCTCTCTCTCTGTCTGTCTGTCTTTAATTTGTCACTCAGACAGACGGAAAGACTTATGGAAAGTGTGGTAGAAGTGAAATCGATGGAGCTGGAGAAATAATTTTTTGTGAAG
Source organism: Panax notoginseng (assembly GCA_016801055.1). NCBI lineage: Eukaryota > Viridiplantae > Streptophyta > Magnoliopsida > Apiales > Araliaceae > Panax > Panax notoginseng. The sequence goes on from CM029012.1 coordinate 187,997,058, forward strand.
GAAAATGCATGATTGAGGTTTTTTTGGATAATGGACGAGGGATAAGGTTGTGGAGCTTCTGATTGGTGCCACTCTGCAACTTCCACCTCTTCTCTCTCTTTCTCTTTCTATATCCACACATTTTGGGCCAATAAATCCATTACCTATTTTTATATGTGGTGTCTAACAATTGGGGGGCGGTCCGGTGCAAATGTACCGGACACAGTGTTAATTTTTTTTTTTTTTTTTTTTGCTTTTTTACCACAATTATGAGAAAAAAAAATAAAAAATAATAGAACAAATTTGAACAAAAAACTGTAAAAGGAAGTATATTTTTTATTGAAAAAACACTGTACAGTGTTTTTTCAATAAAAAATATACTTCCTTTTATAGTTTTTTGTTCAAATTTGTTCTATTATTTTTTATTTTTTTTTCTCATAATTATGATTTAAAAAAAAAAAAAAAAGGGTGCACCGGTCGTTAAGGGTACCGTACCCCCTCAACCCGGTGTCTAATGGGGCCAGCAGAGACTAGGCCCAGCCAACATGTACTAACTAAGCCTATCTGTTTATAATTAATTTTCTTACATGAAGTTGTATGAGTCGTTTTAGAGTTATGTACAAGTATTGAAAATAATTATAAAATATTAAATATATTATTAATTGTCTATATTGTCCTTATATTGAAAAAAGATAGTATTATTTATTGGGCAAAAAATAAAGAGAGAATCAAAGTTATATTTATTATTTGGGGTAATATTAGAAACTAAACAATTAATGTTTACTTGAAATTCGACTTATATTTAAGAACAAATTTTTCTCTAAAATAACCTATATTAAAGAACGTAGGGAGTAACTTGGTAAGTAAATAGATTGGACCAAAATACACTTCAATAGAATTTATAATAAAAACTAAAAAAGTCAGATATACTACTACTACCACAGCCTACAGCCTACAGCCTACAGCCTACAGCTAAGTTGGAAAAAGAGCTCTGATTTAATTGGATATTCGGACTCAATAAAATTTCAATTATTATTAATAATTTTTTTTAAAAAAAATTTGAGACATAACAAGGGGATATAAAAAAAGGGAATTAATATTCCCACTCACATAAATATGAATCCTGTTTATTACTCGTACGAGGAATATTGTGAAAATATTAATTCCCTAAAACAAAATAAAAAAAATGGAGTTAGATATAAAGGAACACGTGATTTTTAAATCCCCAGCCGAAAAAAGAGAACACGTGAGTGCGCCTAATTATCAGTAGGCGGCCAGGGTCATTTTTGCCACTTGCATTTATCTAAACTTAAAAACAGCTGGTCGTCACGCAGTTAGTATACTTGGTTCTCTTTGCTTCCTCTTAGTTCTCCTGAAAGGCTGAAACCCAATAATCCTGGTTCGTATTCTGATCCTCTCATTTTCTCCATTTATTGCTTCATAAACCTATCCATCTATCTATATTCATTGGGTATTTTTGTTATTCAACTTTTGTTTAGATTTTATCTTCTTCTGTTCTTTGAAAAATTGATGCAGTTTTAGAGTTGAAAGAAAGGACAGATTTCGGTAGTCGAAGTAGAGTTCCCTTTACTGTGTTTCTCTATAATCTCTAGATTATTTGGTTTGATTTATACGTTCTTCTTTCCTCTTAGCAAACTATCAACGGAAACAACCTTTTCAATTGCTTTTTTAGTTAACGATTTGTGCTTTTAATCCCTTTTTTAGTTATTTGTTTTTGTTACTGTATATATATGTTTAATTGTCATTGATTTACTTAAGTTGACTCTTGACTTATACTAATAAAATTTGAATATGTATTTGCCCTAGTCTTTGTTTCCGTGTTTAATGTTTTTCCTTTCTTTTGATCATGTATGTATAGGGGTGAGCATGATGCAGTTTCAAGTCCAAACCGCACCCGAAACCGCTTAGATGCAGTTTGACAAATTTAAAACCGTACACGAAACCGCTTGTGATTGGTGCGGTGCGATTTCAATTAGTGCGATTTCGGTTTCAAAATCAATTAAAGCAACAAAAAAGTCTAAGCCTTTAATATAATTTAACACAGCTCACATCGAGCAACTAACTTAGTGACAGAGTCGATAATGAGAATTATATCAAGCATAGAACCAAAACTCCTTTTGCCAAACATGTCAAATTTACCATCAAATCATAGAACAGTAAGACACATAAAATAATTTTAGTTTATAATAAAGGAATGATGCTTTAAAACTAAAAAATACGCTATATAAAATAACGGATACCATATATTCGATAACAAGTAAGAAAGTTTATCTAGTTTTCCAAAAATTAAAAATATATACTAAAGATAGAATGAAATTCTATCTTATATATTGCAGGGAGGACTTATAGAATATAATCTTAACTGTACCTAATTTAAAAAATAATCTATTAAACTATAACTACTATAGCATAGACTTTAATCAATACATCAAGTGCGTGCTCGAACCAACGAATTTGGCCTATCAGCTATAAGCCCCTCCAGTAACGCATCAAATAAATTCGATATTCCAAAACCCAAATACTTAATTTTTGACTCTATAACCTCTAATAATCTTCTTTCAATTGGTGAAAAAATGTCAATGCAAGACTGAAGTTTTCTCTGAGCGTGTTCAAGTGAAAAGTAACTTTAGAATATACTAGAAATAATACATACATACACACACATGGTGCGGTTTCAGTTTTATGCGTGCGGTATTGGCTAGTAACCAAACCGGAACCGTTTGGTTATTCAACTCACCTAAAACCGCCATACTCTGGAACTGTTGGTGCGGTTCGTGCGGTTTTTGGTGCGGCTTCGGTTCCAATTTGGTGCGGTTTTATACCTTTTTTCGATTTTGGTTATTCAACCCACCTAAAACCGCCCTATGCTCAGTCAAATTATATCTTTTTGATCCGGTTTTTGGTGCGGTTTCGGTTTCAATTTATATCTTATTGTTATATGTACAAATATGATGTTGTCATGCTAAAATACTCACATTCTATGCTAGTTTCACATTTTCTTCATTTGGCAGCTTTGAAGTTCATTCCCTAATGGTGGTTTCACTATTTTTTTGAAGTGTAGGAGCCATGCCAGAGGGAATAACGCCTGAAAATCTTTTGCATAATATCATGGAAACACTTTCTGATGGTTCAAAGCAGAACTCCGTCTCTTTTTTCGAGGAGGAGATATCAAATTCAGTCACTTCTCAGTTCAATAGACTTTTTGGTCGCCAGAAGCCAGTTCACCATATTTTGGGGGGTGGCAAATGTAGGATATCTTTTCTTTGTTTTCAAGATTCCAGTGTAACTGATTTATCTCTTTTTAACTATTATTTTTTTTCGTAAATTGTGTAGCTGCTGATGTGCTATTGTGGAGGAACAAGAAGATCTCAGCAAGTGTTATAGGTGGTGCTACTGCAGTCTGGGTACTCTTTGAATGGCTGAATTACCATTTTCTTTCTCTCCTATGCTTTGCTCTAGTTATTGGTATGCTTGGTCAATTTGTACTGTCAAATGCTTCTGGCCTATTGAACAGGTGATTTTAAAAATCGACACTGATGTCCTTTGTTTTTATGACTTGATACATGATAATGTTGTGCACCAATTTCACATGTATCTTGATGATTCCTCAATGGCAACAGGTCTCCTTCTAAAGTTCCTCGTCTGATTCTCCCCGATGATTTATTTGTCAACATTGCCATCTCAATAGGTGCTGAAGTCAATCGTGGATTGGGATTTCTTCAGGATGTTGCTTGTGGTGGAAACATGAAGCAATTTCTAGTGGTATACTTGTAAATTATCTCTCATATTCTGTGATTTGTTGTGTAATGCAATATGCTGATTGCTTAGAAATCACATTTCCCTTCTACTATTCGTACTTTTGAACTTCAAACTATTGAATTTCCCCTAAAATAATTGTTAAAATACAACTTATCGAAAAATTTAAAATAAATAAGGGAAATGATATTTCCACATGTTATTTTGATATTTCCACACGTGCTTCTCTCACATAAAGGTGACCCTACTCTCTTGTGAGAGAAGACCATGTGGAAATATCAAAATTACATGTGGAAATAATACTCTCCAATAAATAAATGTTACAGTACAATCTGTTTTCTTTGTCCTTCATCCTGGGACACTCATTATTTATTTTACAATCTGTACTATTCGTACATTCTACTGTCCTTCAGTGCTAAATGTTCCCCCACCCCCCAAAAAAAAAATCTCCTAAAAATTTTTGGTTTAAAAATCTTTATAATGATGATTTTTTCTTGTTAATAAATCAGGCATCATATATTCTGATTACCAGGGATCATCTTTTTCTTAGTTATCTATCACATTTGAGCCTCAATCATATTTCTATACAAGTTTGTGTAATTTTACTACTTTTTTCTATATCAATGCTCAATGGTTCTAAGTAATTGTACTCTAATATGTATGAAGAATTCTTCTGAGTCGATTTCATATGCTTAACAAGTTATGTTTTGTTCACAAGTATTGTCCTTCATATATATATATATATATATATATATATATATATATGTTTATATATATAATGTAAGCGTATATGCATAATTATCTGGTATTTAACATATCAAAAATGTTGTCCGGCATTTATCATAGTAGACTGCAAAATAATTGCATCCTTGAGAATGACTTGTGAAAGTGTGCTATATGTCTCTACTTAAACTGCAGTGAAGTAAGGTACTTATTACACAGAAGCAACTCAATAACTTATAATTGAAAGTTATATTTCCTTTTATGCCAGTAAATTTGAAATTGTGAAAGTTATTCAATAAATGGTAATGAAAAGAATTTTGCTATGCTTAATTTAGATTCTTGACATTTGAAGATTCTATCTAGGTTGTAGCAAGCTTGTGGGCTGCTGCCATAATTGGATGCTGGTGCAATTTTCTGACTGTTTTGTATATTGGTAAAGATATCTATCCATTTTCTGCAAGTATATAGTAACTTCTGATTTGTGTATTCTAGCTATTTGTTTCACTCTGGACAGCTCTGTAAATGCCTTAGATTTGTCATATAGGAAATAAATCATATTAAGGGAATGAAATCCTGTTAGCTGGATTCACTAATATTCGCTATGATTACCTCAATAAATCTGAGGGAACTTGAAAAATGACTTTATTTAAACAAAAGTAACTCATTATTATTCCTCATAATTTAGTGTTGAACATAATATACCCAGAATGACCAGCTGTTGCTCAAGTTTGAGCATAAATTCATGATTTCTGAAAAGTTTTGACCAAACCGTTGGATCCAATTAACTTATCACTCAAGTCTTCTATCCATCCCGGGTTACATTGATTACTTTAGGTTTCGTGCTTAGTAGTTAAAAGCAATACAGCTTTCAGTCCTTGTTTACTTGATGCATTGTTGGAGATGGATGATCATGTATAGTTAGATGTTATATAGTTTTCTCTTGAAGAGTCTGTTCTTTTATTCAAACCATAAAATTGAAAGAAAGGTTTTCTTTTGAAAAAAAACTAAGAAAAATAAAATGATAGGATTGATGTTGTTATGTTATGTAAGGTTACTGGCTTTAACATTTCAATGTTACAACACCTGGGAGAATGGGTGTGATGTGACCCTATTTCTAGAAAGTGTGATAAAATCCTGCCAATTGAAGTTGGGAATCTTCAAGAGTCTTTGAAGTTGCATTAGTAGCCACTTTGTAGTTGTAGTTGTATATAATGAGTACTGCGCTCTTTCGAGACTTGTATTTTAAGAAGAGAGAGCATAATTATTTGTAGTATGTTTGTTGAACTGTAAGATGATCACTCTTTTATTGAAGGTTTTGTTGCTGCCCACACACTCCCTGTTCTGTACGAGAGGTATGACGACCAAATTGATAGGTTTGTCTACAATGTCCTTGGTCAGCTTCAGCACAATTACCGGAAGCTGGATGCTAGAGTACTCAGCAGAATCCCTACTAGAAAGTTCAAGGGCAAAAAATATGAATAGAATTCTTCTATGCTCAGGCGAAGCTGCATGATGTTGGTGTAGGACATACTAGGCAGAAAATTTATTATTCAGTAGCAAGCGGGCTCTGGAGCGTTGCCAGATTTAATTCCCTTTTGTTGATTAAAAAAAGAACAATAAAGCCTACCTCAGATTTTATTTTTATTTTTTGGTTTTGCCATGCTTATAATATATAGTAGCACGTTACTCTCTCCGTTCCTTAATATAAATCGTTTTAAAAAAATATTTTTGTTCCTTAATATAAGTCGTTTTAAAAAAATATTTTTGTTCTTTAATATAAGTCGTTTGAGAATTTTAAGTAAACATTAATTGTTTGGTTTTCAATATTATTCTAAGTATTAAATATAATTTTAGTTCTCTTATTATTTTTTGTCCAATAAATAATATTTTTTTTAATATAAAGACAATATTTATACATAATTTTAAAACGATCTGTATTAAGGAACTGATAAAACGACCTATATTAAAGAATTAATAAAATAATTAATTATTGGATCCGGCTTAAATTCATCGCCTTCTTCCGATCTCTCTCCTCTTCCCACTTTTGGCGGGCCCTAGCAGCCTAACCCTAAAGTGCTAAATATCCATTGTCTAATTCATCCAAGGTGGCACAAAATGCTCAAGTAGGGTGCGTGTCCCAAGAACTGATGGTCTCCACGCGTGGAATGTGTAGAGCATGCAGCCGGTATAGGCTAGACTCATACATACAACCTTGAGGGATATTGTATGGCCACAACCTCCCGACTCCCTTCCTTGTCTGACCCAGTTTATAAATATATTTTTAAAATTAATTTATTTTTTTCGATCATTCTCAATCTAATTTTATTTATTGTTTATATTCCTATTTTCAGCATAAATTTTTTATATATATTTACATATAAATATATAATTGTATATATATTATATAATATAATATAATATATTTATTTAAATATTATATTATATTAAATAATTTAAATTTCTAAAAATTAATTTTAATTTCATCCAATACCCAATCAAGCTTATTGGACATTTCCAATAGCACACGGGTGGGAGAGATATGGTCTTCTCATACCTGATGAGAATTTGAGGAAAAAAAGTTAAACGTTGTAAGACCCCAACTTTTATAAATAAAAATGAATTTTCTATAAATATCATTTTTGAATATTATGGAGTTAATTTGATATAATGTTATAGTTGTGGGTAATATTTATAAATTTTGCAAAGTACGCAAGTTGTTATATAATATTCGATTGGTCGGGGAGTATTCGTTTTAACAGGGAATATTCGTACAACGACACAATCATTGGTGGACCCCACAACGGAATTATTGTCGGATTGAGAAAACGACAAAAATATTTTATTAAAAATAACGGCGGAAGTTTTACCATTGTTACTGTTGAACTACTCGGTAGTAAAAGTACAGTAATACGTGTGGTTGCATAGTAACACACGATATTGATTATTAATGCTTATGTGAGAAGTCACTCAGTTTGATTCCATTATTGTCAGTTAATAATATGAATTATTTAGCGATAATGACGTTTTGTTTTATTCGTATTATTAACGTAATAAAACAGAAACATCTTTTTATATAAAACAAAATACTTTATTAAAGTTATTCTATAAATAGAATATATTATATTTTATTTAAAAGATTTTTCTTTAAATATGGACCGTCAGATTAAAGTAATCAATCTGGACCGTTCATGGATTAGTTACTATGCATTCTATTTTTCTATAAATAGCAGCTCATTCCTTCATTATTTCTTACGAATTCACTGAACTCTAGAGAGAGAAACTATAGAGAGAAACTATAGAGAGAGAGAAGAAGAGTATTCTGCTACTTAACTACTTCCTTACTTCAGCTCTTCTTTAAAACGGTAAGGAGTGTTATTCTTTCTTATTCATGAAGAGAACTGTTGTTATTCCATTTCTTATTATTCTGTTGGAATAACCTGTATACGCGGTCTACCCTATACTTGGTGACATTCTTCTATTATTCTGTTGGAACATCCTGTCTGTGTGTTTTACACCGGACCTGGTTCCGTTTTTATTATTATTCTGTTGGAACATCCTGTCTGTGTGTTTTACACCGGACCTGGTTCCGTTTTTATTATTATTCTGTTGGAACATCCTGTCTGTGTGTTTTACACCGGACCTGGTTCCGTCTTTGTTATTATTCTGTTGGAACATCTTGTCTGTGTGTTTTACACCGGACCTGGTTCCATTATTTATTATTCTGTCGGAATATCCTGTCTGTGCGTTTACGCCGGACCTGGTTCTATTATTTATTATTCTGTTAGAATAACCTGTCTGTGCGGTCTATCGCATGCATGGTGATTTCTTTTGTTATTCCATTCTTTATTATACTCAGTTGGTTAAGTTTTGACTTCTATACTCCATGAAATTTATGGAATATCCTTGATAATTGCGGTTCATTCAGTATCTTTTCATGAAAATAATCTTCTAAGCATTCTTGAATTTTACTCAACAAAGTAGTATCATGTTGACAATTTAAACGTTGTTAATTCTTTGATAAATTAATTCTTGAACTTATTTTATTGAATTCTTATATCATTGTCATCGTCCTCATGTTTATAAAATGTTGAAAGTCATCTGTGGCCTGTAGTGCATAGATGGACTTGGTATGATTATGACCAGGAATTATTCGGTATAATCATGATCGTAATGTTACAAATGATGTGGTAAAAGTCCTCATTGGCCAGTAGTGCAGTGAGGGACAGTTGTTGGCATGATCAAGACCATTAATGAATACCCGAATATCCTTGGCCGTAGTGCAGGGGTGATTCGATGATGTGGATTATTTTATTAAGCTGAGTCCCAGCGATCACAGTGTTGGAAAATCTTTTAAATCATAAAAGATAGTAGAGTTTATTTTCTACTTGACTCTCTTAATGGATTGCTTGTTCCGCTACAGTTAAACTTGATGTCTATTATATTTTATCAGTTTAACATTGTTGAAGGCTAATGATAATTTATTCTGTATTATCTTAGTCATAATATTTCTTACTGGGCTAGTTGAGCTCACCCTTTCTTTCACTGTTCTCTTCAGGAAATGAGAACGTAGCTGGGGCAAGTCGGGGAACGGAGTGATGGTCCGAATGATAGTATTAGTTAGTAGTCCTCACTATTCTATGTAATGGTGTGTTAATAAATGTAATGAGGACTCCTTTTGAGTATGAATACTCTCTAGAAGATAATATTTGTATTCAAACTCACAGTTTATGTTTTGTCGTATTGTACACGACAGTTGTATTAGTAAGTTGTATTTGTATTCTGTACTATGTATCTGACGACCCAAGATGGGTGATGTATACCTAATTTTGGGGGCGTCACAGTTGGTATCAGAGCTTAGGGATATGATCCCTGGCTAAGATGTGAGAATAGAACTAGGAGGGGAGAGACGGGGAATTCCTTCGCTAGTATGACCTACCTAAGTTTATTTGCATGGTATTTAATTGGTCGGTCATAATATAAGAATAATATATGAAATATCAATTAACTTTTATTTTGTGGCAGTATCTGAAAATGGCATCTGAGAATGTTGAGAATAGCAATGGAGCACAGGCGATTATTGATTCACCACATATCAATAATCAGGATAATGTTCATTAGGAAGGTGACAATCCTCATGCAAACAACAACACTGACCATATGATGAATGATAGAATGTTCAGAGGTTTTATGCAATTCATGCAACAACAGGTGAAAGCGGCTCCTGTCCACAACGTAGGTGGAAATACTGGAAACTCTCAGGCGGTCACCGCTAAACAGTTTAAGGATCTGGGACCACCGGAGTTTAAGGGAGAACCCAAACCACTTGTAGCTGAAACATGGATAAAGCAGATCACCAAGATATTTGATGTCTTGGGTTGCTCCGAGGAGCAAAAGGTTCCCTTTGCCGCCTTTATGTTGCGAGGAGAGGCAGATTACTGGTGAGAATCGATAAAGCGTACTCAACCTGCCGCACTGAAGATGTCTTGGGAGAAGTTCCAAGAGTTGTTTAACGACAAATACTTTTCCGAGAGTATTCGTCACATGAAGGAGGTAGAGTTCATCAAATTGGAGCAGAATAATATGACCGTGTCGCAGTACGAGGCAAAATTTGCGGAGTTATCTCGGTTTGCGTCCCATCTGGTGGATAATGAAGAAAGAATGACGCGGATATTTTTAAGAGGTTTGAAGCCGGAGATACGTCAACACCTTGTTTCTCATAAACTGTGTTTGTATTCAGATGTTGTAAATAGGGCTCAGTTGGTGGATCGCGATAATGAGACAACGCAAACAAAAGAGAGCAGCCGACAAAATGATAATACCAGTGAAAGCAGTCATCGAAGCGGTGACAACAAGCGTGGAGGGAATCAACAGGCCAGAAATGGTAACCACTTTGGTGGTAATCAGGGCCAAAATAATAAGAATGAGCATTTCAAGAAAAGGAGATTCAACAATGATGGAAAGACCTCAGCACCAGCACCTGTCGTTAAGGAAGGAGAACGACCACCTATCATATGTTTCAAATACGGAGGGGAGGGGCACATCAGTCCAAACTGCGCGATGCCGTCCAAAGCATGTTATAATTGTGGAAGAGAAGGTCATTTAGCCCGATTTTATCGTTTACCGAAGACAAATTCAGCTAGGATGGAGGCACCAAAGGCCGTCCCAGAAAAGTTAAAACCGATTGTGCAAGGGAGAGCGTTTGTTGTGAACTCCCAAAGAGCAAGGAACCCGAATGAGGTCATCACGGGTAAGCTTATCATAAACTCTAACGAAGTCTATACTTTATTTGATACCGGTTCTACCTATTCTTTTATTTCTCCTACTTGCGCTCATCGATTAAATTTGATTCCGGAGAAATTAGACTTTGACTTAGCAGTTGAAACTCCACTGGGAGAAACCTTCATTACATCCACGGTTTATAAGTCTTGTTTGGTTCAAGTTGGTACCCACACATTACCTGTCGATCTTATTTCATTAAAAATACTTGCATTTGACGTGATTCTAGGGATTGATTGGTTAACTACTTATCATGCAAAAATTGATTGTTTTCGTAAGGTTGTTAGCTTTCATATTCTTAATCGACCTATTATGCGAATTCAAGCAACCAAACCATTAAAATCAATCGCTGTCATCTCAAGCCATAAAGCTATTCGTTTATTGAAAAACGGACGTCAAGCTTTCTTAGCTCATGTCACAGATCTAAACAAAAATACGTCAGCTTTGAATGATATTTCTATTGTTAATAAATTTCCTGACGTATTTCCCGAAGAACTTCCTGGCCTACCCCCAGAGCGTGAAATTGAATTTTGTATCGACCTTGAACCCGGTACAAAACCCATTTCCAAAGCCCCATATCGAATGGCTCCTATTGAACTTCAGGAGTTAAAGACCCAACTGTAAGAATTGTTAGACATTGGTTTTATTCGTCCTAGTACTTCTCCTTGGGGTGCTCCTGTTCTGTTCGTGAAGAAGAAAGATGGGAGTATGCGACTTTGTATTGATTATCGGGAGTTGAATCATGTCACCATCAAAAATAGGTACCCATTGCCACGTATTGATGAATTGTTTGACCAGTTGCAAGGAGCACAATTCTTTTCAAAGATCGATCTTCGTTCTGGATATCATCAGCTGAAGGTTAGAACTGAGGATATTCCAAAGACTGCCTTCAAAACTCGGTATGGGCATTATGAATTCTTAGTTATGTCTTTTGGATTGACTAATGTTCCTGCTGCCTTCATGGATATGATGAACAGGGTATTCAAGGAATATTTGGATCACTTTGTGGTCGTTTTTATCGATGATATCCTTGTTTATTCCAAAAGCCGTGAAGATCATGAGCAACACTTGAGGTTGGTACTCCAAAAGCTTCGTGAATACAAACTTTATGCCAAGTTGAAAAAATGCGAGTTCTGGTTGGAGGAGGTAGCATTCCTTGGGCACGTAGTATCAAGTCGTGGAATATCGGTTGACCCGGCAAAGATTGAAGTTATTCAAAGTTGGGAGCAATCTAAATCAGTGACCGAAGTACGTAGCTTTCTTGGTTTAGCTGGTTATTATCGGAGATTCGTGGAAGGATTTTCTCGAATCGCTACTCCATTAACTCAGCTGACTCGGAAAGATACAAAGTTCGGTTGGAGCGAAGAATGTGAGCAGAGTTTTCAAGAACTCAAGAGGAGACTCATTTCAGCACCTGTTCTAACAATACCATCTGGCTCGGAGGGATTTGTCATCTACAGTGATGCTTCGAGTAAAGGGTTGGGATGTGTTCTCATGCAACATGGAAAAGTCATAGCCTATGCATCAAGACAACTCAAGGAATATGAGAGGAATTATCCTACTCATGATCTAGAGTTGGCAGCTGTTGTCTTTGCACTTAAAATTTGAAGGCATTACTTGTATGGGGAGAAGGTGGAGATCTTTACGGATCATAAAAGCCTCAAATATTTTTTCACTCAAAAGGAACTCAACATGCGACAACGACGTTGGCTTGAACTGTTGAAAGATTATGATCATACCATTCAATATCATCCTGGAAAAGCGAACGTGGTAGCTGACGCATTGAGTAGAAGATCATATGCAAGTACGAGTGCGATATTGTCAACACAAAGACCCATTTTGTGTGATTTGCAAAGGATGGAGATAGAGTTAAAGACTCCAGGGACCCATGTGATGATGGCGAATATACGAGTAGAACCGACTTTAATCGATAAAGTTAAAGCTGCTCAAGCTACAGACCTGGAGCTGATGCGTATGAGGAAGAAAGTGCAAGAAGGTGCTATGCCGGAAGCAAGAATCGATGAAGAAGGAATACTTCGAGTCAACTCCAGACTTTGTGTTCCTAACAACCCTGATTTAAAGTATGAAATCATGATGGAGGCGCACAACACACCATTTGCAATCCATCCTGGAAGTACCAAAATGTATCATGATCTTCGTCATACATTTTGGTGGAGCAATATGAAGAGAGAGATAGCGTTGTTTATATATAGGTGTCTAACTTGTCAACGAGTCAAAGCAGAGCATCAAGTACCAAAAGGTCCATTGCAACCACTTGAAATTCCAGAATGGAAGTGGGAGCACATTACCATGGATTTCGTTACCGGTCTTCCTAGGGTTTCTCAAGGTATTGATGCGATTTGGGTCATTGTTGATAGATTGACCAAGTCTGCTCATTTCTTACCGATACGAGAAACTTATACACTTGAACGTCTTGCTCGTATGCACATAAACGAGATTGTAAGACTGCATGGTATGCCAGTATCCATAGTTTCTGATCGAGACCCAAGATTCACTTTACGATTTTGGGTTAGTTTACAAAAAGCTATGGGCACGGAGTTACGATTTAGTTCAGTATATCATCCTCAGACGGACGGACAATCAGAGAGGACTATTCAAACTCTTGAAGATCTATTAAGACTCTGTGTCTTTGACTTCAAGGGAAGTTGGGACAAGTTCTTACCATTGGTGGAGTTTTCCTATAACAACAGTTATCAAGCAAGTATTGGCATGGCTCCATTCGAAGCATTGTATGGAAGAAAATGTCGTTCTCCAGTATGCTGGGATGAGGTGGGTGAAGCAACGTTGTTGGGACCGGAGTTGGTACGTATGACTACAGAAAAGATTCAAACGATCCGACAACGTATAAAAACCTCACAAGATCGACAAATGAGTTATGCTGATCTTCATCGAAAGGACGTGGAATTTGATGTATGAGATCATGTGTTCTTACGTGTTGCTCCATGGAAAGGAGTTACGAGATTTAGAAAGAGAGGAAAGCTCAATTCTCGATTCATCGGTCCATTTTTAATCCTCGATCGAGTAGGAACTGTGGCTTATAGACTCGCTTTACCGCCAAGTATGTCTCGTGTTCATAACGTTTTTCACATATCTATGTTACGCAAATATGTGGAAGACCCGAACCACATTATTGAGTTCGAACCGGACGAAATAGCGGAGGATTTGACGTATGAAGAAATTCCTGTTCAAATCTTGGATAAGAAGGAACATATTCTACGCTCCAAGGTTATACCTCAAGTTAAAGTTTTGTGGAGAAACCACGATGTTGAGGAAATGACTTGGGAGTTAGAATCTGAAATGAAATCAAGGTATCCTTACCTCTTCGACATACCAGGTATGTACCCTAATTTCGAGGGCGAAATTTCATAAGAAGAGGAGGTTGTAAGACCCCAACTTTTATAAATAAAGATGAATTTTCTATAAATATCATTTTTGAATATTATGGAGTTAATTTGATATAATGTTATAGTTGTGGGTAATATTTATAAATTTTGCAAAGTACGCAAGTTGTTATATAATATTCGATTGGTCGGGAAATATTCGTTTTAACAGGGAATATTCGTACAACGACACAATCATTGGTGGACCCCACAACGGAATTATTGTCTGATTGAGAAAACGACAAAAATATTTTATTAAAAATAACGGCGGAAGTTTTACCATTGTTACTGTTGAACTACTCGGTAGTAAAAGTACAGTAATACGTGTGGTTGCATAGTAGCACACGGTATTGATTATTAATGCTTATGTGAGAAGTCACTCAGTTTGATTCTATTATTGTCAGTTAATAATATGAATTATTTAGCGATAATGACGTTTTGTTTTATTCGTATTATTAACGTAATAAAACAGAAACATCTTTTTATATAAAACAAAATACTTTATTAAAGTTATTCTATAAATAGAATATATTATATTTTATTTAAAAGATTTTTCTTTAAATATGGACCGTCAGATTAAAGTAATCAATCTGGACCGTTCATGGATTAGTTACTATGCATTCTATTTTTCTATAAATAGCAGCTCATTCCTTCATTATTTCTTACGAATTCACTGAACTCTAGAGAGAGAAACTATAGAAAGAAACTATAGAGAGAGAGAAGAAGAGTATTCTGCTACTTAACTACTTCCTTACTTCAGCTCTTCTTTAAAACGGTAAGGAGTGTTATTCTTTCTTATTCATGAAGAGAACTGTTGTTATTCCATTTCTTATTATTCTGTTGGAATAACCTGTATACGCGGTCTACCCTATACTTGGTGACATTCTTCTATTATTCTGTTGGAACATCCTGTCTGTGTGTTTTACACCGGACCTGGTTCCATTATTTATTATTCTGTCGGAATATCCTGTCTGTGCGTTTACGCCGGACCTGGTTCCATTATTTATTATTCTGTTAGAATAACCTGTCTGTGCGGTCTATCGCATGCATGGTGATTTCTTTTGTTATTCCATTCTTTATTATACTCAGTTGGTTAAGTTTTGACTTCTATACTCCATGAAATTTGTGGAATATCCTTGATAATTGCGGTTCATTCAGTATCTTTTCATGAAAATAATCTTCTAAGCATTCTTGAATTTTACTCCACAAAGTAGTATCATGTTGACAATTTGGACGTTGTTAATTCTTTGATAAATTAATTCTTGAACTTGTTTTATTGAATTCTTATATCATTGTCATCATCCTCATGTTTATAAAATGTTGAAAGTCATCTGTGGCCTGTAGTGCATAGATTGACTTGGTATGATTATGACCAGGGATTATTCGGTATAATCATGATCGTAATGTTACAAATGATGTGGTAAAAGTCCTCATTGGCCAGTAGTGCAGTGAGGGACAGTTGTTGGCATGATCATGACCATTAATGAATACCCGAATATCCTTGGCCGTAGTGCAGGGGTGATTCGATGATGTGGATTATTTTATTAAGCTGAGTCCCAGCGATCACAGTGTTGAAAAATCTTTTAAATAATAAAAGATAGTAGAGTTTATTTTCTACTTGACTCTCTTAATGGATTGCTTGTTCCGCTACAGTTAAACTTGATGTCTATTATATTTTATCAGTTTAACATTATTGAAGGCTAATGATGTGACGCCCCAAAAATAGGTATACAACACCCATTCTGAGTCGCCAAAATACATGGTACAGAAATAACTACATCTTTATTATTACAACACAAGAACTGTGAGTTTAAATACAAATATTGTCATTTAGACAATATTCACACTCAAATAAGTCCTCATTTTAATTATTGATACATTATTTCATAAAAATGGTGAGGACTACTAAAGTAACTTCTAGAACTATCATTCCATACCCCGACTAGTACTCGCTACATTCTCGCCTCCTGAGAAAAATGGAACAAAAAGGAAAAGGGTGAGCTCAACTAGCCCAGTAAAGAATATTATGACTAAGATAATACAGAACAAATTATCGTTAGTCTTCAACAGGGAAAAATCTAATAGAATACAATAGACAACAAGTTTTAAATCAATAACTGCAGCAGAAATAGCAAACCATTAGAAGAGTCAAGTAGAGAATGAGTTCTACTATCTTCTAAGATTTAAAAGTCCATCATCAATATTTTATCCCTGTAACAATAATCAATAACCATCTTTAATCAAATATTCATCTTTGCACTACAGGCCAAAGATATTCATTTATATCACCAGTTGGTCATGTTCATCTCAACACCTGTTCATCTTTGGACTACGGGCCAAAGATATTCATCAGTTAATCATTCATCTTTGCACTACGGGCCAAAGATATTCAGTAATATCATCATTTAGGACTGAGGATGATGAAAAATATCTTAAAGAAAACGAATCTAGTGAAACAAAATAACAAATATTAAGGATTCATATTTCGATTTATCCATGTCCAAAAATACCTTATAATTATTCATAGTGAAGTAGAATTCAAGAATGATCAAAACATGGATACAATCAAAGCTAGTACCCAGAATAGATATTTTGGACGAAAAGAAGAAAATTTTATTTTTCGGTGAATAGTAACTCGTGAATAGTAACTCATGAATAGTAACCCCGACGTGAAAAGTTCCAAATTTGATAAAAATTTCTAACCAATATTTCGACATAATGATATTAAAGAAATAATATCATTTTTGAATAAAATAACATCCTTACCTCGTAAAGACAGTACTTCTGGTCGGAATACCGGTATAAGGCTGAAAGACACTTGCTCTGATGAATAGAAACTCTCAAAGTATCTAAATACTCACAAAATACACTCAATAATCTAGAGAGAGAAAGAGAGAAAACTTGTTTCTGGTGTGATTTTCAATTCTAACTTAGCCCTCTATTTATAGGAAAATGCTAGCACGCCGAAGCAGACTTAACCTGCAACCTGATGGCTTTACCTGCTACTATTCCCACCCACCACATTTGAATAAAAATCTCAGCACATTTCTTCACCAATCAAGAGTGGGGCCCACCAGTTCTAGAATTTTCTACCAAAATGATTAACTCCGAAAATTCAACAATTTCTGAACCAGTCATCTCGTAAAATTCATAATAAATCATACGTTCATTTTTAACGATTCAAAATTTGTGGACATATACTCAACTTATATATGTATAACATATCCAAAAATTACCACGATCCAACGGTCGGATTAAAAATTATAACCCCCGCAAAATATCTCAAAAACCCTGATTTTTAATACCTCCATTCCGACAAAAATACTGATAAAAACCTCAACATTAACTCCTTCATTTTTAACCACAAAAATATATCCCTCATTTATATACACAAAAATAAATATTTCCTTATCATATGAATCAATAATTAATTATTCACAAATAATATTACAGAATCACATTTATGACAACCAGGCCGTTTCCAGGAAAGAGGGGGCTTTCCAATAAGGATTTCTCCTTACTGGCGCGCAATTAGATGACCAAACCTCTCATTAGACAGAACTTTCTAGACATTGCCAATAATGTTATCTAATAATATTATTCAAATAATATGAATTATTGATCTGATAATGGAAAATGCTGTGTAGTGACAATTATTGAAACAACAGTAATATAAAATATCAACGCAGCAATTATTGAATCAATAAAATAAAATACTGAACAGTAATTACTGTAACCATTATTGAGTAGTGCCTTCTTACGTAAGAATCAATAATTGGTGCAATACCGTGTGCTACTGTGTAACAACGCGTATTACTGTGTTTTAACCACCGGGTATTCTAACAGTATTAACGGTAACAACTACGCCGTTATTAATAAACAACATATACTTGTCGTTTTCTTCATCCAATCGCTTTCCGTTATGGGGCCCACAAAAGACTGCGCCGTCGTACGAATATTCCCCGACAGGAAGAATATTCCACGACCAAGCGAATATTCCCCGACAACAATGAATATTTTATAACCACCTGCTTAGTTGAAATATTTGCGCATTTTACCCATAACTAACCTCATTAATCAATTTAACACTTACTATTTCAAAATAATAAATAGAGGAAATTTAAATTTCATTTATTAATAATTTGGGGTCTTACAAATGATAATTTATTCTGCATTATCTTAGTCATAATATTTCTTACTGGGCTAGTTGTGTAACGACCCCAAAATAGGTTCATTCCACCCAACCCATTCTGAGTCGTCAAATACATGGTACAGAAAACAACTACAACTTTATTACAACAATTGTCGTGCAAAATACAACAACACATATGCTGTGAGTTTGGATACAAATATATACCAAATGTGACTCATGTTCCAACCGTGGACATCACCTCACAATAACACCTTACATAAAGGTATAGTCAAAAACTGTTTTAGAAATTAGAATCTTTGGGAAGTGCTCAAGGAAACCTTCGTACATGGGAGGCCACGCGTCTAGGTTATGATAGATATCATATGGCCACAGAATTATCCTTGGTTGACCCAATAGACCCCAAAGAAAAACGAGAAGATTACTATCATATTCTTCCCAATGGTGAGTCTTCTCTTGACATATTATTATCTCTACTGTCTCTAATTGAGAATTATACTTTAAACAAACACCAAGATTATATAGGTAGTGCTCGTATATATACTCAGCAAGTGGATGAGCACATCCCTGTCTTATGATGACACGAGGTTGTATGTCGTTAGACATCTTGTATGATAGTGGCAAACCACCCTTCCAACGTTGGGTACACCTTACCCTATTGGATTCACCAAATATAACTACTAAATGAACTTTTCTATACTGCTTCGGGAGAACATCCACAGCTAGAGACCATTGTTCTATTTCCCCGTTACCCTCGCTCGACCCAGCTACACTCTTATTACCTGAAAGGAATTGTGAAGCAAAAGGGTGAGCACAACTAGCCCAGTAAAGAATGTCATGACTAAAGATAATTCAATTATCAATAGCCTTCATCAACAATAAATCAGAGATTTAGAACATATGGTAAATGATAAAAATTTCAACCATAGTTGCAGCGGAACGAGCAATCCATTAGAAGAGTCAAGTAGACTATAAAGTCTATTATCTTCTCCATGTTAAAAATCCACCAACAATATTTTATCCATGTAACATCACTCAACAGTTCCTTTTCACAATCATATGAATAACTCATAATCATAATTGTGACTATAAATTTTTCTTCGCACCCAGGACGAAGAATATTTTCATCACCTGTCTTTACCTGAAACATCAAACATCATGGTTATACCAAATCACAGTTCCTGTTTATAATCATACTAACAAATCCATCTTTGCACTATGGGCCAAAGATATTCATCAACAAACCATCTTTGCACTACGGGCCAAAGATATTCAACAACAGTTCATCTTTGCACTACAGGCCAAAGATATTCATCAACAGGCCATCTTTGCACTACATGCCAAAGATATTCATCAACAATTCATATTTGCACTACAGGCCAAATATATTCATATCTCAAAGAAATATATAATCATTTCAGAATTTATATAAACAATAATTATAACCATGTTGATCAATTCACCTTTGCACTTAAGCTTAAGATATTCAATTATAAATTTAATGGTCATGATCATACCAGTCACAATTCAACTTTGCACTACAGGCCAAAGAGAACCCTAGTCATGATCATACCAATAATCTACCCATCTTTACACTCCAGTGAAAGAGAATTTCAACATCAGGGTTATAAAAATGTTATATATGATGATAAAAATAATATGATCAACATATAGTTTTAATCTCAAGAGTAATATTCGTAACTCATGAATAGTAACCCCGACACAAAAGATAGAAATTCTACAATAAAATTCATACCAATATTTCGGTATAATGATATTGAAAGAATAACATTACTTAAATTTATAAACAATTTATTTTAATTGTTTACACTTTACTAATTAATGCATTTAATCATCATAAAATACCAACTCTTACAATTTCATCATCAATAACTAAAACCCTCATCAAAAATCTGCATATACCTCATATAGGATTCTCAAGCCATAAAATCCTATTTTCCAATTTTCTTTCTTCACAAAACATATTTAATTCATTTACTCATAACTAAAACATTTTCATGAAAAATACCAAATCAGTTCCAAAATTATTTCTTTTCTGGGATTTAGCATAATATAGTCCCATAGTGAACATATATTTTTCTCAGAATTTTTAAAAGTCATTTACTATTTTTCATATGGCCAAAATAGTCGAATATTTAGACATTTATCAAAAATTGTACTTTTGTCTAAAAATTCTAAAATTTACAGAGTATACTTCTATCATATACATGTACTCCCAATAAAAATTTCATCAATTTTGGAGTTAACCACCAGGAATTATAAGCGGTTACTTTTAAAATAGTCTTTTCTCATAAAATTCATAACTCTCAATCTATACATCCAAAAATCACCATTTTTGGACACAATCAATAAAACTCATCAAAATATCATTTCAAATTTTTCCAGAATTTTTGAAGTTCAGAAAAATTACGAAACTGAAAATCATAACAACCCTTAAAATCCCTTAATATCCCTTACTATCCCTTACCTCAAAAGAGCAGTACTTCTGACTGGATATCGGATATGATGCTGAAGGAAACTTGCACTGATGAATAGCAACTCACCAAGTATTTAAAAACTCAAAAAATATGCTTCATAATATAGAGAGAGAAAGAGAGAAAGCTTATGTTTCTGGTGTGATTTTCAATTCTAACTTAGCCCTCTATTTATAGAAATTTTTTGGTAGGTTTGACCTGCAACCTGATGGCTTTACCTGCTACTATTTCCACCCACCACATTTGAAATATAATTCAGCACATTTCTTCACCAACCACAAGTGGGGCCCACCAATTCTAGAATTTTCCACCAAAATGATAAACTCCAAAAATTCAACAATTTCTGAACCAGTCATCTCGTAAAATTCATAACAAATCATACGTTTATTTTTAACGGTTCACAATTTGTGGGCATATACTCAACTTATATATGTATAACATATCCAAAAATTACCACGATCCAACGGTCGGATTAAAAATTATAACCCCCGCAAAATATCTCAAAAACGCTGATTTTTAATACCTCCATTCCGACAAAAATACGGATAAAAATCTCAACATTAACTCCTTCATTTTTTAACCACAAAAATATATCCCTCATTTATATCCACATAAAATAAATATTTTCTTATCATATGAATCAATAATTAATTATTCACAAATAATATTACAGAATCACATTTATGACAACCAGGCCGTTCCTAGGAAAGAGGGGGCTTTCCAATAAGGATTTCTCCTTACTGGCGCGCAATTAGATGACCAAACCTCTCCTTAGACAGAACTTTCTAAACATTGTCAATAATGCTATCTAATAATATTATTTAAATAATATGAATTACTGATCTGATAATGGAAAATACTGTGCAGCAACAATTATTGAAACAACAATAATATAAAATTTCAACGTAGCAATTATTGAATCAATAAAATAAAATATTGAACAGTAATTACTGTAACAATTATTGAGTAGTGCCTTTTTACGTAAGAATCAATAATTTCAAAAATACTGTGCAATACCGTGTGCTACTGTGCAATAACGCGTATTACTGTATTTTAACCACCGGGTATTTCAACAGTATTAACGATAACAACTACGCCATTATTTGTAAAAACTCAAATTTGTCGTTTTTCTTCACCCGACAGTTATTCGTTATGGGGCCCACAAATAGCTGCGCCGTCGTACGAATATTCTCCGACAGAAAGAATATTCCACGACCAAACGAATATTCCCCGACAACAATGATTATTTTATAACCACTTGCTTATTTTGAAAAAAATTTCATATTTCACCCATAACTTTAAACTTTTATCAATTTAACCATTTACTGAATAGTAATTATAAGAAAAATTGAATACTTTTATTTCATAAAATTCGGGGTCTTACAATCTCCCCTCCTTATGAAATTTCGTCCCCGAAATTTACGTACCTGGTATTTCAAAGAGTTGAGAATACCTTGCTTCCATTTCAGATTCTATCTCTCAGATCATCATGATTTCTCCATTGCTCATCTCTCATGATAACTTCATTTGGGTTCCTCATTTGTTGGGAAGTCATGACAACCGCCATCCCTCGAACTACTCGGCTTTGACTTGTCTGGAGCAGCATTTGGCGTCATCATTACCGTTGGAATATACCTTTCTATAGGACATATTCCTCCCTCAACTGCCTCTTCGTACTCCTCATTCATGATCTGAATCATCAATCTTCGATCCATATCGGATTCAGGTTGACCGCTATGTACAGGGTAATTCAAAACTCGATGTTGGGTTCTCCCAATTGCTTTCCAAAAAGAGAAATTCATATCATCTATTTTAGCCTTCTTAGATCGAACATCTCTTTCCACAATATCCACGTGTCGTGCGGCTTTTGCCCATGCATCACTTATTCTCACTCGTTCAATTTTTTCTTCTTTCAGCTCAGATTCTATTTTTATCATCTTATACTCTGCCAAAGAATGCTTCTGTTCAAGCATCACATATCGGGTAACACAAGCTTGAATTGTTGCATCCTTTTGTTCCACGACCGCCTGTCGTTCTTCTGCCTGCTCTTCTAACTCATGAATACGATTTTGAAATTCTACATTTTGATCATATAATACCTCTAATAAACTCTCCTCTGGTACTTCTTCTTCCTCTTCTTCCTCAGTCTCAGCTGTTACCTCTGCGACTATCTCAGGTGCAACTATCAATTCTTCACTCACCACATAGATATCTCTAATTCCTTCTTCGTCTGACATCACATTATCATGGTTAGTGATTAGAGGTATCCCCACAGTCTCATTCACTCCATTGTTAGCATTCTCAGCTGCCATTCTCAAATACTGCCATAAAATAAGGGTTAATTAAACAAATTAACATATCACATAATATCCCAATATTATGACTAACCAACAAATAAGCTTAGGTAGGACACACTAGCGAAGGATTTACGCATCTCTCCCCTCCTAGTTATATTCCCCGATCTCCACCAGAGATCATATCCCTAAGCTCTGATACCAACTGTGACTCTCATGGTGCTTCAACCACAGCACCTCACAGTGGTACCTATCAGTTTGCCACCGCAGAACGGCGTCCCCTACGGAGAGTCTGGCTTCGGTGCATCCCCCATCAATAGGAAGTCACCAGCGAGAGGCTCGGGGCTCTTTACTTATAGCTCTGATACCACCTGTGACAACCCCAAAATAGGTTCATTCCACCCAACCCATTCTGAGTCGTCAAATACATGGTACAGAAAACAACTACAACTTTATTACAACAATTGTCGTGCAAAATACAACAACACATATGCTGTGAGTTTGGATACAAATATATACCAAATGTGACTCATGTTCCAACCGTGGACATCACCTCACAATAACACCTTACATAAAGGTATAGTCAAAAACTGTTTTAGAAATTAGAATCTTTGGGAAGTGCTCAAGGAAACCTTCGTACATGGGAGGCCACGCGTCTAGGTTATGATAGATATCATATGGCCACAGAATTATCCTTGGTTGACCCAATAGACCCCAAAGAAAAACGAGAAGATTACTATCATATTCTTCCCAATGGTGAGTCTTCTCTTGACATATTATTATCTCTACTGTCTCTAATTGAGAATTATACTTTAAACAAACACCAAGATTATATAGGTAGTGCTCGTATATATACTCAGCAAGTGGATGAGCACATCCCTGTCTTATGATGACACGAGGTTGTATGTCGTTAGACATCTTGTATGATAGTGGCAAACCACCCTTCCAACGTTGGGTACACCTTACCCTATTGGATTCACCAAATATAACTACTAAATGAACTTTTCTATACTGCTTCGGGAGAACATCCACAGCTAGAGACCATTGTTCTATTTCCCCGTTACCCTCACTCGACCCAGCTACACTCTTATTACCTGAAAGGAATTGTGAAGCAAAAGGGTGAGCACAACTAGCCCAGTAAAGAATGTCATGACTAAAGATAATTCAATTATCAATAGCCTTCATCAACAATAAATCAGAGATTTAGAATGTAAGACCCCGAATTTTATGAAATAAAATTATTCAATTTTTCTATTCAGTAAATGGTTAAATTGATAAATGTTAAAGTTAAGGGTGATATATTAATTTTTTTCAAAATACACAAGTGGTTATAAAATATTCATTGTTGTCGGGGAATATTCGTTTGGTCGTGGAATATTCTTTCTGTCGGGGAATATTCGTACGACAGCGCAGCTATTTTGGGCCCCATAACGAATAACTGTCGGATGAAGAAAACGACAAATTTGAGTTTTTACAAATAACGGCGTAGTTGTTACCGTTAACACTGTTGGAATACCCGGTGGTTAAAATACAGTAATACGCGTTATTGCACAGTAGCACACGGTATTGCATAGTATTTTTGAAATTATTGATTCTTATGTAAGAAGGCACTACTCAATAATTGTTATAGTAATTACTGTTCAATATTTTATTTTATTGATTCAATAATTGCTACGTTGAAATTTTGTATTATTGTTGTTCAGTATTTTCTATTATCAGATCAATAATTCATATTATTTGAATAGTATTATTAGATAACATTATTGACAATGTCTAGAAAGTTCTGTCTAAGGAGAGGTTTGGTCATTTAATTGCGCGCCAGTAAAGAAAAATTCTTATTGGAAAGCCCCCTCTTTCCTGGGAACGGCCTGGTTGTCATAAATGTGATTCTGTAATATTATTTGTGAATAATTAATTATTGATTCATATGATAAGGAAATATTTATTTTATGTGGATATAAATGAGGGATATATTTTTGTGGTTAAAAATGAAGGAGTTAATGTTGAGGTTTTTATCAGTATTTTTGTTGGAATGGAGGTATTAAAAATCAGGGTTTTTGAGATATTTTGCGGGGGTTATAATTTTTAATCCGACCGTTGGATCGTGGTAATTTTTGGATATGTTATACATATATAAGTTGAGTATATGCCCACAAATTTTGAACCGTTAAAAATGAACGTATGATTTGTTATGAATTTTAAGAGGTGGCTGATTCAGAAATCAGGTTATAAATCATTTTTGGTGGAAAATTCTAGAATTGGTGGGTCCCACTTGTGGTTGGTGAAGAAATGTGCTGAATTATATTTCAAATGTGGTAGGTGGGAATAGTAGCAGGTAAAGCCATCAGGTTGCAGGTCAAACCTACCAAAATTTTCCTATAAATAGAGGGCTAAGTTAGAATTGAAAATCACACCAGAAACATAAGCTTTCTCTATTTCTCTCTCTATATTATGAAGTATATTTTGTGAGTTTTTAGATACTTGGTGAGTTGCTATTCATTAGTGCAAGTTTCCTTCAGCATCATATCCGATATCCAGTCAGAAGTACTGCTCTTTTGAGGTAAGGAATAGTAAGGGATTGTAAGGGATTGTAAGGGATATTAAGAGATTTTAAGGGTTGTTATGATTTTCAGTTTCGTAATTTTTCTGATCTTCAAAAATTCTGAAAAAATTTGAAATGATATTTTGATGAGTTTTCTTGATTGTGTCCAAAAATGATAATTTTTGGATGTATAGATTGAGAGTTATGAATTTTATGAGAAAAGACTATTTTAAAAGTAACAGCTTATAATTCCTTGTGGTTAACTCCAAAATTGATGAAATTTTTATTGAGAGTACATGTGTATGATAGAAGTATACTCTGTAAATTTCAGAATTTTTGGACAAAAGTACAATTTTTGATAAATGTCTAAATATTCGGCTATTTTGGCCATATGAAAAATAGTAAATGACTTTTAAAAATTCTCAGAAAAATATATGTTCACTATGGGACTATATTATGCTAAATCCCAGAAAAGAAATATTTTTGGAACTGATTTGGTATTTTTCATAAAAATAGTCTAGTTATGAGTAAATGAATTAAATATGTTTTGTGAAGAAAGAAAATTGGAAAATAGGATTTTATGGCTTGAGAATCCTATATGAGGTATATGCAGATTTTTGATGAGGGTTTTTGGTTATTGGTGATGAAATATTATGAGTTTGACATTTTAAGATGATTAAATGCATTATTTAGTAAAGTGTAAACAATTTAAATAAATTGTTTATAAGCTTAAGAAATATTATTCTTTCAATATCATTATACCGAAATATTGGTATGTATATTATTGTGGAATTTCTACCTTTTTCATGTTAGGATTACTATTCACAAGTTACTATTCATGAGTTACTATTCACGAGTTACTATTCACGACAAAATTGGTTTCTTTTTCTGACCAAATTATAGTTGAGTTATGAATATTACTCTTGAGATTAAATCTAGATGTTTTGATTATATTTTATATTATATATAACGTTTTTATAACCCTGATGTTGAAATTCTCTTTCACTGGAGTGTAAAGATGGGTAGATTATTGGTATGATCATGACTAGGGTTCTCTTTGGCCTGTAGTGCAAAGTTGAATTGTGACTGGTATGATCATGACCATTGAATTTATAATTGAATATCTTAAGCTTAAGTGCAAAGGTGAATTGATCAACATGGTTATAATTATTGTTTATATAAATTCTGAAATGATTATATATTTCTTTGAGATATGAATATATTTGGCCTGTAGTGCAAATATGAATTATTGATGAATATCTTTGGCATGTAGTGCAAAGATGGCCTGTTGATGAATATCTTTGGCCTGTAGTGCAAAGAAGAACTGTTGTTGAATATCTTTGGCCCGTAGTGCAAAGATGGTTTGTTGATGAATATCTTTGGCCCGTAGTGCAAAGATGGTTTGTTGATGAATATCTTTGGCCCGTAGTGCAAAGATGGATTTGTTAGTATGATTATACACAGGAACTGTGATTTGGTATAACCATGATATTTGATGTTTCAGGTAAAGACAGGTGATGAAAATATTCTTCGTCCTGGGTGCGAAGAAAAATTTATAGTCACAATTATGATTATGAGTTATTCATATGATTGTGGAAAGGAACTTTTGAGTGATGTTACATGGATAAAACATTGTTGGTGGATTTTTAACATGGAGAAGATAATAGACTTTATAGTCTATTTGACTCTTCTAATGGATTGCTCGTTCCGCTGCAACTATGGTTGAAATTTTTATCATTTACCATATGTTCTAAATCTCTGATTTATTGTTGATGAAGGCTATTGATAATTGAATTATCTTTAGTCATGATATTCTTTACTGAGCTAGTTGTGCTCACCCTTTTGCTTCACAATTCCTTTCAGGTAATAAGAGTGTAGCTGGGTCGAGCGGGGGTAACAAGGGAATAGAACGGTGGTCATCATTTAGTAGTTATATTTGGTGAAGAAAATAGGGTGAGGCGAACCCAACGTTGGAAGGGTGTTTTGTCACTATCATACAAGATGTCTAATGACATACAACCTCGTGTCATCATAGGACAGGGTTGTGCTCATCCACTTGCTGAGTATATCTATGGGCACTACCTATATAATCTTGGTGTTTGTTTGAAGTATAATTCTCAATTAGAGACAGTAGAGATAATGATATGTCAAGAGAAGACTCACCATTGGGAAGAATATGATAGTAATCTTCTCGTTTTTCTTTGGGGTCTATTGGGTAAACCAAGGATAATTCTGTGGCCATATGATATCTATTATAACCTAGATGCATGGCCTCCCATGTACGAAGGTTTCCTTGAGCACTTCCCAAAGATTCTAATTTCTGAAATAATTTTTGACTATACCTTTATGTAA
Organism: Panax notoginseng; assembly: GCA_016801055.1. Taxonomy (NCBI): domain Eukaryota; kingdom Viridiplantae; phylum Streptophyta; class Magnoliopsida; order Apiales; family Araliaceae; genus Panax; species Panax notoginseng. Next base: position 188,025,047 of record CM029012.1, read on the forward strand.
GGTGTCATTGTGAGGTGATGTCCACGGTTGGAACATGAGTCACATTTGGTATATATTTGTATCCAAACTCACAGCATATGTGTTGTTGTATTTTGCACGACAATTGTTGTAATAAAGTTATAGTTGTTTTCTGTACCATGTATTTGGCGACTCAGAATAGGTTGGATGGAATGGATCTATTTTGGGGTCGTTACATTTGGTATCAGAGCTATAAGTAAAGAGCCCCGAGCCTCTCGCTGGTGACTTCTTGTTGATGGGGGATGCACCGAAGCCAGACTCTCCGTAGGGGACGCCGTTCTGCGGTGGCAAACTGATAGGTATCAATGTAAGGTGCTGACATAGGTTGGTGTCCAGAGTTACATTTGGTATCAGAGCTTAGGGATATGATCTCTGGCGGAGATCGGGGAATATAACTAGGAGGGGAGAGATGAGTAAATCCTTCGCTAGTGTGTCCTACCTAAGCTTATTTGTTGGTCAGTCATAATATCGAGATATTATGTGATATGTTAATTTGTTAAATTAACCCTTGTTTTGAAGCTGTATTCTAGAAAGATATCTGAAATACAGAAGATGAGCAATGGAGAAATCATGATGATAAGGAAGATGGAATCTGAAATGAAAGCAAGGTATTCTCAACTCTTTGAAATACCAGGTACGTAAATTTCGGGGACGAAATTTCATAAGGAGGGGAGATTGTAAGACCCCGAATTTTATGAAATAAAATTATTCAATTTTTCTATTCAGTAAATGGTTAAATTGATAAATGTTAAAGTTAAGGGTGATATATTAATTTTTTTCAAAATACACAAGTGGTTATAAAATATTCATTGTTGTCGGGGAATATTCGTTTGGTCGTGGAATATTCTTTCTGTCGGGGAATATTCGTACGACGGCGCAGCTATTTGGGGCCCCATAACGAATAACTGTCGGATGAAGAAAACGACAAATTTGAGTTTTTACAAATAACGGCGTAGTTGTTACCGTTAACACTGTTGGAATACCCGGTGGTTAAAATACAGTAATACGCGTTATTGCACAGTAGCACACGGTATTGCATAGTATTTTTGAAATTATTGATTCTTACGTAAGAAGGCACTACTCAATAATTGTTACAGTAATTACTGTTCAATATTATATTTTACTGATTCAATAATTGCTACGTTGAAATTTTGTATTATTGTTGTTCAGTATTTTCTATTATCAGATCAATAATTCATATTATTTGAATAGTATTATTAGATAACATTATTGACAATGTCTAGAAAGTTCTGTCTAAGGAGAGGTTTGGTCATCTAATTGCGCGCCAGTAAAGAAAAATTCTTATTGGAAAGCCCCCTCTTTCCTGGGAACGGCCTGGTTGTCATAAATGTGATTCTGTAATATTATTTGTGAATAATTAATTATTGATTCATATGATAAGGAAATATTTATTTTATGTGGATATAAATGAGGGATATATTTTTGTGGTTAAAAATGAAGGAGTTAATGTTGAGGTTTTTATCAGTATTTTTGTTGGAATGGAGGTATTAAAAATCAGGGTTTTTGAGATATTTTGCGGGGGTTATAATTTTTAATCCGACCGTTGGATCGTGGTAATTTTTGGATATGTTATACATATATAAGTTGAGTATATGCCCACAAATTTTGAACCGTTAAAAATGAACGTATGATTTGTTATGAATTTTAAGAGATGGCTGATTCAGAAATCAGGTTATAAATCATTTTTGGTGGAAAATTCTAGAATTGGTGGGCCCCACTTGTGGTTGGTGAAGAAATGTGCTGAATTATATTTCAAATGTGGTGGGTGGGAATAGTAGCAGGTAAAGCCATCAGGTTGCAGGTCAAACCTACCAAAATTTTCCTATAAATAGAGGGCTAAGTTAGAATTGAAAATCACACCAGAAACATAAGCTTTCTCTCTTTCTCTCTCTATATTATGAAGTATATTTTGTGAGTTTTTAGATACTTGGTGAGTTGCTATTCATTAGTGCAAGTTTCCTTCAGCATCATATCCGATATCCAGTCAGAAGTACTGCTCTTTTGAGGTAAGGAATAGTAAGGGATTGTAAGGGATTGTAAGGGATATTAAGAGATTTTAAGGGTTGTTATGATTTTCAGTTTCGTAATTTTTCTGATATTCAAAAATTCTGAAAAAATTTGAAATGATATTTTGATGAGTTTTCTTGATTGTGTCCAAAAATGGTAATTTTTGGATGTATAGATTGAGAGTTATGAATTTTATGAGAAAAGACTATTTTAAAAGTAACAGCTTATAATTCCTTGTGGTTAACTCCAAAATTGATGAAATTTTTATTGGGAGTACATGTGTATGATAGAAGTATACTCTGTAAATTTCAGAATTTTTGGACAAAAGTACAATTTTTGATAAATGTCTAAATATTCGGCTATTTTGGCCATATGAAAAATAGTAAATGACTTTTAAAAATTCTGAGAAAAATATATGTTCACTATGGGACTATATTATGCTAAATCCCAGAAAAGAAATATTTTTGGAACTGATTTGGTATTTTTCATAAAAATAGTCTAGTTATGAGTAAATGAATTAAATATGTTTTGTGAAGAAAGAAAATTGAAAAATAGGATTTTATGGCTTGAGAATCCTATATGAGGTATATGCAGATTTTTGATGAGGGTTTTTGGTTATTGGTGATGAAATATTATGAGTTTGACATTTTAAGATGATTAAATGCATTATTTAGTAAGTGTAAACAATTTAAATAAATTGTTTATAAGCTTAAGAAATATTATTCTTTCAATATCATTATACCGAAATATTGGTATGTATATTATTGTGGAATTTCTACCTTTTTCATGTTAGGATTACTATTCACAAGTTACTATTCATGAGTTACTATTCACGAGTTACTATTCACGACAAAATTGGTTTCTTTTTCTGACCAAATTATAGTTGAGTTATGAATATTACTCTTGAGATTAAATCTAGATGTTTTGATTATATTGATTTTACTATTATATATAACGTTTTTATAACCCTGATGTTGAAATTCTCTTTCACTGGAGTGTAAAGATGGGTAGATTATTGGTATGATCATGACTAGGGTTCTCTTTGGCCTGTAGTGCAAAGTTGAATTGTGACTGGTATGATCATGACCATTGAATTTATAATTGAATATCTTAAGCTTAAGTGCAAAGGTGAATTGATCAACATGGTTATAATTATTGTTTATATAAATTCTGAAATGATTATATATTTCTTTGAGATATGAATATATTTGGCCTGTAGTGCAAATATAAATTATTGATGAATATCTTTGGCATGTAGTGCAAAGATGGCCTGTTGATGAATATCTTTGGCCTGTAGTGCAAAGAAGAACTGTTGTTGAATATCTTTGGCCCGTAGTGCAAAGATGGTTTGTTGATGAATATCTTTGGCCCGTAGTGCAAAGATGGTTTGTTGATGAATATCTTTGGCCCGTAGTGCAAAGATGGATTTGTTAGTATGATTATAAACAGGAACTGTGATTTGGTATAACCATGATCTTTGATGTTTCAGGTAAAGACAGGTGATGAAAATATTCTTCGTCCTGGGTGCGAAGAAAAATTTATAGTCACAATTATGATTATGAGTTATTCATATGATTGTGGAAAGGAACTTTTGAGTGATGTTACATGGATAAAACATTGTTGGTGGATTTTTAACATGGAGAAGATAATAGACTTTATAGTCTATTTGACTCTTCTAATGGATTGCTCGTTCCGCTGCAACTATGGTTGAAATTTTTATCATTTACCATATGTTCTAAATCTCTGATTTATTGTTGATGAAGGCTATTGATAATTGAATTATCTTTAGTCATGATATTCTTTACTGAGCTAGTTGTGCTCACCCTTTTGCTTCACAATTCCTTTCAGGTAATAAGAGTGTAGCTGGGTCGAGCGGGGGTAACAAGGGAATAGAACGGTGGTCATCATTTAGTAGTTATATTTGGTGAAGAAAATAGGGTGAGGCGAACCCAACGTTGGAAGGGTGTTTTGTCACTATCATACAAGATGTCTAATGACATACAACCTCGTGTCATCATAGGACAGGGTTGTGCTCATCCACTTGCTGAGTATATCTATGGGCACTACCTATATAATCTTGGTGTTTGTTTGAAGTATAATTCTCAATTAGAGACAGTAGAGATAATGATAAGTCAAGAGAAGACTCACCATTGGGAAGAATATGATAGTAATCTTCTCGTTTTTCTTTGGGGTCTATTGGGTCAACCAAGGATAATTCTGTGGCCATATGATATCTATCATAACCTAGATGCATGGCCTCCCATGTACGAAGGTTTCCTTGAGCACTTCCCAAAGATTCTAATTTCTAAAACAATTTTTGACTATACCTTTATGTAAGGTGTCATTGTGAGGTGATGTCCACGGTTGGAACATGAGTCACATTTGGTATATATTTGTATCCAAACTCACAGCATATGTGTTGTTGTATTTTGCACGACAATTGTTGTAATAAAGTTATAGTTGTTTTCTGTACCATGTATTTGGCGACTCAGAATAGGTTGGATGGAATGGACCTATTTTGGGGTCGTTACATTTGGTATCAGAGCTATAAGTAAAGAGCCCCGAGCCTCTCGCTGGTGACTTCCTGTTGATGGGGGATGCACCGAAGCCAGACTCTCCGTAGGGGACGCCGTTCTGCGGTGGCAAACTGATAGGTATCAATGTAAGGTGCTGACATAGGTTGGTGTCCAGAGTTACATTTGGTATCAGAGCTTAGGGATATGATCTCTGGCGGAGATCGGGGAATATAACTAGGAGGGGAGAGATGAGTAAATCCTTCGCTAGTGTGTCCTACCTAAGCTTATTTGTTGGTCAGTCATAATATCGAGATATTATGTGATATGTTAATTTGTTAAATTAACCCTTGTTTTGAAGCTGTATTCTAGAAAGATATCTGAAATACAGAAGATGAGCAATGGAGAAATCATGATGATAAGGAAGATAGAATCTGAAATGAAAGCAAGGTATTCTCAACTCTTTGAAATACCAGGTACGTAAATTTCGGGGACGAAATTTCATAAGGAGGGGAGATTGTAAGACCCCGAATTTTATGAAATAAAATTATTCAATTTTTCTATTCAGTAAATGGTTAAATTGATAAATGTTAAAGTTAAGGGTGATATATTAATTTTTTTCAAAATACACAAGTGGTTATAAAATATTCATTGTTGTCGGGGAATATTCGTTTGGTCGTGGAATATTCTTTCTGTCGGGGAATATTCGTACGACAGCGCAGCTATTTTGGGCCCCATAACGAATAACTGTCGGATGAAGAAAACGACAAATTTGAGTTTTTACAAATAACGGCGTAGTTGTTACCGTTAACACTGTTGGAATACCCGGTGGTTAAAATACAGTAATACGCGTTATTGCACAGTAGCACACGGTATTGCATAGTATTTTTGAAATTATTGATTCTTATGTAAGAAGGCACTACTCAATAATTGTTATAGTAATTACTGTTCAATATTTTATTTTATTGATTCAATAATTGCTACGTTGAAATTTTGTATTATTGTTGTTCAGTATTTTCTATTATCAGATCAATAATTCATATTATTTGAATAGTATTATTAGATAACATTATTGACAATGTCTAGAAAGTTCTGTCTAAGGAGAGGTTTGTTCATTTAATTGCGCGCCAGTAAGGAAAAATTCTTATTGGAAAGCCCCCTCTTTCCTGGGAACGGCCTGGTTGTCATAAATGTGATTCTGTAATATTATTTGTGAATAATTAATTATTGATTCATATGATAAGGAAATATTTATTTTATGTGGATATAAATGAGGGATATATTTTTGTGGTTAAAAATGAAGGAGTTAATGTTGAGGTTTTTATCAGTATTTTTCTCGGATTCCATTTTCAGATACTGCCACAAAATAAAAATTAATTGATATGTCATATATTATCCTTATTGTGACGACCCCAAAATAGGTTCATTCCACCCAACCCATTCTGAGTCGTCAAATACATGGTACAGAAAACAACTACAACTTTATTACAACAATTGTCGTGCAAAATACAACAACACATATGCTGTGAGTTTGGATACAAATATATACCAAATGTGACTCATGTTCCAACCGTGGACATCACCTCACAATAACACCTTACATAAAAGTATAGTCAAAAACTGTTTTAGAAATTAGAATCTTTGGGAAGTGCTCAAGGAAACCTTCGTACATGGGAGGCCACGCGTCTAGGTTATGATAGATATCATATGGCCACAGAATTATCCTTGGTTGACCCAATAGACCCCAAAGAAAAACGAGAAGATTACTATCATATTCTTCCCAATGGTGAGTCTTCTCTTGACATATTATTATCTCTACTGTCTCTAATTGAGAATTATACTTTAAACAAACACCAAGATTATATAGGTAGTGCTCGTATATATACTCAGCAAGTGGATGAGCACATCCCTGTCTTATGATGACACGAGGTTGTATGTCGTTAGACATCTTGTATGATAGTGGCAAACCACCCTTCCAACGTTGGGTACACCTTACCCTATTGGATTCACCAAATATAACTACTAAATGAACTTTTCTATACTGCTTCGGGAGAACATCCACAGCTAGAGACCATTGTTCTATTTCCCCGTTACCCTCGCTCGACCCAGCTACACTCTTATTACCTGAAAGGAATTGTGAAGCAAAAGGGTGAGCACAACTAGCCCAGTAAAGAATGTCATGACTAAAGATAATTCAATTATCAATAGCCTTCATCAACAATAAATCAGAGATTTAGAACATATGGTAAATGATAAAAATTTCAACCATAGTTGCAGCGGAACGAGCAATCCATTAGAAGAGTCAAGTAGACTATAAAGTCTATTATCTTCTCCATGTTAAAAATCCACCAACAATATTTTATCCATGTAACATCACTCAACAGTTCCTTTTCACAATCATATGAATAACTCATAATCATAATTGTGACTATAAATTTTTCTTCGCACCCAGGACGAAGAATATTTTCATCACCTGTCTTTACCTGAAACATCAAACATCATGGTTATACCAAATCACAGTTCCTGTTTATAATCATACTAACAAATCCATCTTTGCACTATGGGCCAAAGATATTCATCAACAAACCATCTTTGCACTACGGGCCAAAGATATTCAACAACAGTTCATCTTTGCACTACAGGCCAAAGATATTCATCAACAGGCCATCTTTGCACTACATGCCAAAGATATTCATCAACAATTCATATTTGCACTACAGGCCAAATATATTCATATCTCAAAGAAATATATAATCATTTCAGAATTTATATAAACAATAATTATAACCATGTTGATCAATTCACCTTTGCACTTAAGCTTAAGATATTCAATTATAAATTTAATGGTCATGATCATACCAGTCACAATTCAACTTTGCACTACAGGCCAAGAGAACCCTAGTCATGATCATACCAATAATCTACCCATCTTTACACTCCAGTGAAAGAGAATTTCAACATCAGGGTTATAAAAATGTTATATATGATGATAAAAATAATATGATCAACATATAGTTTTAATCTCAAGAGTAATATTCGTAACTCATGAATAGTAACCCCGACACAAAAGATAGAAATTCTACAATAAAATTCATACCAATATTTCGGTATAATGATATTGAAAGAATAACATTACTTAAATTTATAAACAATTTATTTTAATTGTTTACACTTTACTAATTAATGCATTTAATCATCATAAAATACCAACTCTTACAATTTCATCATCAATAACTAAAACCCTCATCAAAAATCTGCATATACCTCATATAGGATTCTCAAGCCATAAAATCCTATTTTTCAATTTTCTTTCTTCACAAAACATATTTAATTCATTTACTCATAACTAAAACATTTTCATGAAAAATACCAAATCAGTTCCAAAATTATTTCTTTTCTGGGATTTAGCATAATATAGTCCCATAGTGAACATATATTTTTCTCAGAATTTTTAAAAGTCATTTACTATTTTTCATATGGCCAAAATAGTCGAATATTTAGACATTTATCAAAAATTGTACTTTTGTCTAAAAATTCTAAAATTTACAGAGTATACTTCTATCATATACATGTACTCCCAATAAAAATTTCATCAATTTTGGAGTTAACCACCAGGAATTATAAGCGGTTACTTTTAAAATAGTCTTTTCTCATAAAATTCATAACTCTCAATCTATACATCCAAAAATCACCATTTTTGGACACAATCAATAAAACTCATCAAAATATCATTTCAAATTTTTCTAGAATTTTTGAAGTTCAGAAAAATTACGAAACTGAAAATCATAACAACCCTTAAAATCCCTTAATATCCCTTACTATCCCTTACCTCAAAAGAGCAGTACTTCTGACTGGATATCGGATATGATGCTGAAGGAAACTTGCACTGATGAATAGCAACTCACCAAGTATTTAAAAACTCAAAAAATATGCTTCATAATATAGAGAGAGAAAGAGAGAAAGCTTATGTTTCTGGTGTGATTTTCAATTCTAACTTAGCCCTCTATTTATAGAAAATTTTTGGTAGGTTTGACCTGCAACCTGATGGCTTTACCTGCTACTATTTCCACCCACCACATTTGAAATATAATTCAGCACATTTCTTCACCAACCACAAGTGGGGCCCACCAATTCTAGAATTTTCCACCAAAATGATAAACTCCAAAAATTCAACAATTTCTGAACCAGTCATCTCGTAAAATTCATAACAAATCATACGTTTATTTTTAACGGTTCACAATTTGTGGGCATATACTCAACTTATATATGTATAACATATCCAAAAATTACCACGATCCAACGGTCGGATTAAAAATTATAACCCCCGCAAAATATCTCAAAAACGCTGATTTTTAATACCTCCATTCCGACAAAAATACGGATAAAAATCTCAACATTAACTCCTTCATTTTTTAACCACAAAAATATATCCCTCATTTATATCCACATAAAATAAATATTTTCTTATCATATGAATCAATAATTAATTATTCACAAATAATATTACAGAATCACATTTATGACAACCAGGCCGTTCCTAGGAAAGAGGGGGCTTTCCAATAAGGATTTCTCCTTACTGGCGCGCAATTAGATGACCAAACCTCTCCTTAGACAGAACTTTCTAAACATTGTCAATAATGCTATCTAATAATATTATTTAAATAATATGAATTACTGATCTGATAATGGAAAATACTGTGCAGCAACAATTATTGAAACAACAATAATATAAAATTTCAACGTAGCAATTATTGAATCAATAAAATAAAATATTGAACAGTAATTACTGTAATAATTATTGAGTAGTGCCTTCTTACGTAAGAATCAATAATTTCAAAAATACTGTGCAATACCGTGTGCTACTGTGCAATAACGCGTATTACTGTATTTTAACCACCGGGTATTTCAACAGTATTAACGATAACAACTACGCCATTATTTGTAAAAACTCAAATTTGTCGTTTTTCTTCACCCGACAGTTATTCGTTATGGGGCCCACAAATAGCTGCGCCGTCGTACGAATATTCTCCGACAGAAAGAATATTCCACGACCAAACGAATATTCCCCGACAACAATGATTATTTTATAACCACTTGCTTATTTTGAAAAAAATTTCATATTTCACCCATAACTTTAAACTTTTATCAATTTAACCATTTACTGAATAGTAATTATAAGAAAAATTGAATACTTTTATTTCATAAAATTCGGGGTCTTACAAGTTGAGCTCACCCTTTCTTTCACTGTTCTCTTCAGGAAATGAGAACGTAGCTGGGACAAGTCGGGGAACGGAGTGATGGTCCGAATGATAGTATTAGTTAGTAGTTCTCACTATTCTATGTAATGGTGTGTTAATAAATGTAATGAGAACTCTTTTTGAGTATGAATACTCTCTAGAAGATAATATTTGTATTCAAACTCACAGTTTATGTTTTGTCGTATTGTACACGACAGTTGTATTAGTAAGTTGTATTTGTATTCTGTACTATGTATCTAACGACCCAAGATGGGTGATGTATACCTAATTTTGGGGGCGTCACAAACGTGGTCAGATGGGTCAGAGTCAGCGTATTCGAACTGAAATGGATAATTCGCGAAATGCCAGAGTTTGTAAAATATGCGGACAAAAGGGTCACAACAGACGTAGTCAACGATGTCCTCAAAATGTTCATGAATAATTATCAAAATTATGATAATAATATTTTTATTTTAATTAATATGTCTTTTTTTTTAATTTTTAGTATGTTCTTTTTTTTATTATTTTTTAACTAAGATTTTTTTATTTTCAATTTTTATTTGTTGTATAATTTAAAAAATATTTAATTAAATGTTTAGTATTATTTTATTTCGTAAATGATCAAATAGATAATTTAAATTTTTTATATTAATTTAATTGATTAAATATATTTTAGTTTTAAATAATTAATATATATACGTATATATAAATATATATTTTAGTAATAATATATATACATATGAAAAGTATGTAAAAATATTTAATAAGTGGAAATTTGAAATATAAATAATAAATGAGGTTAAATTGAGAATGATCGAAGAAAGTAGGATAGTTTGACAAATGTTTTTGTAAATTCGGTTATAAGGGAAGGGAGTCCAACCTCCCCACGTCACCCTTGTCCTTATTTTCGGTCCATAAAGTAAAGGTCGACTCTATCTTTTTTTATTTATTACCCAAGTGGTGTTAAATTAAGGAATAAAATTAATAATAATTTAATATACCCCAGCTAGCTAGTTTTTTAACTACTCATGTTTACTCGCTACTCATGTTTCAACGAGGAAGCTGTCAGGAGCTGCTGTAACTTCCATACATACGAAAAAGCTGAAGGAGATGACGACGACGACGATGATGATGGAGCCAGTGTTGCACCAGCTGCCTAAGTAACAGCTTCCGGGGCTTGTGCGCATCATTTATGATTATTTTTTTTTGGAAATATATCCTGTATTAATTAGTTCTCTAATGTTGATGCACCTGATCGAAGATATACATATACGTGTATATATGCATGTCTGATTAGCCGATTAGTACGTACTGTAGCTTATTGAGAAAGGTTATATAAAAAATTAATCAGGGGTTTTTGGTGTCTCCTACGTACTTGGATGATTATAATTAATAGTATAATGTTAGGATCAGTAGTCATATATATATATATATATATATATATATATATATATATATATATGTTGATTATATATATTCTAAGATTATATTTTATGTTCCTACATACATACCATCTACTGCGTATCTTCTCAATTCATACTCTCAGTCTTAATGTCTAATTAATACTCCAATATATGATCTAATTAATCTGTTGTTTCTTGTACGGCCTGAATCCTGATACTCTCTCTCTCTCTCTCTCTCACACACACACACACACAACAGGTGAAGTACTGTACGTAGTCTGTATAATATGTGAGAAGGCTTAGCCGCTAGCTAGCACGCGCATTTGATTAATTAGTGTCTAATTGCTTACTACGTACATGCAATGCATTATTGATTATAATTAACAAGTGCTAGCTAGCTTTAGGAGACTGCCAGGAGACACTACTTCCTCCGTTGATTACTGCAAGTCGTTTTAGAGTTGTGCATAAGTATTAAGGAAATAATTGTAAAACATTAAATATACTATCAATTATCTATATTGCCCTTGTATTGAGAAAAAAAAGTTTTATTTATTAGGAAAAAAATAATGAGAGAACCAAAGTTATATTTATTACTTGGGGTAATATTAAAAACTAAGCAATAAATAATTAATTGAAATTCTCAAACGACTTATATTTAGGAACAAAAATATTTCTCTAAAACGATTTATATTAAGGAACGAAAGGAGTACAACATTTCTCTTTTGTTTTCAACCTTATGCTTAATTGAGAAGCACTTTAGGTTTAACTCAATTGAAGGGAAACTTTTAAACCCAATTTACTAACTCTTATGCTACGTTTGGATCGAAGAAATTGAATGAAGGGTGAAATGATTAATTCCATTTTAGTTGGAATGAGTTATCCCATACTCTCCCTCCCCAAGGAATAAAATTAATAACTTTGGAAAAAAATAACAATGGTTCCAAACACAATTTTTTTCATTCTATAAAAAAGGAGTCCTTCTAGGGGAACATTGTTTGCTGACATTTCTAGCGACTTTTTTTTGGTTTTTTTTTGTAGTACCTCTCAAAAAATGTATAATATTTATTCCAACTGAAATTTTTATAAAAAATAGTATTTTAAGTGTAATTTTGATACATACAAGAAACAAGGTTGTACAGGCTCTGTTTTTTGTATGTATCCAAATTACACCTAAAACACTGTTTTTTACAAAAAATTCAGTTAGAATAAATACAATACATTTTTTAAGAGGTACTACAAAAAAATACCAAAAAATAAAAAAATAATGTCTCTAGAATGTCAGCAAAAAAATGTTCCCCTAGAATTATTGATAAAAAAGAGTCATTCTATTCTCACCTCATTACTCCAATACAAACACATCATTAAAAAACTAGATGAATTTTGAGAAATCATAGGAATTTATTACTCCTTCTGTTCTTAAAAAATTGTCGTTTAAGGTTAATGCATACAGATTAAAAAAATATAATTAATACCTAGCAAAAATACTTTATTACCTTTATTAATTGTGTAAGACCCCAACTTTTATAAATAAAGATAAATTTTCTATAAATATCATTTTTGAATATTATGGAGTTAATTTGATATAATGTTATAGTTGTGGGTAATATTTATAAATTTTACAAAGTACGCAAGTTGTTATATAATATTCGATTGGTCGGGAAATATTCGTTTTAACAGGGAATATTCGTACAACGACACAATCATTGGTGGACCCCACAACGGAATTATTGTCGGATTGAGAAAATGACAAAAATATTTTATTAAAAATAACGGCGGAAGTTTTACCATTGTTACTGTTGAACTACTCGGTAGTAAAAGTACAGTAATACGTGTGGTTGCATCGTAGCACACGGTATTGATTATTAATGCTTATGTGAGAAGTCACTCAGTTTGATTCCATTATTGTCAGTTAATAATATGAATTATTTAGCGATAATGACGTTTTGTTTTATTCGTATTATTAACGTAATAAAACAGAAACATCTTTTTATATAAAATAAAATACTTTATTAAAGTTATTCTATAAATAGAATATATTATATTTTATTTAAAAGATTTTTCTTTAAATATGGACCGTCAGATTAAAGTAATCAATCTGGACCGTTCATGGATTAGTTACTATGCATTCTATTTTTCTATAAATTGCAGCTCATTCCTTCATTATTTCTTACGAATTCACTGAACTCTAGAGAGAGAAACTATAGAGAGAAACTATAGAGAGAGAGAAGAAGAGTATTCTGCTACTTAACTACTTCCTTACTTCAGCTCTTCTTTAAAATGGTAAGGAGTGTTATTCTTTCTTATTCATGAAGAGAACTGTTGTTATTCCATTTCTTATTATTCTGTTGAAATAACCTGTATACGCGGTCTACCCTATACTTGGTGACATTCTTCTATTATTCTGTTGGAACATTCTGTCTGTGTGTTTTACACCGGACCTGATTCTATTTTTATTATTATTTTGTTGGAACATCATGTCTGTGTGTTTTACACCGGACCTGATTCTGTTTTTATTATTATTCTGTTGGAACATCCTGTCTGTGTTTTTACACCGGACCTGGTTCTATTATTTATTATTCTGTCGGAATATCCTGTCTGTGCGTTTACGCCGGACCTGGTTCTATTATTTATTATTCTGTTAAAATAACCTGTCTGTGCGGTCTATCGCATGCATGGTGATTTCTTTTGTTATTCCATTCTTTATTATACTCAGTTGGTTAAGTTTTGACTTCTATACTCCATGAAATTTATGGAATATCCTTGATAATTGCGGTTCATTCAGTATCTTTTCATGAAAATAATCTTCTAAGCATTCTTGAATTTTACTCCACAAAGTAGTATCATGTTGACAATTTGGACGTTGTTAATTCTTTGATAAATTAATTCTTGAACTTGTTTTATTGAATTCTTATATCATTGTCATCATCCTCATGTTTATAAAATGTTGAAAGTCATCTGTGGCCTGTAGTGCATAGATGGACTTGGTATGATTATGACCAGGGATTATTCGGTATAATCATGATCGTAATGTTACAAATGATGTGGTAAAAGTCCTCATTGGTCAGTAGTGCAGTGAGGGACAGTTGTTGGCATGATCATGACCATTAATGAATACCCGAATATCCTTGGCCGTAGTGCAGGGGTGATTCGATGATGTGGATTATTTTATTAAGCTGAGTCCCAGCGATCACAGTGTTGAAAAATCTTTTAAATCATAAAAGATAGTATAGTTATTTTCTACTTGACTCTCTTAATGGATTGCTTGTTCCGCTACAGTTAAACTTGATGTCTATTATATTTTATCAGTTTAACATTGTTGAAGGCTAATGATAATTTATTCTGCATTATCTTATTCATAATATTTCTTACTGGGCTAGTTGAGCTCACCCTTTCTTTCAATGTTCTCTTCAGGAAATGAGAACGTAGCTGGGGTAAGTCGGGGAACGGAGTGATGGTCCGAATGATAGTATTAGTTAGTAGTCCTCACTATTCTATGTAATGGTATGTTAATAAATGTAATGAGGACTCCTTTTGAGTATGAATACTCTCTAGAAGATAATATTTGTATTCAAACTCACAGTTTATGTTTTGTCGTATTGTACACGACAGTTGTATTAGTAAGTTGTATTTGTATTCTGTACTATGTATCTGACGACCCAAGATGGGTGATGTATACCTAATTTTGGGGGCGTCACAGTTGGTATCAGAGCTTAGGGATATGATCCCTGGCTAAGATGTGAGAATAGAACTAGGAGGGGAGAGACGGGAAATTCCTTCGCTAGTATGACCTACCTAAGTTTATTTGCATGGTATTTAATTGGTCGGTCATAATATAAGGATAATATATGAAATATCAATTAACTTTTATTTTGTGGCAGTATCTGAAAATGGCATCTGAGAATGTTGAGAATAGCAATGGAGCACAAGCGATTATTGATTCACCACATATCAATAATCAGGATAATGTTCATTAGGAAGGTGACAATCCTCATGCAAACAACAACACTGACCAGATGATGAATGATGGAATGTTCAGAGGTTTTATGCAATTCATACAACAACAGGTGAAAGCGGCTCCTGTCCACAACGTAGGTGAAAATACTGGAAACTCTCAGGCGGTCCCCGCTAAACAGTTTAAGGAGCTGGGACCACCGGAGTTTAAGGGAGAACCCAAACCACTTGTAGCTGAAACATGGATAAAGCAGATCACCAAGATATTTGATGTCTTGGGTTGCTCCGAGGAGCAAAAGGTTCCCTTTGCCGCCTTTATGTTGCGAGGAGAGGCAGATTACTGGTGGGAATCGATAAAGCGTACTCAACCTGCCGCACTGAAGATGTCTTGGGAGAAGTTCCAAGAGCTGTTTAACGACAAATACTTTCCCGAGAGTATTCGTCACATGAAGGAGGTGGAGTTCATCAAATTAGAGCAGAATAATATGACCGTGTCGCAGTACGAGGCAAAATTTGCGGAGTTATCCCGGTTTGCGTCCCACCTGGTGGATAATGAAGAAAGAATGACGCGGATATTTTTAAGAGGTTTGAAGCCGGAGATACGTCAACACCTTGTTTCTCATATACTGTGTTTGTATTCAGATGTTGTAAATAGGACTCAGTTAGTGGAGCGCGATAATGAGACAACGCAACCAAAAGAGAGCAGCCGGCAAAATGATAATACCAGTGAAAGCAGTCATCGAAGCGGTGACAACAAACGTGGAGGGAATCAACAGGCCAGAAATGGTAAACACTTCGGTGGTAATCAGGGCCAAAATAATAAGAATGGGCATTTCAAGAAGAGGAGATTCAACAATGATGGAAAGACCTCAGCACCAGCACCTGTCGTTAAGGAAGGAGAACGACCACCTATCATATGTTTCAAATACGGAGGGGAGGGGCACATCAGTCCAAACTGCGCGATGCCGTCCAAAGCATGTTATAATTGTGGAAGAGAAGGTCATTTAGCCCGATTTTATCGTTTACCGAAGACAAATTCAGCTAGGATGGAGGCACCAAAGGCCGTCCCAGAAAAGTCAAAACCGATTGTGCAAGGGAGAGCGTTTGTTGTGAACTCCCAAAGAGCAAGGAATCCGAATGAGGTCATCACGGGTAAGCTTATCATAAACTCTAACGAAGTCTATACTTTATTTGATACCGGTTCTACCTATTCTTTTATTTCTCCTACTTGCGCTCATCGATTAAATTTGATTCCGGAGAAATTAGACTTTGACTTAACAGTTGAAACTCCATTGGGAGAAACCTTCATTACATCCACGGTTTATAAGTCTTGTTTGGTTCAAGTTGGTACCCACACATTACCTGTCGATCTTATTTCATTAAAAATACTTGCATTTGACGTGATTCTAGGGATTGATTGGTTAACTACTTATCATGCAAAAATTGATTATTTTCGTAAGGTTGTTAGCTTTCATATTCTTAATCGACCTATTATGCGAATTCAAGCAACCAAACCATTAAAATCAATCGCTGTCATCTCAAGCCATAAAGCTATTCGTTTATTGAAAAACGGATGTCAAGCTTTCTTAGCTCATGTCACAGATCTAAACAAAAATACGTCAGCTTTGAATGATATTTCTGTTGTTAATAAATTTCCTGACGTATTTCCCGAAGAACTTCCTGGCCTACCCCCAGAGCGTGAAATTGAATGTTGTATCGACCTTGAACCCGGTACAAAACCCATTTCCAAAGCCCCATATCGAATGGCTCCTATTGAACTTCAGGAGTTAAAGACCCAACTGCAAGAATTGTTAGACATTGGTTTTATTCGTCCTAGTACTTCTCCTTGGGGTGCTCCTGTTCTGTTCGTGAAGAAGAAAGATGGGAGTATGCGACTTTGTATTGATTATCGGGAGTTGAATCATGTCACCATCAAAAATAGGTACCCATTGCCACGTATTGATGAATTGTTTGACCAGTTGCAAGGAGCACAATTCTTTTCAAAGATCGATCTTCGTTCTGGATATCATCAGCTGAAGGTTAGAACTGAGGATATTCCAAAGACTGCCTTCAGAACTCGGTATGGGCATTATGAATTCTTAGTTATGTCTTTTGGATTGACTAATGCTCCTGCTGCCTTCATGGATATGATGAACAGGGTATTCAAGGAATATTTGGATCACTTTGTAGTCGTCTTTATCGATGACATCCTTGTTTATTCCAAAAGCCGTGAAGATCATGAGTAACACTTGAGGATGGTACTCCAAAAGCTTCGTGAATACAAACTTTATGCCAAGTTGAAGAAATGCGAGTTCTGGTTGGAGGAGGTAGCATTCCTTGGGCACGTAGTATCAAGTCGTGGAATATCGGTTGACCCGGCAAAGATTGAAGTTATTCAAAGTTGGGAGCAACCTAAATCAGTGACCGAAGTACGTAGCTTTCTTGGTTTAGCTGGTTATTATCGGAGATTCGTGGAAGGATTTTTTCGAATCGCTACTCCATTAACTCAGCTGACTCGGAAAGATACAAAGTTCGGTTGGAGCGAAGAATGTGAGCAGAGTTTTCAAGAACTCAAGAGGAGACTCATTTCAGCACCTGTTCTAATAATACCATCTAGCTCGGAGGGATTTGTCATCTACAGTGATGCTTCGAGTAAATGGTTGGGATGTGTTCTCATGCAACATGGAAAAGTCATAGCCTATGCATCAAGACAACTCAAGGAATATGAGAGGAATTATCCTACTCATGATCTGGAGTTGGCAGCTGTTGTCTTTGCACTTAAAATTTGAAGGCATTACTTGTATGGGGAGAAGGTGGAGATCTTTACGGATCATAAAAGCCTCAAATATTTTTTCACTCAAAAGGAACTCAACATGCGACAACGACGTTGGCTTGAACTGTTGAAAGATTATGATCATACCATTCAATATCATCCTGAAAAAGCGAACGTGGTAGCTGACGCATTGAGTAGAAGATCATATGCAAGTACGAGTGCGATATTGTCAACACAAAGACCCATTTTGTGTGATTTGCAAAGGATGGAGATAGAGTTAAAGACTCCAGGGACCCATGTGATGATGGCGAATATACGAGTAGAACCGACTTTAATCGATAAAGTTAAAGCTGCTCAAGCTACAGACCTGGAGCTGATGCGTATGAGGAAGAAAGTACAAGAAGGTGCTATGCCGGAAGCAAGAATCGATGAAGAAGGAATACTTCGAGTCAACTCCAGACTTTGTGTTCCTAACAACCCTGATTTAAAGTATGAAATCATGATGGAGACGCACAACACACCATTTGCAATCCATCCTGGAAGTACCAAAATGTATCATGATCTTCGTCATACATTTTGGTGGAGCAATATGAAGAGAGAGATAGCGTTGTTTATATATAGGTGTCTAACTTGTCAACGAGTCAAAGCAGAGCATCAAGTACCAAAAGGTCCATTGCAACCACTTGAAATTCCAGAATGGAAGTGGGAGCACATTACCATGGATTTCGTTACCGGTCTTCCTAGGGTTTCTCAAGGTATTGATGCGATTTGGGTCATTGTTGATAGATTGACCAAGTCTGCTCATTTCTTACCGATACGAGAAACTTATACACTTGAACGTCTTGCTCGTATGTACATAAACGAGATTGTAAGACTGCATGGTATGCCAGTATCCATAGTTTCTGATCGAGACCCAAGATTCACTTTACGATTTTGGGTTAGTTTACAAAAAGCTATGGGCACGGAGTTACGATTTAGTTCAGTATATCATCCTCAGACGGACGGACAATCAGAGAGGACTATTCAAACTCTTGAAGATCTATTAAGACTCTGTGTCTTTGACTTCAAGGGAAGTTGGGACAAGTTCTTACCATTGGTGGAGTTTTCCTATAACAACAGTTATCAAGCAAGTATTGGCATGGCTCCATTCGAAGCATTGTATGGAAGAAAATGTCGTTCTCCAGTATGCTGGGATGAGGTGGGTGAAGCAACGTTGTTGGGACCGGAGTTGGTACGTATGACTACAGAAAAGATTCAAACGATCCGACAACGTATAAAAACCTCACAAGATCGACAAATGAGTTATGCTGATCTTCATCGAAAGGACGTGGAATTTGATGTATGAGATCATGTGTTCTTACGTGTTACTCCATGGAAAGGAGTTACGAGATTTGGAAAGAGAGGAAAGCTCAATTCTTGATTCATCGGTCCATTTTTAATCCTCGATCGAGTAGGAACTGTGGCTTATAGACTCGCTTTACCGCCAAGTATGTCTTGTGTTCATAACGTTTTTCACATATCCATGTTACGCAAATATGTGGAAGACCCGAACCACATTATTGAGTTAGAACCGGACGAAATAGCGGAGGATTTAACGTATGAAGAAGTTCCTGTTCAAATCTTGGATAAGAAGGAACATATTCCACGCTCCAAGGTTATACCTCAAGTTAAAGTTTTGTGGTGAAACCACGATGTTGAGGAAATGACTTGGGAGTTAGAATCTGAAATGAAATCAAGGTATCCTTACCTCTTCGACATACCAGGTATGTACCCTAATTTCGAGGGCGAAATTTCATAAGAAGGGGAGGTTGTAAGACCCCAACTTTTATAAATAAAGATGAATTTTCTATAAATATCATTTTTGAATATTATGGAGTTAATTTGATATAATGTTATAATTGTGGGTAATATTTATAAATTTTGCAAAGTATGCAAGTTGTTATATAATATTCGATTGGTCAGGAAATATTCGTTTTAACAGGGAA
Source organism: Panax notoginseng (assembly GCA_016801055.1). NCBI lineage: Eukaryota > Viridiplantae > Streptophyta > Magnoliopsida > Apiales > Araliaceae > Panax > Panax notoginseng. The sequence goes on from CM029012.1 coordinate 188,044,955, forward strand.
TATTCGTACAACGACACAATCATTGGTGGACCCCACAACGGAATTATTGTCGGATTGCGAAAACGACAAAAATATTTTATTAAAAATAACGGCGAAAGTTTTACCATTGTTACTGTTGAACTACTCGGTAGTAAAAGTACAGTAATACGTGTGGTTGCATAGTAGCACACGATATTGATTATTAATGCTTATGTGAGAAGTCACTCAGTTTGATTCCATTATTGTCAGTTAATAATATGAATTATTTAGCGATAATGACGTTTTGTTTTATTCGTATTATTAACGTAATAAAACAGAAACATCTTTTTATATAAAATAAAATACTTTATTAAAGTTATTCTATAAATAGAATATATTATATTTTATTTAAAAGATTTTTCTTTAAATATGGACCGTCAGATTAAAGTAATCAATCTGGACCGTTCATGGATTAGTTACTATGCATTCTATTTTTCTATAAATAGCAGCTCATTCCTTCATTATTTCTTACGAATTCACTGAACTCTAGAGAGAGAAACTATAGAAAGAAACTATAGAGAGAGAGAAGAAGAGTATTCTGCTACTTAACTACTTCCTTACTTCAGCTCTTCTTTAAAACGGTAAGGAGTGTTATGCTTTCTTAATCATGAAGAGAACTGTTGTTATTTCATTTCTTATTATTCTGTTGGAATAACCTGTATACGCGGTCTACCCTATACTTGGTGACATTCTTCTATTATTCTGTTGGAACATTCTGTCTGTGTGTTTTACACCGGACCTGGTTCCGTTTTTATTATTATTCTGTTGGAACATCCTGTCTTTGTGTTTTACACCGGACCTGGTTCCGTTTTTATTATTATTCTGTTGGAACATCCTGTCTGTGTGTTTTACACCGGACCTGGTTCCGTCTTTGTTATTATTTTGTTGGAACATCCTGTCTGTGTGTTTTACACCGGATCTGGTTCCATTATTTATTATTCTGTCGGAATATCCTGTCTGTGCGTTTACGCCGGACCTGGTTCCATTATTTATTATTCTGTTAGAATAACCTGTCTGTGCGGTCTATCGCATGCATGGTGATTTCTTTTGTTATTCCATTCTTTATTATACTCAGTTGGTTAAGTTTTGACTTCTATACTCCATGAAATTTGTGGAATATCCTTGATAATTGCGGTTCATTCAGTATCTTTTCATGAAAATAATCTTCTAAGCATTCTTGAATTTTACTCCACAAAGTAGTATCATGTTGACAATTTGGACGTTGTTAATTCTTTGATAAATTAATTCTTGAACTTGTTTTATTGAATTCTTATATCATTGTCATCATCCTCATGTTTATAAAATGTTGAAAGTCATCTGTGGCCTGTAGTGCATAGATGGACTTGGTATGATTATGACCAGGGATTATTCAGTATAATCATGATCGTAATGTTACAAATGATGTGGTAAAAGTCCTCATTGGCCAGTAGTGCAGTGAGGGACAGTTGTAAGACCCCAATTTTTATAAATAAAGATGAATTTTCTATAAATATCATTTTTGAATATTATGGAGTTAATTTGATATAATGTTATAGTTGTGGGTAATATTTATAAATTTTGCAAAGTAAGCAAGTTGTTATAAAATATTCGTTTGGTCGGAGAATATTCTTTTTGTCGAGGAATATTCGTACGACGGCACAATCATTGGTGGACCCCACAACGGAATTATTGTCGGATTGAGAAAACGACAGAATTATCTTTCTATAAAAATAACGGCTGAGGTGTTACCGTTAAAACCGTTAAAACTGTTGAACTACTTGGTAGTAAAAGTACAGTAATACGCGTGGTTGCATAGTAACACACGGTATTGATTATTGATGCTTACGTGAGAAGTCACTCAGCTATACTCAATTATTGCTACAGTAATTGCTGCATCATATCTCTTAAATTATTGTCATAGTATCATCTGTATAATATGTTATATTATTAAATCAATAATTGAGACGTTGTGGTAAGTTTGGTTATTTTATGGGGGGCCATATGTCATCATCTAAGAGTCTCTTCGTCAATAGTAATTACCGTCGTCAATAGTAATTACCGTCGTCAATAGTAATTACCTTCGTCAATAGTATTTACCTTGGTCAATAGTAATTACCTTCGTCAATAGTATTTACCTTGGTCAATAGTAATTACTTTCGTCAATAGTAGTTGTCCCTTCAATATTACCAAGAGTCATTTGACCCTTCGTTAAGACCAAGAGTCATTTGACCCTTCGTTAAGACCAAGAGCCACCCTCAGTTTTTCTATAAATAGAGGCCTAGGGCTTCATTATTTTTCACGAATTCATTCAAGCTATTGAGAGAGAAAGTATAGAGAGAATAAGAGAGAGAGAATAAAAGTATTCTGCTACATCACTTTTCCAATATCCAGTTCTTTTAAGGTAGGGAATATTATTTCTTTTATATTCGTGAAGAGAACTTCTGTTATTCCATTTGTTATTATTCTGTTGGAATAACCAGTATACGCGGTCTACCCTATACTTGGTGACATTCTTCTATTATTCTGTTGGAACATCCTGTCTGTGTGTTTTACACCGGACCTGGTTCCGTTTATTATTCTGTTGGAACATCCTGTCTGTGTGTTTTACACCGGACCTGGTTCCGTTTTATTATTATTCTGTTGGAATATCCTGTCTGTGTGTTTTACACCGGACCTGGTTCCATTATTTATTATTCTGTCGGAATATCCTGTCTGTGCATTTACGCCGGACCTGATTCCATTATTTGTTATTCTATTGGAATAACCTGTCTGTGCGGTCTATCGCATGCATGGTGATTTCTTTTGTTATTCCATTCTTTATTGTACTCAGTTGGTTAAGTTTTGACTTCTATACTCCATGAAAGTTGTGGAATATCCTTGATAGTTGCGTTTCATCCAGTATCTTTTCAAGAAAATATTCTTCTAAGCATTCTTGAATTTTACTCCACAATGCAGTATCATGTTGACAATTTGGACGTTGTTAATTCCTGGATAAATTAATTCTTGAACTTGTTTTATTGAATTCTTATATCATTGTCATCATCCTCATGTTTATAAAATGTTGAAAGTCATCTGTGGCATGTAGTGCATAGATGGACTTGGTATGATTATGACCAGGGATTATTCGGTATAATCATGACCGTAATGTTACAAATGATGTGGTAAAAGTCCTCATTGGCCCGTAGTGCATTGATGGACAGTTGTTGGCATGATCATGACCATTAATGAATATACGAATATCCTTGGCCGTAGTGCAGGGGTGATTCGATGATGTGGATTATTTTATTAAGCTGAGTCCCAGCGATCACAGTGTTGAAAAACTTTTTAAATCATAAAAGATAGTAGAGTTTATTTTCTACTTGACTCTTTTAATGGATTGCTTGTTCCGTTACAGTTAAACTTGATGTCTATTATATTTTATCAGTTTAACATTGTTGAAGGCTAATGATAATTTATTCTGCATTATCTTAGTCATAATATTTCTTACTGGGCTAGTTGAGCTCACCCTTTCTTTCACTGTTCTCTTCAGGAAATGAGAACGTAGCTGGGGCAAGTCGGGGAACGGAGTGATGGTCCGAAGAATAGTATTAGTTAGTAGTCCTCACTATTCTATGTAATGGTGTGTTAATAAATGTAATGAGGACTCCTTTTGAGTATGAATACTCTCTAGAAGATAATATTTGTATTCAAACTCACAGTTTATGTTTTGTCGTATTATACACGACAGTTGTATTATTAAGTTGTATTTGTATTCTGTACTATGTATCTGACGACCCAAGATGGGTGATGTATACCTAATTTTGGGGGCGTCACAGTTGGTATCAGAGCTTAGGGATATGATCCCTGGCTAAGATGTGAGAATAGAACTAGGAGGGGAGAGACGGGGAATTCCTTCGCTAGTATGACATACCTAAGTTTATTTGCATGGTATTTAATTGGTCGGTCATAATATAAGGATAATATATGACATATCAATTAATTTTTATTTTGTGGCAGTATCTGAAAATGGCATCTGAGAACGTTGAGAATAGCAATGGAGCACAGACGACTGTTGATTCACCACATATCAATAATCAGGATAATGTGCATCAGGAAGGTGTCAATCCTCATGCAAACAACAACACTGACCAAATGATGAATGATCAAATGTTCAGAGGCTTTATGCAATTCATGCAACAACAGGTGAAAGCGGCTCCTGTCCACAACGTAGGTGGAAATACTGGAAACTCTCTGGCGGTCACCGCTAAACAGTTTAAGGAGCTGGGACCACCGGAGTTTAAGGGAGAACCCAAACCACTTGTAGCTGAAACATGGATAAAGCAGATCACCAAGATATTTGATGTCTTGGGTTGCTCCGAGGAGCAAAAGGTTCCCTTTGCCGCCTTTATGTTGCGAGGAGAGGCAGATTACTGGTGGGAATCGATAAAGCGTACTCAACCTGCCGCACTGAAGATGTCCTGGGAGAAGTTCCAAGAGCTGTTTAACGACAAATACTTTCCGAGAGTATTCGTCACATGAAGGAGGTGAAGTTCATCAAATTGGAGCAGAATAATATGACCGTGTCGCAGTACGAGGCAAAATTTGCGGAGTTATCCCGGTTTGCGTCCCACCTGGTGGATAATGAAGAAAGAATGACGCGGATGTTTTTAAGAGGTTTGAAGCCGGAGATACGTCAACATCTTGTTTCTCATAAACTGTGTTTGTATTCAGATGTTGTAAATAGGGCTCAGTTGGTGGAGCGCGATAACGAGACAACGCAACCAAAAGAGAGCAGCCGGCAAAATGATAATACCAGTGAGAGCAGTCATCGAAGCGGTGACAACAAGCGTGGAGGGAATCAACAGGCCAGAAATGGTAACCACTTCGGTGGTAATCAGGGCCAAAACAATAAGAATGGACATTTCAAGAAGAGGAGATTCAACAATGATGGAAAGACGTCAGCACCAGCACCTGTCGTTAAGGAAGGAGAACGACCACCTATCATATGTTTCAAATGCGGAGGGGAGGGGCACATCAGTCCAAACTGCGCGATGCCGTCCAAAGCATGTTATAATTGTGGAAGAGAAGGTCATTTAGCCCGATTTTGTCGTTTACCGAAGACAAATTCAGCTAGGATGGAGGCACCAAAAGCCGTCCCAGAAAAGTCAAAACCGGTTGTGCAAGGGAGAGCGTTTGTTGTGAACTCCCAGAGAGCAAGGAACCCGAATGAGGTCATCACGGGTAAGCTTATTATAAACTCTAAAGAAGTTTATACTTTATTTGATACCGGTTCAACCCATTCTTTTATTTCTCCTACTTGCGCTCATCGATTAAATTTGATTCCGGAGAAATTAGACTTTGACTTATCTGTGGAAACTCTGTTGGGAGAAACCTTCATTACCTCCACTGTTTATAAGTCTTGTTTGGTTCAAGTTGGTACCCACACATTACCTATCGATCTGATTTCATTAAAAATACTTGCATTTGACGTGATTCTAGGGATTGATTGGTTAACTACTCATTATGCAAAAATTGATTGTTTTCGTAAGGTTGTTAGTTTTCATATTCCTAATCGACCTATTATGCGAATTCAAGCAACCAAACCATTAAAATCAATCGCTGTCATCTCAAGCCATAAAACTATTCGTTTATTGAAAAACGGATGTCAAGCTTTCTTAGCTCATGTCACAGATCTAAACAAAAATACGTCAGTTTTGAATGATATTTCTCTTGTTAATAAATTCCCTGACGTATTCCCTGAAGAACTTCCTGGCCTACCCCCAGAGCGTGAAATTGAATTTTGTATCGATCTTGAACCCGGTACAAAACCCATTTCCAAAGCCCCATATCGAATGGCTCCTATTGAACTTCAGGAGTTAAAGATCCAACTGCAGAAATTGTTAGACATTGGCTTTATTCGTCCTAGTACTTCTCCTTGGGGAGCTCCTGTTCTATTCGTGAAGAAGAAAGATGGAAGTATGCGACTTTGTATTGATTATCGGGAGTTGAATCATGTCACCATCAAAAACAGGTACCCATTGCCACGTATTGATGACCTGTTTGACCAGTTGCAAGGAGCACAATTCTTTTCAAAGATCGATCTTCGTTCTGGATATCATCAGCTGAAGGTTAGAACTGAGGATATTCCAAAGACGGCTTTTAGAACTCGGTACGGGCATTATGAATTTCTAGTCATGTCCTTTGGATTGACTAATGCTCCTGCTGCCTTCATGGATATGATGAACCGGGTATTCAAGGAATATTTGGATCACTTTGTGGTCGTCTTTATTGATGACATCCTTATTTATTCCAAAAGCCGTGAAGATCATGAGCAACACTTGAGGCTGGTACTCCAAAAGCTTCGTGAATACAAGCTTTATGCCAAGTTGAAGAAATGCGAGTTCTGGCTGGAGGAGGTAGCATTCCTTGGGCACGTAGTATCAAGTCGTGGAATATCGGTTGACCCGGCAAAGATTGAAGCTATTCAAAGCTGGGAGCAACCTAAATCAGTGACCGAGGTACGTAGCTTTCTTGGTTTAGCTGGTTATTATCGGAGATTCGTGGAAGGATTTTCTCGAATCGCTACTCCATTAACTCAGCTGACTCGGAAAGATACAAAGTTTGGTTGGAGCGAAGAATGTGAGCAGAGTTTTCAAGAACTCAAGAGGAGACTCATTTCAGCACCTGTTCTAACAATACCATCTGGCTCGGAGGGATTTGTCATCTACAGTGATGCTTCGAGCAAAGGGTTGGGATGCGTTCTCATGCAACATGGAAAAGTCATAGCCTATGCATCAAGACAACTCAAGGAATATGAGAGGAATTATCCTACTCATGATCTAGAGTTGGCAGCTGTTGTCTTTGCACTTAAAATTTGGAGGCATTACTTGTATGGAGAGAAAGTGGAGATCTTTACGGATCATAAAAGCCTCAAATATTTCTTCACTCAAAAGGAACTCAACATGCGACAACGACGTTGGCTTGAACTGTTGAAAGATTATGATCATACCATTCAATACCATCCTGGAAAAGCGAACGTGGTAGCTGACGCATTGAGTAGAAGATCATATGCGGGTACAAGTGCAATATTAACAACGCAAAGGCCCATTTTGTGTGACTTGCAAAGGATGGAGATAGAGTTGAAGACTCCAGGGACCCATGTGATGATGGCGAATATACGAGTAGAACCGACTTTAATCGATAAAGTTAAAGCTGCTCAAGCTACAGACCTGGAGCTGATGCGTATGAGGAAGAAAGTGCAAGAAGGTGTTATGCCGGAAGCAAGAATCGATGAGGAAGGAATACTTCGAGTCAACTCCAGACTTTGTGTTCCTAACAACCCTGATTTAAAGTATGAAATCATGATGGAGGCGCACAACACACCGTTTGCAATCTATCCTGGAAGTACCAAAATGTATCATGATCTTCGTCATACATTTTGGTGGAGCAATATGAAGAGAGAGATAGCGTTGTTTATCTCAAGGTGTCTAACTTGTCAACGAGTCAAAGCGGAGCATCAAGTACCAAAAGGTCCATTGCAACCACTTGAAATTCTAGAATAGAAGTGGGAGCACATTACCATGGATTTCGTTACCGGTCTTCCCAGGGTTTCTCAAGGTATTGATGCGATTTGGGTCATTGTTGATAGATTGACCAAGTCTGCTCATTTCTTACCGATACGAGAAACTTATACACTTGAACGTCTTGCTCGTATGTACATAAACGAGATTGTAAGACTGCATGGTATGCCAGTATCCATAATTTCTGATCGAGACCCAAGATTCACTTCACGATTTTGGGTTAGTTTACAAAAAGCTATGGGCACGGAGTTACGATTTAGTTCAGCATATCATCCTCAGACGGATGGACAATCAGAGAGGACTATTCAAACTCTTGAAGATCTATTAAGACTCTGTGTCTTTGACTTCAAGGGAAGTTGGGACAAGTTCTTACCATTGGTGGAGTTTTCCTACAACAACAGTTATCAAGCAAGTATTGGCATGGCTCCATTCGAAGCATTGTATGGAAGAAAATGTCGTTCTCCAGTATGCTGGGATGAGGTGGGCGAAGCAACGTTGTTGGGACCGGAGTTGGTACGTATGACTACAGAAAAGATTCAAACGATCCGACAACGTATAAAAACCTCACAAGATCGACAAAAGAGTTATGCTGATCTTCATCGAAAGGATGTGGAATTTGATGTAGGAGATCATGTGTTCTTACGTGTTGCTCCATGGAAAGGAGTTACAAGATTTGGAAAGAGAGGAAAGCTAAATCCTCGATTCATCGGTCCATTTTTAATCCTCGATCGAGTAGGAACTGTGGCTTATAGACTCGCTTTACCGCCAAGTATGTCTCGTGTTCATAACGTTTTCCACATATCCATGTTACGCAAATATGTGGAAGACCCGAACCACATTATTGAGTTAGAACCGGACGAAATAGCGGAGGATTTGACGTATGAAGAAGTTCCTGTTCAAATCTTGGATAAGAAGGAACATATTCTACGCTCCAAGGTTATACCTCAAGTCAAAGTTTTGTGGAGAAACCACGATGTTGAGGAAATGACTTGGGAGTTAGAATCAGAAATGAAATCAAGGTATCCTTACCTCTTCGACATACCAGGTACGTACCCTAATTTCGAGGGCGAAATTTCATAAGAAGGGGAGGTTGTAAGACCCTAATTTTTATAAATAAAGATGAATTTTCTATAAATATCATTTTTGAATATTATGGAGTTAATTTGATATAATGTTATAGTTGTGGGTAATATTTATAAATTTTGCAAAGTAAGCAAGTTGTTATAAAATATTCGTTTGGTCGGAGAATATTCTTTTTGTCGAGGAATATTCGTACGACGGCACAATCATTGGTGGACCCCACAACGGAATTATTGTCGGATTGAGAAAACGACAGAATTATCTTTCTATAAAAATAACGGCTGAGGTGTTACCGTTAAAACCGTTAAAACTGTTGAACTACTCGGTAGTAAAAGTACAGTAATACGCGTGGTTGCATAGTAGCACACGGTATTGATTATTGATGCTTACGTGAGAAGTCACTCAGCTATACTCAATTATTGCTACAGTAATTGCTGCATCATATCTCTTAAATTATTGTCATAGTATCATCTGTATAATATGTTATATTATTAAATCAATAATTGAGACGTTGTGGTAAGTTTGGTTATTTTATGGGGGGCCATATGTCATCATCTAAGAGTCTCTTCGTCAATAGTAATTACCGTCGTCAATAGTAATTACCGTCGTCAATAGTAATTACCTTCGTCAATAGTATTTACCTTGGTCAATAGTAATTACCTTCGTAAATAGTATTTACCTTGGTCAATAGTAATTACTTTCGTCAATAGTAGTTGTCCCTTCAATATTACCAAGAGTCATTTGACCCTTCGTTAAGACCAAGAGTCATTTGACCCTTCGTTAAGACCAAGAGCCACCCTCAGTTTTTCTATAAATAGAGGCCTAGGGCTTCATTATTTTTCACGAATTCATTCAAGCTATTGAGAGAGAAAGTATAGAGAGAATAAGAGAGAGAGAATAAAAGTATTCTGCTACATCACTTTTCCAATATCCAGTTCTTTTAAGGTAGGGAATATTATTTCTTTTATATTCGTGAAGAGAACTTCTGTTATTCCATTTGTTATTATTCTGTTGGAATAACCAGTATACGCGGTCTACCCTATACTTGGTGACATTCTTCTATTATTCTGTTGGAACATCCTGTCTGTGTGTTTTACACCGGACCTGGTTCCGTTTATTATTCTGTTGGAACATCCTGTCTGTGTGTTTTACACCGGACCTGGTTCCGTTTTATTATTATTCTGTTGGAATATCCTGTCTGTGTGTTTTACACCGGACCTGGTTCCATTATTTATTATTCTGTCGGAATATCCTGTCTGTGCATTTACGCCGGACCTGGTTCCATTATTTGTTATTCTATTGGAATAACCTGTCTGTGCGGCCTATCGCATGCATGGTGATTTCTTTTGTTATTCCATTCTTTATTGTACTCAGTTGGTTAAGTTTTGACTTCTATACTCCATGAAAGTTGTGGAATATCCTTGATAGTTGCGTTTCATCCAGTATCTTTTCAAGAAAATATTCTTCTAAGCATTCTTGAATTTTACTCCACAATGCAGTATCATGTTGACAATTTGGACGTTGTTAATTCCTGGATAAATTAATTCTTGAACTTGTTTTATTGAATTCTTATATCATTGTCATCATCCTCATGTTTATAAAATGTTGAAAGTCATCTGTGGCATGTAGTGCATAGATGGACTTGGTATGATTATGACCAGGGATTATTCGGTATAATCATGACCGTAATGTTACAAATGATGTGGTAAAAGTCCTCATTGGCCCGTAGTGCATTGATGGACAGTTGTTGGCATGATCATGACCATTAATGAATATACGAATATCCTTGGCCATAGTGCAGGGGTGATTCGATGATGTGGATTATTTTATTAAGCTGAGTCCCAGCGATCACAGTGTTGAAAAACTTTTTAAATCATAAAAGATAGTAGAGTTTATTTTATACTTGACTCTTTTAATGGATTGCTTGTTCCGTTACAGTTAAACTTGATGTCTATTATATTTTATCAGTTTAACATTGTTGAAGGCTAATGATAATTTATTCTGCATTATCTTAGTCATAATATTTCTTACTGGGCTAGTTGAGCTCACCCTTTCTTTCACTGTTCTCTTCAGGAAATGAGAACGTAGCTGGGGCAAGTCGGGGAACGGAGTGATGGTCCGAAGAATAGTATTAGTTAGTAGTCCTCACTATTCTATGTAATGGTGTGTTAATAAATGTAATGAGGACTCCTTTTGAGTATGAATACTCTCTAGAAGATAATATTTGTATTCAAACTCACAGTTTATGTTTTGTCGTATTATACACGACAGTTGTATTATTAAGTTGTATTTGTATTCTGTACTATGTATCTGACGACCCAAGATGGGTGATGTATACCTAATTTTGGGGGCGTCACAACAGTTGTTGGCATGATCATGATCATTAATGAATACCCGAATATCCTTGGCCGTAGTGCAGGGGTGATTCGATGATGTGGATTATTTTATTAAGCTGAGTCCCAGCGATCACAGTGTTGGAAAATCTTTTAAATCATAAAAGATAGTAGAGTTTATTTTATACTTGACTCTCTTAATGGATTGCTTGTTCCGCTACAGTTAAACTTGATGTCTATTATATTTTATCAGTTTAACATTGTTGAAGGCTAATGATAATTTATTCTGCATTATCTTAGTCATAATATTTCTTACTGGGCTAGTTGAGCTCACCCTTTCTTTCACTATTTTCTTCAGGAAATTTGAACGTAGCTGGGGCAAGTCGGAAAACGGAGTGATGGTCCGAATGATAGTATTAGTTAGTAGTCCTCACTATTCTATGTAATGGTGTGTTAATAAATGTAATGATGACTCCTTTTGAGTATAAATACTCTCTAGAAGATAATATTTGTATTCAAACTCACAGTTTATGTTTTGTCGTATTGTATACGACAGTTGTATTAGTAAGTTGTATTTGTATTCTGTACTATGTATCTGACGACCCAAGATGAGTGATGTATACCTAATTTTGGGGGCGTCACAAATTGTTTCAATCAATTATTCCCTTCCTAATGTTTCTTATTTAATTTAACCAATTACTTCTTATTCAACCAATTATTACTTGGATTATAACATTCAATTGGATAAGAATCATTGAGAAGGGAAAAAAGCTTTAAATAGGAGAAAACTTTAAATAAAGATAAAGTAGGAAAAAAAATAGCTAATGTGTATTGATAAACTCAAAACGATAATCTTTTAAGAACAGAGGGAATAGTATATATATATATATATATATATATATATATATATATATATATATATATATATATAAGTTTTTGCCTGCGGTTACTGAAAGGAGTATTTAATTCTTCTAATTAATTTACACATACACCCATGAACCTCTTAAGCCTTCTCTTTCTCTATTTCTCTCTCTAAGATAAATATTATACTCGTAATTCTCAACAATTCCACTTTTATTTCCTCTCTTTCCACCTTTCTTTCCCATCATAATTGGGAGGAAGTGCTGTACCGATCGTGGTCGGTATAGGGTTAATTTTTTTTTAATCACAATTATCAGAATAATAAATAAAAAATAATAGAACAAGTTTGAACAAAAAATTATAAAAAAATTTATATTTTATTAAAAAAACACTGTAATATATATTTTTTTATTCAAATTTATTCTATTATTTTTTATTTATTATTCTGATAATTATGGTTAAAAATAAAAATAAAAAAATATATTGCACCGGACCACCGTCCGATATATTTTGCACCGGACCCACCCTCGACCCTTCCCACCACCCTTTCTTGCCCAAATTAATTCTAACAATTTCACTTTCATTTCTCCTCCCTCCTCCCTCCTCCCTCCTCCCTCACTAATATATATATATATATATATATATATATATATATATATATATATATATAAATTAAAATATAATTTGACTTTATCAAACAATAAAAATATTAATTTAAGAAATTATTTTTATAATAATTAATTTAAAAACTTAATTAAGATAATGATAATGTAAAAAAAAATTATCACCACACCTAAATCATTCTTCCATCTTCTATTTGATTAAATCAGATGAATCAACAAAAGAAACCACCACCAACCACCGATCGCAGTCGCCGCCACCACCACTTTACCATCAACACCATCCGCACATATCCAAAATTACTCCAACTCCTTCAAGCCCTAACCAAGCTCTGAGTCGCACCACTGAGAAGTCTCCATGATTGATGTATACACACACTAAGAGAGACGAAGTAAGAGAAAAAGTCGCACCACCGGATTTTTAGAACTCGCGAGTCGATTGCTAAGCACACTAAATCTAGAATTTTAGATTGGAGATGGTGGAATTTTGAAAGTCAATAGTGCGGCGATCTGTAAGCACAATGGATCTAGAATTTTAGATCCAAGATAGCGAGATTTGAAAGTTTAGTGGTGCACTGGGTGGGCGATGGTGGTGAGACGGGAGTAGGAGATGGTTTTTGCTGCCAAGGGTTAGAGATGCTAACAGTAATGGTGCCAAGGGTTAATGATAAATAATATTTTATTTATTTTTAATTTGTTATTTAGTGTTTTCCATTTTTAACATTTCAAATCCATAAAATGATTTAATTGTTACTTCATACTTGTAAATTATTATGAGTTAATTATTCTATATTTTAAAGTTATATTATTTTTTAATTTTAAATTATAATTTAATTAAATACTACCTTTGTTATATATACTTTTTAATTTATAAAATTTAAATGTAATAACTTATTTTGATACGCATACAGTATTAATTATTATTTTTTGATTTTTTTATTAATTATTATGTTTTGTTTTTTTTTTAGAATTTATTATTTTTTGTTAAACATTATTTAGTATAATTTTTATTTTTATATTTTGAGTAATATACGGTATTAAGTTAATTTTTTTTATACGATGAAACCGTATAAAACCATTCAAATAGATGTGAAAGCTCATTTTGTTTAGGGCCTAATTGTGAAGAAGGTGAAATTTGGTGGAAGTATTTTTCCCCTAAATCATACTGATTCAGGATACGAAGTTTTTACCCCTTCAACATACTGGAGCCTTTTCTCCTCCCAAAAGTTTCTCCATTCAGAGAGGCTGACAAACAGCGGTGCATCCAACTGAAAACAATATACAAGGTTCAATGGAAATTCACCCATCAATTACCAGGACCTTTTAACCCCTATGCTTCCAGTTGCGTTCAGAATTTACAAAAGAGAGCAATAAAATAACGCTCCCATGAGTGATAACACTTGTAGTTACTAATTCCCCTTCCAGACTTTAAAACATAAAATACAGAGTTTTTAAGACAAGTGAGTTTATAAGCTAAAGCAGGTAATGACTTAAAAGAAACAACAGAAAAGGGAGACGACGGGAGAGAGAAGGTTTTGGAGGGGTGGCGGGGGTGGGGGGGAAGACATGGCAATAAATGGTCCCTACTATATATGCAGGCTCGGTATTTTGATCCCCATGCCAGAGACCAATTGCTAAGCAGATCCCTTTGTTAAAGCAATGAAAGGAACGTGTACTGAGCTGACCCATCTACAACGTTGATGTTTCCAAATTACCGCAGTCGTGAGATTTGCTAACCCCTGACAGATTCAGGAGTTACATGACCACTGCTCCCACCATGAGCATTAATTCCACTTACAGGCATGGATCGCTGAGCAAAATCGAGCAACAGCTTCCTCTGATGATCGTCTGTGTGCGGGAGACTAGCACGTAGAAGTTCTACAGGCATTTCCCTGTTTATAGCTCTTGCTGCCTCTGTACTAATGATATCTGTGCTAGGCTGGGTGGTCTGCGAATATATTGATTGCATAATGCTGTCGTATTTGCTCAGGCAGTACTTGGTTAGAAGACCAAAGAATGCATCAAAAGAAGCCTGCCAAAGGACAGGATTTGGCACGACACAGTTGCTAGAGGCCTGAGGATCAGTTAACAGCCGAGTCGCCCTCTCCAAGACATTTTTTAAGATAACAGAGGCCCCATCTCCAGCAGAACTACCAAGAGGACGGAGCGGTGGCTGCTCAGAGGAACAAACTACAGCAGCGAAACACGCACTAAGAGAATTAAGATCCATGCCACTAACACATTTGGCGACCGTCGTTGCAAGACCAGTGATAGTCTCAGCCGCTCCTGGATCAGAAGGAAGGCCACCAAACAAAAACCTCAAATGACGGAAGACGGCCATGCAAACTATTCGGGCAAGCTCACCACCAGGGAAGAGAAGCTTAAGGTATTTCGATATAAGCTTTCGGCCTTTAGGTAGAGAGACCAACCGTAGGAACACAATGTCATCCTTAGGATTCAGCCCAACCGAGTTGCCACTTTTCCCAAGTGGATCAGCGAGCTGAAGTGACGCTGCCAATCCTTCTAACAGAATCTGCCTCCTCCGCCTCAGCTGAGTCCCGCCAACTTGGGGTTGACTAAATTGTAGGAACCGGTCAATGTCCTCTACATCAAGAAGGAGACGAAGGCCGTCCTCGATTGTTATTCTAGCAGCCAACATGGGCTCCTGTTCCAAGGGCCTATCAGACACTTTCTGCTCAGCACTGCCATCACCAGAAGCAAAGAAAGGAGGGTCAACTTCAAGGAGAGGATGAGGCCTACGAATAGAAGAGAATGAAACCCTTCCAAGAGCATCAATCTGGAGATGAGGCTGTGATTCTGCACTGTTACGTGACCGAGAAGAGGGCTCCTTCAGATGGGCCGGGCAGAAACGATGTCTTGACCTCGATTCAGTAGATTTTTTTGCAAGACGAGCTTGGTGGTAATAATCATCTATATAAGGGTCATTGCTATGTGTTGCAGCATGCTGCATTCTAAGAATACTCTCTATTTCGTCAGCTGACATATACTTGGATCTGAATTGTGGCAAACCACTATCACTCTTCTGGCTAGCATCAGAACTTTGTTGAGATAAACGCATATGCCTACTTCTTTGTGGCATCTTAGATCGTTGATCTCTCATATCAGCTGATCCATATTTCCTCAGATGTGATGGTGGAGACGGAAGGGCATTAAATAATTGGGATTGCAATGCTGAAAAATGGGCTAATGATGGTTGGACTGGAAGATGCAGTCTCTGCTGTTGTGACATTAAATGAGGGGAAACCAAATTATTTTGATGAGGGAATTGCTGTTGCAAAATATTATTTAAGAGGATGGAATGATCCCCATGAAGTAGCCCTGCATGATTGTGCCAATGGTTTTGTGGCCCACTACCTAGAGAAATGCCAGGGGAGAACTGCGGTACATTTCCACTATAACGATACCCACGAGACATGCCAGCCAAATGCATATTAGAGTTGGACAAAGGAGAGAGGTTAGGTGCAGAAAAGGGTAACTGAGACCCACCAATAAGAGATGAAATATTCAGGTGGCGTGAATGGTGATGTGGCGAAGACAGTTGAGATATGCCACCGGGAGGAGGGTAGGAAGTGAAGGATGATTTTGGTTCTAAAATAGGCTCACTAGGAAATTGTTGCTGCAGTGGGTATGATGATGTTCTGTATATGGGCTTTGATTCAGAAAGACGCAGAGAAGAGAGATGCGGCTGTGATGACCATCTTTTGCTTTCCTGGCAGCTCTCTGTGTCAGATATATGCTGATCTAACCAGTCAGGAAAATCTATCTCCTGAGACCATTCAGCAGCAGATGAACCTGCCATAAGTTCTGCTACTCAGTAATCCAAAATTAAATAATTAACACTACAATTAAGGAAAAGGAAAAAGAAAACACAATTTACATAAAATCATGTTTACCAGTGCTTCAAACTAGTGAGAAAAAAAACATTCAAATACAGCAATTTGCAATGGCCACAAAGCAAAGATAGAAAATCACATATGTTCGAGCTAGGGCATGAGCTAATTCTTGAATGTATGCGTGATATGCTTCTGGGTCTCAGATTCTTAAATAATACTCCTTCCGTCCCAAGATAAAAGTCATCCATTAACTTTTGTGGTCAAATTGACCACTTTTCAAATTAATATATCTTAGTATTCTTTTATATATATGCAAAAAACTTATAAACATTATAAACTACATACAATTTAGTACATATCTCCATGTTTGCTTTTTTGAAAATCTAAATATATGTGTTTAATTATTAATTTCAAAAATAGTCAATTTGACCACAAAAGTCAATGGAAGACTTTATCTAACTAAAACTATGTAGCATATTTTACCCAAAAAAGATAATTAACTCACTACTTAGAAACCATTGTCATAGTTGGTCCTTAAGTGATGCAAGCTATTGATCCTTCAACTATACTAGACATGCCACCAAATATACAAATCAACTGAAGGTTAATGGTTAATGTCAGTGATCTAAATCAAAAGTGTATATGAGACTTTTAGAAATCTCACACCACAAAAAAACTACATGGAACCAAGCCAACGCCTAGAATATATCCTAGATTTCTAGCCAACTCAATATTATGACTCCCTATATAGGAAATATGTAATTTGTTGGTTTGTCTGTGCCTCACAGGCGCAAGCAAGTGTGGATGTCAGTGTTTGTGTGTTATTATTTTTTGGGGAGGTGAGTGAGGGAGGGGAGGGGGGTTGGGGGGAACATGCAAACTTTATTGGTCAATTCCAAGGCAACCTCAAATTCAGAGACGAACAGACATCCATTTTATTCCAAAATCCAATTTTGACACTAAAATTAAGATATCAAGCTTTATATATGTTAATAATAGTCTACAGAAGACACCAGAATAACAATCAGAAAATGCAACAGAAACTGAAACAAACAAATTTTAGAATCGCAATCCTGTAAAGCCAAAGCCTAATAGTAAAGGAAGTATATGTCTGATAAAATTTCCTTGAAAATCCTGAATAATAGCACATTCAACTAAAATTGGGGTTTGTACAGATTCAACAATCAGCAATGGAAATAAGAATTTGCAATCAAGTGGAAATGAGAACAGCCGGCGGATGGGAATGAAGTGTCACACGGCGGATAAGGAGAGAATAGAAAATAGATATAGAGGAGAAGATTAGAATGGAAGAAGAGAAGAGGGGAGGGAAATGGGGAAGGAAAGGAAGGAGAAGAACAGTTGAAGAGAAGAAAAAGGGGGAGAGGTATTCAATCATCAAGCTTATTAATACATCCTAAATTCTTTATATAGGCAAATATCTAAATAATTAAGTGTAGAGGTATGAGTGCACACTTGAACTTCAAGATATAAATTAATTCCTACATAACCTATACTGATAATTAAACACTATAATTTACAAACATAAGCTTGAAACCTATCAACTAGGCCAAAACTTGCGCCTGCATTTGACATAGACAAGAATCCTTTATTGAATGCCCGAGCTCGATGAAAACGACTTCCAAACAAAATTGACTCTAACAGGTTTGTCAGTAAATAGTATCCACAACATATATTTATAGTAAAGACTCAAGTCATTGCCCACCATGATTTTGTGGACTAGCCCAGAATCCCAAATTAAACCAAAACTCTAATTCCATGACATGCACATATTAGAGTTATATTACCAACACTGTCACTTTCATGCTTGTCAAAAACCTAATAGAGTTAACAACACTGCATAAGATGACAAAAAGAAAATATGTAACTCGTCTACTCACTTTCCCTTGAAAAAGAGCCAGATCCTCGGTCACCAATAACCCCAGGATGTCGTGGTCCAGTAACAACTCTGTTTAACTGTAAAGCAGAACAATTTTTTATTCACACGAAAAAAAATATCTAATAATAAAACTAGTACGGGAATAGTTGCAATAAAGACTTGGCAACGAAAAAAATATAGCGATAGAGGGAAAATAAAAACTATGATGGTGGCAAAGGAAAATGTTCAAGAGAACACTGATCATGTACATGAAATTTTATGCATTTGTTTTCCTTCAAGTTTATCCTTGAGCCAAATATATCTGATTATCAAACACTTAAACATGCACGGGCTGTTAAAACTAAAATACTAATACCTCTAGAGTAAGAAATCAAATATTATCATATACCCTCAAGTCCCTACCAAGTAGCAACTTTTTCCGACTAAAAAGACACCCTCAATCTTTACAATTCAATTGTGAGATAGTTGCAAGAAAATCAGGTCGATAGGTGGCTATGTGTCAGTCTTCAAATTTACATTAGCTGAACAAGTATCATTGGGTAAAAAAATGATTAAGCGACTACTTGATTTCAGGGCTTGCCATTTGAATTGAGAAACAACAGTAGGACCAATTAACAAGAAACATAGCACAGAATGATCCTAAATGCAATATTAATGGATGTCAGCGGATAGATCTTCCAAATTAGGACAAAGACTTAACTGATTCAAAACTCACCATTCAACAGTCAAGTTTTTTATATTAGAAGTGATTAATGTTTCGCTCCTACTTACCTAGTGAGCAGCATGATTACTTTATCTTCTCCCTTCAATCCTTCCCGGATAAGACAAAGAATTGCATTGTTGTCTCCTTCTTCCCCTTTATCTATCCGAAGAAGATTAGTAACCAATCCCATCATTTACTATTTATCCTAGGTATCTAAACAAAAAGTTAGCTTGGAACACAATGAAGATAAATAGATCAAAAGATAAACGTGAAAACTATCCTACACAACTAAACATAATAAACTCTAATTAATAAAGTATAATTATCTACTACACTAACAGTGATATCTCCCTAAACAACTATGACATCCACAGAACCACTGTCTAGACTTAGGCTTCCAAAGCCACCAATATTAGTCCAATTGTCCAGTACCTACTTCATCATTCTCCCTAGTCCCTAGTTAGGAGTGGGTCTATAAATACCATTTGATGAAGGATATGCCGAAGTAGAGGATTCTCTAACACCAAGTGGTGGCATGCAAACAGCACATCTCAGGCCTGAGGGTATATTTTTTAATATCAATAAGAGACTACAAGCTTGCACGTCCAAAATGTTATACATATCGATTAATCGACCAAACCGCATCCTATGTAGCAAATCTTGATCGACAAAAAAATACATGTTATAGGCGACCTAGAAAAATAGATTGAGTTTGAGACTGGCTAATTGGATCAGATACTGTGAACCCCACTGAATGGCCCTACCCAACGCTTATCTAACATCTGTTAGGCTTCATATCCTCACCCTCCCACAAGATGCCTATGTGCCAATCTTCTTTACATGAGACCAGCATTCAAATCACAAGATGCCTATAATTATCAATTTTGAACTGTAAACTATTTACCAGAAAGGATCATCAAAATTTACTTCAATCAAATGATACAGTTAATGTAAATTTACTTGTCCTATTATATTGGTTAAAAAGTAAAACATTATAAGGAAAAGAAGAGCATACAAACTTTATGATAATGATAATGATAATGATAACAAAAAAGACAAATCAATCTTAAATAGCATTATAACGTGAAAACTCGTAGTTATTGGCTGCAACGTCACAAAAGCCAAGGTAGCTGACCTTTGAAAATGTAGTTGCCAAGTCATCTACATCAGATAGAGATCCAATCACTGACCCCTGGCCAAAAAAGACAAACACAAACACACAATATCATTGAATAGGTGTTCAGTGCTCAAGAAAATCATTGAGACAAATAGCACATCCACATCCACTGATGGAAACAAGTAAACCATAATTTTCAAAAGCAAAGAGAGCATGTGACAATAAACACTTAAACAGACCAACAAAAAAAGTCACAATATCAGCACGTAAATGCAACGTTGTTTTCTCAATAATATTTCTCATAATCTGAGGCTCTGAACAGAAAAGGCAGATTTTCATTTGCAAAGGTACCAGATCTCAATTGTTTATGATGGGCATAACTTTTCTTTGAAATATATGCAAGTACTCACGAGAGCTTGCATTTCCAACTTCACAGGTCTTTCCACCTCCAAAATTCTTGAAGTTTCCCCAGTATTCCAACATATAACCTTAACTTAGAAGAGATACTAAATAGAACTATAACTCTATAACAAACGGTCTATAATGCTAACATTAGAGATACCAGCTAGATATAGAAAGGAATAGAGGAAGGGAGGAAGGGAGGGAGGAGAAAAGAAAATTGCCTAAGCAAACTTGAGTTGCTTGATATTGCATTAGTATATAAACTTAAACAAATTTACCTCTTCTTTATCAAACAAATGGTATTCGTCATCGCCAAAACCAGCTAGAGGTACATCATTCTCTTCATCTTCTACACCTCCCAACTCAACTTCCACACCATCTTGTCCAAAAAATGCATATTGCGATGCATCAAAGAGTGCAGTATCTGCATAATTGACACCGATATAAGTTTATATCAAAAACATATAGAGCTAATGATCCCATGATCCCATCTATAGAAGCTATCAAACAATGGGAAAATATCACATTCCGTAAAATTGAGCACAAATTATATCTAAGAAAGTAAAGAATTAGAAAATAACAACAGAGATCAATTATTAACCGAACCAATCATTCCTATGATCAATGTCATAGGTAATACAAACTTTTCATATCCAATATAATTTATGGTTCTAAGGGGTGACAAATTGCAAATAAAAGTACATTATTGTAATTTTTTAACTAATCAACATTAATAGTCTCTGGCTTATAATTAAGTATGTCATGTTAAATAACTCTTTTTAAGTACTTAAAACCTTTTAGAATTTACTCAGTTAGCAATAAGGATCAAAAATATCAAAAAATAACTTTAAAAAAGAAGAAAACTATTCTTCATATGAAGTTTTTAACTAGAAATAACAAAAAAAAAAATCATAACCAAAAAAAATACCTACGATAATAGTTAGCCTAGTCAGGTCACTTGGATCACATGTACATGATGAATTCGCATTCAAAAGAACAGCGTTGCTATGTGCTTGAACATACATACAAACATATTTTTACAGACAAACATACAACACAAAAATTAAGTAAAATTAATCAAACAGTAAATTTACACTCAAAACACATAATAAGCTAAAAATTTAATTAACCTAATTATAAATTAAGTAAACCAAATTTTAAACAAATTTTTTTTATTTTTTAAAAAAAATGGCACAAGTGAATAACTGAGCTAATAGAGCTTACTTACCAGAAGTGAAACTTCCCGAAAATTCCATTAAATCTTTACAATCAGATCTCTCCATGTTCACAGACTCTGTCACAACCGTGCCGCTCTCACCCGAATAATCGAACTGAGAGCGGATTCATTTATGATCCGCGAACTCGGAGTTTCAAAACCCAACACCCGGGTTCTTGGTTCGCGAGTTAATTTACAATGGTAGATCAACTACTCTCAAATCTGCTTCAACTCGGAGCAAGAAGAAAAATTACTTAACAGAAAATTGAGGTTCTGGAGATGATGAAAAAGATAGAGATTATAATTACTCACAAATCTTGCGGGCTTGGATAATACTACAAAAGAGGCGTATTATTATTACCAACAGAACACCACAGTTGCCGCAATCGTTTTTCTTTGTCCAAGTTTCGGTGTGCGCGCATTATAAAGCGAAGCCTAAAAAACGAAGAGGAGCACTGAGATACATGTTTGACTAATGGATACACACGTAATCCGTTTATTGCTTAAATATTTATATTCTGATTTTAAGCTGATGTTTGATAAATGTGACACAAAATGCGAATGTATAAAAGAATCTATTTTTATTTTATTTTAATATTATGAACTATTATTAATAATAAATTTATTATGTAATTATAAATACATAATATTTTTAAATATATAAATATAAATTTGTGAGCAATCTTTAATGGAGTATACTATTAGTAATGTAATTATAGAAATAAACACTAATTTTTCTTTAATAACATTCTATTAGTCTATAAAATTAAAACAAAAGACTACAATAATATTCAGTAAACTGAGTATTGACCAATTTGTTAAAAAAATTAAAAAATAATTTGTGAACAACAAAATTCATTTACAATAGTAAAAAAAAGTGGTTATTAAATGTAATTTTTAATTGTCTGTGATAATATGTAGGTAAAAATATCAATAACACTATTTTTTAGTGATTCAGCCACAATTTTTTAAATAAATATTTCAAACACATTCATGCGCATTAAGAGTTTAAAAATTATAAGATAAATAGTGTCAAATTTAAACTCATTCAAATATAAACAAATAACCCCTTAAATTTTTATTTAACGAAATAAAGATAAAACCACAAACATAAATTAAAAAGAAAAATAAGAACAAAATACGTGAGACGCAAACAAACTCGAGTTTTGTATGTATAACTATTGTCAATATTTTTTTTATAAATAATGTTTAAAGAGTAAATATATTTTATTATATTTCACTTGAAGGTTAATAAAATGGATTGATGACAAAAAGATAAAAAAGGTTAAATTAGTAAACATATAAGAAATTAATAAGTTTCATCGAAAAACCCTTTTAAAAAACATAAATAAAACAAAGGTCAACAACGTTGATAGTAAACTTAATTAGTATAATAAAAATAAAATAAAATAATTAAGAATAATATTGATGTATTTTATAGCATACGAAATGATAAATGAGATGAGACGTAAGAAACAATGCAATTAAAAAAAATGAAGTCAAGTGAGAATTTCTTTTATATTTGAATATTCGATAAGTAAATATAATTTTTCCGTTTTAAGTCAATGACAAGTGTAATGTTAGTAAATCATAATTTGTTGAGAAAACTATTATGTCCTAGAGTTCTCGATATCTTATTAACCGATGAAGTACCGCTTGATAGTAAAGTTTTATATCGAAACACAAAAAGAAAGGTTGAGCACATGTATACTTTAATCTAATGGACCATAGACTTAATAAGTTAACATTTTGGGTCAATATATGATTTCAAGTATAACGTGATAGTAAAGTCTCGCATCGAAACACAACAAATATTTTATCTTGTAGTAAATGCGAGTTTAATCACACTTTCGTGCCAAAGGTTGGTGTATGTATTTGTGTAAAACAGAAGCCGACAGACATTCAAGGTTTAAAAATTATAAAACAAACAGTATCAATTTTAGACTCATTTAAATGTAAACAAACAAGCCCTTAAATTTTTACTTAACGAAATTGTTGGGCCATAATATTTTGAACCCTATTGGGCCATGTTCATTTTGGGCCGAGTTGTTGGGCCAAACCATTGGATGAATATTGGTCTTATTTGGGCTTTGACCGGTGATGATGGCAGTGATAAGCTTTGACTGTCCACTCAGCATTTAATTAATGAGGACGGGGAATAGTAGGTCGGTGGTGGAAAAAGGTGATGAAAATAGCAGGTGAGTTGCCGGCAGTGGGGATGGTGTCAGGGCAGGTCGGTTGCATACAAGACAAAAGAAAGAGTATATGAGGACGGATCAGATAACCAAAGAGGTAATTGATATTTTCTCTTATCAAAACACTAGAGTTTATCACCTCCATTGTTATCCTTGTATCTGTCTGTACTGACTTTCTCGACGGTCCAAGCCATCAAGTTTCTGATATTGACGTTTTTACTGTACAGGATTGGTTTTTACTGTACAGGATTGGACGCACTTTTACGTGATTGGGACGCGTTGAAAGATCTTGGCGTTAACAGAAATAAAGATAAAACCACAAACAAATTAAAAAGAAAAATAAGAACAAAATAAGTAAAAAGCAAACAAACTCGAGAGAGAAGAGTTCGAGAGAAAAAGAAGTTGTATAAAATGAATTTAGATGAGTTTTTTTTGTTCAAGTCAGCTGACCCATTTGACATACAACTCAACCAATCTAAGCAACCCGCTTGTTTTATTTTAAGTCCGTCTTTAGTTCGTTCGCAAAAGTTGATTCGCTTTAGAAGGATTACGTGTGTATTTTTTAATTTTTTGAGAGGACCCTATATAAAGTCATAACCTTCTAATCACAAATGCCCAAAGCATCACATATTTTAAACTTCCAAATATACGATTAAAAAATACAATTCTTTCCAATCCACATATAACTGGGTCTCCGGGAGATACTAGAACAGTAGAAGTAAATTACCTGATATCAACACAACTTGTGCATACTTTAAGTCAAAACTTTGTTCCGATATCGAGACCACATAAAATGCCCGGAACTATAGACCAATGGTACTACCATATGATTACAACCTAAGTTGAATTCATTACAATGAAGAAAAGAAAAGAAAAGGGGGGAAAATAAAAAATGATACACAAGTGATCTAATGCTACATTTCCCTTGGCAGTATGGCTAATTGGATACGATGCTAAATCTAGAGAACTGTAACAATCTCTGTTTGAGATGAAAATTCCTTGCATTTAAGCACTTGCAATTTCGTGAAGACCTCAAAACTCGCAAAAATTATCAGAATACACTTCTAGCATTTGGTTTCATCAGCACCTCAAGAAGTTTGTACGTCCACTGATCTAGCATTCCTGTCAAGTAACAATGTATGTGTGGGGGTTACCAAGTCAAATCATCAATCGATTGCATGCAAGAAAATACATGAGAAACAAGAATATTAAAAGAAGAGAGCAAGGTTAGCAATGAGTATATCCCACCCCACCCCATCCCATCCCATATCCTCATAGCATCAGTTTTATTGAACTAAAGCCGATGAAGGTTTATAAGCAAATTTCCAAGGTTTTCCCCTTCAAGTTCAAAACTGCAGCTGTAGGCATAGCCAAATTTATAAGAGCACAAATTTGTACTTCCAAATTTGCTCCCTATATACTCAATCACTTGAACCTTTTCTCCTCCAGGACTTCGACCGGTAAAGATGAAAAGTTTCCACTCAACATTCTCCTCACGATACAAAAATGTTGACCGTTCTAGAAGGAAAAACACCAACCTGTTAAAGCAAATGTACCCCCTAGTACTGCACAAAGCCGAGTTAAGAAGTGGAGAAAGCTGCGACGTTCTTCTTTGATGGTCATAGTAATTGGTGACAAATCATACAAAAAGTAAACAGCTGGATGAATAACAAAGAAGTTAGCAAAGTGATATATAATAAACATCCCAAAAGAGAAGAGAGAGGGGGGGGGGGGGGATGACATAAACATGAAAAAGTTACAAACCTGGCCATGTCCTGTCAAACTCATTAATTGGGGAAAAATATTCCGTGACGGAGAATTGATTTGTAGGTAGAACTTCTTTCGATAAATATTTGTATTCAGTTGGAACAATCTACATCACAACAACAGGGATGATAAAATGTAGCATCACAAAGAAGAAAATAAAACATTGAACAGAAACCTCAGCAAACAAATAAATTGGAAAAACAACTGGGAGGCGCAGGGAATTCTTTAAAAAAATAAAAAATTAACATGCATTATTAGGTTGCTTTCTTGAGTTACTACACTTTTATACAGCAATATAATGAAGCTTTGAATTACTTGTATTTCAATTAATTTTAAACGAATTTGTTTCAATTTGCAACCATTAAACAATCTATCACTTTTTACACCTCTACCTTCATATTAAAAATATTTATTTAAGTAAAGATTTTAGTAGTCTGTTGAGTTTGTAATATAGTAAAAAAGTTTAGCAGTGTCTTTCCTAGATACTTGTGAAAATCAAATCATTTGGTGGGTACATAGTAATAAACTAAACAATGGGTATATGTATTTACAAAAGGCAGAATTTGGAAACACTAGACAAGACATCAACAGAGTAAAGACCAGATTTAACCTTTATGTAATACTTGAAGGTTCCACTTGCTCCATGAAGAATTCGTGATGTCCCATCAATTGGGTTGTGAATTCCAGGATATTTTGGCCCAAATGATAAATCATGAATGACGTGACTTACATTCACATGAGTAGCCCCTTCAAAAATCTATACCAGAAAAATAGTAAGGTTCAAAGAACAAGACTTATGAGATAAATTTCGAACGATTATGTCCTTTTCGTGAATAAATTTTATGATAATTTCCATTAAGAAAGCTAAGTAGAAGATGACAACAGTGATGACCTTCAAAAAGAATCAAGATATATCTGAATCTACTCAATCTAGCTAATGTCTTCAATTAACATATCATACTCCTACTTTCAGGTCAGAATTTTGTTAAAGCTGGTCTGAGGTCTCAACCATTACTCGTTTTGATTTGTTTACTAACCAGTATAGCTTTCAATTATAACCTATTCCTAGGTGGTGGAATCAACCAATCAACAAGAATGTACTTGCAATTCGATGCTTGCTTTACTTTGTTTTTTCTTTTTTAACCTTGCTCTTTTCCAAAAAGCAATTTTGTTTTTGGAACCTTGCTCTTCGCCAAGACAAAAACTTAGGTTTTGTTTGATTACCTCTTAATGGCTCTTAATGGATTTGCCTCTGATTCGGTCAGAGGCAAATCTTGTTTGACAAATTTTTTTTTGCCTCTTAATGGCTCTTAATCGGCTAGACACAAAAATAATTCTATACCATTTAGAGGCATGTCTAAGCGAGAAAAATAATTTTTTGGGACAAAAATACCCTCTTCAATATTACAAATTTTGTCTGTTATCCCAAAAACAAATTTAACATACAATCTCGCTACTGATCTTCTCCTTCCGTTCCATTTCTTCTTCTCTCTCTCAGTTACCAAACTCCCAAATTCTACTGAACTACCAAATTCCTCTAAAATTGAAGCCATCAACTGAAAATTTGAGAAGAGCGGAACAAGGTGCAGTTTTAAAGAGGGAGTAAACTCAATCAAATACAAAATTGAAATAAGGATTCAGTTATTACATCAATCAAAAAGGTAACCCATGTATTTCCATTATGCTTAGACGAAATTAAGTGAAAATATATGTAAATGTTAATATAATTGTTATGATTGGTTATGGATTGGTATGGATGAAGTGTTATACACGTTATTAGGAGTAATAAAGGATGAAATTTTTGGTTAAAACCATACCTTAATGTCTATGAAATTCTAGAAATTAAGCCTTGCATGTATGATGTTTGATAAAATACCTCAAATAGGTTTAATGCTTAAAAAGTGAGAATTAAACGAAGTTTGGAATTAGCTAACCTTTATATATGTATTATGATGTAAACCAAGTTGATTGAGTGAATCAAAGTGAGTTTAAAAGCAACTTGGTGAATTTTGAATCAAAGTGAGTTTAAAAGTAACTTGTGAATTTTGAATCAAATCGAGTTTAACTATAAAACTGAGGTATCAGGGCATATTGGGGCCTTTGAAAGTACATTTTAAAGAAACCAAATTGGTCATGTTATATTTTTATAAAATACTATGTAGTAACATCTCAAACATGTTCAAAAATTGAAGTCAATCTGATGAAAGAATTGCAAGTTACAAAGTCAAAGTAGCTAAGAGATTATCGAATTTGTTGAAATTCTGGGCAGGAGGCGCCGGAGTACCAGCCCCCCTGTTCTGTCACATCAAAATAGAAATGTATACCTTTTCTATCTTGATATAAATAGTTCTATTCACTCTCTGTATCAATTAACATTTTGTTAATGGTATTGCAAATAGAATGAAATAGGCTATATGCTCCACAAATGGATGAATAACAGTTGCCCAAAAAATAAATAAAAAATTAAAACAATGAGATAACCTATCTATTTTTTTTTTTTGCTTTCTGGTGTATGCTGATTGTATCCTTTAATGTCTCCCAGTTTTATCAATTTTTTATAGCCTTTGCATTCTCTTTATCCCTTGGTCATCTTATTTTTTTTCTTTCTGGTGAAAACTAATAGATTTCAACTACTGATGTCCATGGCTTCTACAAGTAACCAAGTTGCCTCTTCTTGCTTTCCTTCGTCTTCAACTTCTCATTGGAACCACGATGCCTTCTTGAGTTTCAGAGGTATAGATACACGCAAAATTTTTACTAGTCATCTATACACGGCTTTAAAGCAGGCGGGAATCAAAAGCTTCATAGATGATGAAGAACTACCAACGGGAAAAGAAATTAAGCCAAAATTGCAAAAAGCTATCCGAGAATCAAGGATGTCTATTATAGTTTTCTCCAAAAACTATGCTTCTTCTAGGTGGTGCCTTGATGAAAGATAATTGAAGGCAAGAGAACAATCGGACAATTGGTTCTTCCTTTATATTACGATGTGGAACCATCTGTTGTACGTTATGAAATTGGGTGCTATGCAAAAGCTTTTCAACACTTTGTTGCCGAGTGGGATAAACCAAAGGTGAAGAAGGAAGCATAACATTGAGGATGAATTGTTTATTCAATATGATCGAGATAACATGTTTGACGATGAAGCGGAGCAAAATGAAGGAAACGAAGAAGAGAGACAAGATGAACCACAATGGGGTGATTAAGGCGTAGAATTTATGGTTAATCGACGTGAACAAATTGCACTTCAACTCTTACCAACTGTTTGAAGTTAATTTAATTTGTATGATTGAATTATTATGCTATGTTGATATTTTTAAGACATGATACTATATTTGAAGTTAATTTAATTTGTACATTTTTATTTTTATTTTACCATATTGTGGTCAAAATATTATAAATAAGTATTTAAATTACTATTTAGACCTTTCTGATTATCAAACAGGTTTTGTTTAAACTGTTCAGAGGGTTAAAATGGTAAAATGCTGTTATTCAGACATTTTGAAAAAATTAATTATCAAACAACATTTTTTCATTCAGACACAATTCTGGACAGAGACTCTAAATTATTCAGATGTCTAAACTGTTCAGATCTTAATAATAAATTTTATCAAACACCACCTTAATATCCTTCATTCCCTTTAAGTTTTAATTGAATCTCAAAGTGAATCTGTAGTCAGATGGTTTTTGATGTAGGACAACGTGAAAAGAAGAAATGGGGGTACCTATCTCCGCAAATAATCAGTAAAAAAAATAAGGGTACCTATCTCCGCAAAGAATCGGTAAAAACACACACACAAAAGCACATAGTTTTAATCTCAAATCAATTCATATTCATAATCTCCCAAATAATGAAATAGTACAATGTTTGAGTAGAAAACTCAATACTTAGAGACTAAGTAAAAATCCTAATTTAAAAAAGAAACAATCTCCTAATTAAAATCTACTACTATAATTAAAACTTCTAATTAAAATATACTACCATAATTAAATTTCTCCTAGAATATCCTACTAAAATAATTACATTAGTAATCCAATATTTATCTCTAAATAACAATACAAAATTAATAATAAATTTCTTGAATTTCTTTACCGCATCAGTATTCATTGTTCGAAATTGCGATTGAGGCGTGCGCCTCGTGGCGAGGCCTACGTCTTACTGAGAAATTCAAAGGCTTGGGCTTTATTCAATTGAGGCGTGCGTCTCGTCACCTTGCGCCTCGAGGCGTAACAAGGCTTACGCCTTGATTTGAAACAAAAAAAATAGGTTCGTGCGACTTCTCTTTCTCTCTCTTCTCTTCTTTTTCTTCTTCACAGATCGTTCGAGCCCAGTAATTTATTTCGTGCGACTCTGTGAAGTGTCTACCTTCCGTCTCTCTGTTTTTGGAAAAGAAAATACTATCAAATCTATCATTTATTATTCATCGTTGGACTAAATATCTTATGGATAATTACAGTTAGGTACCCCATAGTCTTTATAAATTTTTAGCTTAATCCCAAAAGTTTTATTAAATTTCAAAATAGCCCTTAAAATTTTACATAGCAACCCCTATTAGGGGTGATCATGGTGCGGTTTGAAACCCAAACCGAACACGAAACCGTTTAGGTGCAATGCAGTTTTAAATCGTGCGGTTTCGGTTCCAAAATCAATTGAAACAACAAAATTTTATGCAATTTAAATTAACAATTTATCATCACACAATATTAAAGTTGTAAAAAAGATCAAAGCAAAGGCACCGGAGTTTTTATCCCTCGTTCTACACATTCAAAAAGGAAAAACAAGCCGCAACGAAAAATATTCAGTACTACTTCATCCAATACCGAGTTTCAAAAGCACGTTGATAACTCAAGAGGGTTGTCTCATGATATATGCTCAAGCAGTAGTCCAATAATTTTCTACAATTAAGGGATAATTGTATGATATTTGTATGGTGATGGTGATCATGTAGATCGAAACCATCCAAATTCAGAATTAGTAGCTTAATTTTCATGTGAGGTTCATTACACAAAGTTAAATGAAATATCTCTCCTGTAATAGGATTATATAATTAATTAATTTTCATGGTGCGGTTTGATTTCGGTTTTATGCGTGCGTTTTTGACTAGTAACCAAACCGAAACCGTAAATTTGGTTTTTTAACCCACCTAAAACCGCCACATACGCCGAAACCGTTGGTGCGATTTGTGCGGTTTTTTAGTGCGGTTTCGGTTCCAATTTGGTTTTTTGCTCATCCCTAGCCCCTATAGTTTCATTTTCTTTCATTTCAGCCCCTAAAGTTTCAAAAGTTTCAATTCAGTCCCCGTTTCTTTATATTTCCTGCACTCAAGTCCTTAAAGCAAAAAAAAACATTTCTTGTGTTGATAACTCGACGGAGTCAAGTGTTGATAACTGAATCTTTTTCTCTAAATTATTCATCACCATAAAATTTGTATATATTCAATATTTATCAATAACATATGTTTTCAAATCGAGCCTTACGTCTCGCCTCGTTCGAAAAAAAACGCATCGTACCGCTTTTAGATTTTTCGAACATTGTCAGTATTTATAAAAGAGATACTGCATTCAATTATCTGCAATTTTCATTTTCACATAATTAACTAAAGGACACATAATATACAGAATTATTAAATAGATTACATAATTCTGTTACGTTTATGTAGAAACCATCATATGTATCTCTGTAGCTACACCTAAAGCTCATATATGATGCATTAACCATAGTCATCTATTTTCTAGAAATTCTGAGATGATTAAGTTATCACATGCACCTGCTTGGCAAACACTAGTGTAAGACATGAAGAAAGTTCTATAATGCAATAAGCTCAAGAAAAACTGACCATTTGTGCAACAAAAATGTTTAATCCATGAACTGAAATGTGGAAGTTCCCAGCAACCCTTTGGACATCTAAAACCCCATATACCTGTAACATTTTTATTTTTAAATAGATTGATAGAATGTCATTAAATAGAGAACAATTTGGAAATCAAAGGTGTGGCAAACTCATACCCGACATCCTTCCCCACTAGCCAATGCATGTTTGACCTTCTTAATCATATCTTCAGCCTCTTGATCAAAACCCTGACGTTGCATTTTGTGGTCCTCATGGTGATCTTTGTCATCATCTGGTCAAGGCAATCCATGGGAATCATGAATCACAAACAAGACTAGAACAAGACCTTAAGGACCTTTACATAAGCATAATGTTTAACATGATGAATATTATGATTTCCCAGTGAGAAGTTAGAATATGTGTCTCACTCACTGTAAAATATAGATTCAGTGTTGACATGGTATCTAGATGAAAGGGGTTGGGTAATGGAATTGGTGTTTATCAAAAAGATTTGCACACTGTACAAGAAATATAAAATGCAAAAAATGAGAAAACTATAAACAGAGAATCTTATTTACCCAGAAAATTTGAATTCTTAATTATTTAATATAGAGCCATAATTTGGATTAAACAAAAAATCCCCAATTTACACGGGTTTACTTATCCAAGCACAAATATGTATCGGTCCTCCACAGCTCTTTTCACGCATAAGAGCACCAAACTCGTACTCTTTCTAACCACAGCAGGACATTTATAACAAATTGCAAATTGAATAGACAATTCATTAAGGATTTTGTAACTTTTAGTACAATCCTCTTTTTCAAATATTACACTGTAATAACTACTAAATTTTGAACTACCTGTAGGATTCATAGTTATCTCAAGAGTAATATCATCAAATTGATTGATAAAAAACAAGATCTTCATAAACTTGAAGACTTAAAGTGTCTAACAATATAAGAAAATCTAGTAAAAAAGGAAAAGGAAAAAGAAAACCCCCAAAAGGCTCTAGTCCTAAAAATATGTTTTCAAAAAAATTCGTTTAGAATCTTCAACAAACATTCCTAACTCACAAGTCACAACCAATACTATCATCTTAAGATGGTTTAGGCAGCAAAAATTTAAGAGACATACTAAATCAGAAACACCAAAACATTACCATGCTTATGAGCTGGATGTTCCTTTTCCACAAGGTCTGATAAGTATTCGGTGCCGATTATATAGCCATTACTATTTAAGCGAAGCTGCAGCGACTCTAAACTGGTAAGCAAATGTACATATATTTTCACACACATGGCGGACAAGAAATGAAAAGCATATAACTAGCCACTCAAGGAAAATAAAGCTCCCATGTAACAAAAGCAGCACTTACAAAATTTGGGAGAAGAGTAATTTTGACACAAAAGAAGTTCGACAATATAAACATAAGGACTACACATGCTAATGTTCACACAAGCAGTTGCTTCAATCATTGAGCCAAAATGCACTCGTACCAATTACAAACAATTAAATCTCGGATCTCATATATATAGTTCGACAAGTTAAAAGTAATGGTATTCAATAAAAAATGCCTAAAACAGTTGGGAACCCATGGGACAATGATGTAAACAAAGAAAAGCACCAGGTAGAAAAAAGAACATATGTGCCATGTCAGAGCAGACAACAAAATTAAAAACAAGTTAAACAACTACAGCTCCCGAAAGCAAAATCCCCCGTGGAGAACACCTCATTTAGCCAAAAAGACAATGGATCACAGCAAGTATTGCAGGTTAACATAGACAATACAAAATGCAGTAACATCCAGTTTGTGCAAAGGAAGTTCTCTAAAGCAATAAGTTAACATCTTACTTTCCATATATTGGTATCAAGATCTACTTCATGTTTACCAGACATATCGATAGCATCCACACTTAAAACTGCAAGCAGGTAAAGAAATTCATAAATGTCAGTGCTGGAAACTTTTGAAAAGGCTAAAATTATGTAAGTTATAATAATTAAACAAACATGACTGTCATGCTGAGGATAAAGCATGCTGACCATCACATGGTAAGGATGTGAATGTCATATTTATATGGATTGGAAGTGTTTCCCCACGTTTCAGATCAACAGCCATCTGCCAAGACAGAATATTTCATGGTAAGAGAATCCGTAGAACAATAGATACAGCCTCAGGAGGAAGGGACCAAGACGACGATCCAGTATAATATTAACTTTGTACTGAGATTGGAAGAATGGACATAAAGTTATTATCATAAAGTGGCGAGTGTGAAAACAAACCTGATGAACAGTATATGTTGTAAAATAATACCTCAGCTCATGCAAGAATAATGTGGCCATAATCACCAGACCAACAATGGATACTGGTTAATAAAGGGTGAAAAAAGCTAGTTATAACCAACACATTTACCATAAACGAAGAATAAAAAAATAAATTTACAAAATAGATTTACGGTAGACACTTGGACCAAAATAACAGGGGGGTAAGACACTTTTCAAGCTACATCTAGCTCATGAGTCATGAGAAAGCTCAAGTTACCAGCAGAATAAAATAAAGAATGCTAGCTGCAGTCAAATTAAGCTGATTGATAATTTTCAGGAATAATTTTTGAGAATTACTTTAATATTACTTCACCAATTATTTTCAGTTAAACAAACATACCCATTATACACAGAAGCAGTATATAGGACAGGCCAAAGATTTTGGTAAAGACCTTCAACTTTCCACCCTTGGTTAAATTATAAGATTTCCAAATCCAAAAGTTAGATCCATATGCTGTAAACTGGCTTTGCTTGTAAAATTGGGAAGTATAAAGGCAATGAATTGACATGTATACTTAGAAATCAATACATATCTTAGCAAAATTGAAGTACAACATAACAAAAGGCCTATTATCAAAACCATCAAACCAGCACCCTGAACAATATACGTACAGCATAAAGAAATCTTGATTCCCTTAACGAAAACCTCGATTGAAAAAAAAAAGGCGGAGAAACCCAGAAAACAAAACGAAACACAGAATTGAATTGATTTTTACCAAGTGCGCCGGATTGTGTCTTCTTCAGCAAGTGCTCTTCTGCACGCGGGAATGCATCCAAGCTTTTTATTACTTGTTTCACACCCACGTTTTTCATTTTCTTATTCTATATATAAACCCTGAATCAAAATCTCCTGTAAGAATCGAAGAATCTATATGAATAACCAACACTCAAAAAATAAATACTAACTAGAAAGCCCCAATAAGATTACCAAATTATAAGATCGGACTCTCAATGTTTGCGAGTTACAGAAATAGACATGGTCATGTTATTTAATTGTGTAGGAAAACGAAAAGGTATAAATAAAATCGGAGAGAGAGAGAGTCAATGTTCCAAGTCCAACCAACCCCAAACAAAAGAACCCACTGTTAAAGAGCCTGAGCCGACTAGTATTGTTCCGATCGTCGTTCGGTGATAACATTGTCTCCGACTCTCCGTTATAAATTAGACTGCCATAAATTTATGCTAGGTTATAATTAAGAAATGTATTCACACAATTAAAAAATTGACCTAAATTTTTGTAATATATATTATTTTTTTAAAATTATAAAATTCATATTAATTTTATAAAAAATAATTTTAAATATTTGTAAAATTATTTGTGTTATATGAACATCAATATGTATTTTTTGTAAAATATTTTTTTTCACAAATAAAACTTTTTTCCATATTATTATCTATATACATTTATAATAAGACAACTTGATTTTTGGATCTTCATCTTAGGTATATGTCTATAATTTAATTATTATTAAAATACTTTTTAAATTCTTCCTAATTTTATTTTATTTTCTTAAATAAGTCTAGAATTTAACTACGGTTAAAACAAATTTTAATTTGCAAGAAAAAAAAAAGGAAAAAAAGAAATGGGAGAACAGTATTTTACCCAGTTGCATATGGATTTTGATAAACAGCAAACACATATTTGTCTCCCCTTCACTACCCATTTTCTCCAATTTTATCCAATATATAAATTATTTAATTGTATCCAAATTTTAATATACTAGGAGTTCTCCTATACATTGCCATTCTTCCCGCCTATTACTTTTAAATTATTACTAATACTTATCCACATAATTATTATAAATAAATCAACATAAACATTAACAATATATGTTATTTTTACCATGTAAAAAATTCAAAAAACCGTGTAAAAATATCCGAACGGAAATAAAAATTCCTAAATTTAAGATAAAAGACCTTTTTAAGCCAGCATACTTTTACTTCAAACTCAAAGTAAATACTTAAATGCATGAAAACAAGGATCATACAATAGCAAATTCAAGACTAGTGGTTTTACGAAATAATTACTATGGATTGTGTCAAATCTTGTAGAAAGGTATGATGCCCAATTTCACAAGGGCTTCAAAAATTTATGACCACCACCTCTTCATGGAGTCAAAGTTAATTATGCACTCTGCTAATCTCTGGAGCTACCTGAAAAACTGATCATTCCATGGTTATGCACTCTGGATCCCAGAATCTTGCTGCCTAGTATCAGGTTGTAAGAGTTGAAGTTCTATCGGGGGTGGTGGTGGTGGTGGCGGTGGTGGTGGCTGGTGGTGGTGATGACGAGAATGATATTGGTGTGGCTGGTGCTGGTGAAATCGTTGCTGTTGCACGCCACCATTAATATGTTCACCGGAAGATTGTATGTTTCGGCTAGCTCTCCATCTCAAGTATTCCACAAGAAGCGAGTTGGTGCTAATTGCAATCCCAAACCCAGTGAACGATGATAGGAGAACGGACAGAATTGCATTTACATTGAGCTGCACATTTAGCAAACTGATATTTAAGCGTAAACTCCCCCTAGATGATGAACATAATCATAACAGCCATGTAGAGTAAACACGGTTAATTTAGAAAGTGAATCTTTTTACCACTGTATAAAAGATGTGAGCAAACAGGATGACGATTGCAAACTGGAACGAAGCATAAGCCCATATATAACCCTTGCTCACTGCCACCAGTATATGTTGTAAGATCTTCAACTCATGATAACGAAAAAATAAAGACCAGCCATCAAACAGCAAGAAAAGAACATTGAATATATTGGAATCATAAAAACTTCCAAGAAAGAGTAATAGCCTCGGAGTATATAATGATGATGACCATTACTCATCAATTATATCAATATAGATATCCTGAGAATTCTCCAACCATAGGCATCATACTAGCTGTTCTATGAACTGTGAAGCACAATACAGGAATTAGATTTATAATTATTGAGCAGGAGGGGAGGAAGCAACCTTGTACATGCACTTTTACATCGTTATACAAATTTTATTTATATTGCTGAACAAGCCAAGAAGAACAGAATTAGTGAAAAAGGCTTGCAGGCTCTCAAGTGCCCAAGTCCTAACTCCTACGCACATTATGAACAGACATCAATTTTGTGTTTTTTTTTAAGTACAACAAACTATAGATCTTACCCATGGTTGAAGCTATCATGGACGAGAGAAGGCCTAAGACACAAGAGAAAGGTAAAGCGATAGCAAGAGCACGAGGTCCCATAGCAGTCACCTGTTCCAATTAAAATTACTAATACAAATTTAAACTCTAGAAAGATAATAGAAACTATATATATACATATATATATAGTGCAAAAGTACTCCCCAATAAAACTTTATCGCCACCAAATTATTCAAGGTAAAAATCTGCATAAGTACTCTTTCCTAAGAAATGCAGTCTAATGATCAGAATCAATCTGATCACAGAAGAATAAGATATCAAGAATATGCCCCTTTTCCCAAGTGCCAAACAGAGGCATGCCACACAGGAAAGAACTTTCATAAATAAACAAGTAAAATAATCTTGAAGTTCACAATCAAATGAAAGAAAATACCAGGAGTTGCTCCAGAAAGCAGAAATATGCAAGCATGCTGACCATGACAAGAACGGGCACATCCTGCCAGACTCTGTGAAGCATGAGACAAGCAGAACCACCCAATTAAATTACATAAAACCCTTGTTTTGAAGCTTTACAACAATTATTGATGTTTTGGAAAACTAAAACAGCCATTCAACAGAACAAAATATCTCGAGTTTCCAGCTTCAGTCAGGCAAGCAAAAGACGGGGGTCAAATGATTCAAGTGATAATAACTGCGTCATCTCATTACTGAGTGTCTGTATGACAGAATATATTCCCATTCAGGCAATGTTTTTTGGAGCACTAAACAGTTGATTTTATTTGCAAAGCCAAAAATCAACCTTTCTGCAGATTATACCTTCTAGATTTCTGGAAACACTAGAAGTACCCTTACAATGGTGGAACACAGTGGGTATTAGATACATTGCTAGTGAATTCAAGCGCCAACCATCTTAGGAGCATGACGTGGATGGAGTTTATAACAAAGCCATAATCAACGTCACCAGGATTAAAAATTTTCCAGATTTGAGAAATACTAGAGTACCATTGGAGAGCTGGATTATGGTTGATGTTAGCAGCATTGTTCTGTGAGTCAAGTTAGGAGTTGCTATTTGTGGAGACAGGAGACCCAGAGTCGGTTTCATTCAAGAATAACATGTGCCTAGGAATTTAAATCAACCCATAGGTTCCACCAGTTTATGAGGAGCTCTGTAGTACAATACTGAGGGAGCCAAAAGACAGTTCTATTAGTGCATTCAAATTCATATGAGGATAACTTGAAAGGAGAACACATGTTTCAACAGCTTGCATTTTTTGATGAAAACGAGGTATACAAGGAAAAAACAATAGGAAGAAAGGGGCCTCAAATCTCTTGGGTGATATTCACGTATCTTCTGCCAAAATAAATACTTCTACCCATCTCTCTCCAAAACAAATATAAAACCACCATAGAGAGAACTTAAATAAGACTCAAATAAAACAAACATTAGAAAAGGTCCTAATTATTTTCATATAAAACCCTTGTTTCTCTTTGTTCTTGAAGCATGTTTTGCATTAGTAATACATTTGGAATTATTCACGTCAATGCCTTTCTTCACCCTACTAAAATTAAGTATTTCCCCTTCCTCATATATTAATTATGAATAACAGGGAAGATTTCAAAATAATAAATGATAAAGAAATTCAATGGATCACTAGGCAACTAGCTAAACTTTAAATGATCTGTGCAACTTGCCTGTAGCGAGGGACTACCCTCTGCTGTGCCACGGTTGGTGGTCTTCTTGTAGTAATCTGATGATTTTCTATTTTTAATAATGTTACGGGAAGGTTTCGAACATCCTGCTTGCAGACATCACATGTCTTGTTTCCTTTAATGCTAAACCACTTTACAGCACATTCTTGGTGAGCAAGCGCAAGCTCTCCTTTACAGCTGCACTCCAACTTAAGAGTTTCACCTCCTTCTCCAAGCTCAACGAAACAAATTCTACAAACTGCCTCTTCTTCAGGTATATCTTCAGCAGCATCTTCACTCTCTGGAAGAAAGTGACTTACACAGGTAACATAAGAGATAATTCATAGTGGAATTATTTATGAAATGGAATTAACAATTTGGCAGATGGAGGCAGTTCAAGATTTCAGTTTGCAATGCATGTAATTCAAATGAGCATGTAACATGTTAACAAGGATCAATTTGGATAATGATACCATAAATGCTCTTAATCAAATTCAAAGCTTTAGGTAGAAGTAACTAAGCATGTATTGATGGCATAAATGCTCTTAATCAAATTCAAAGCTTTAGGTAGAACTAACTAAGCTCCTTAATGAAACTTAAGGCACAATGGATGGGAAAGAACTTCTGAGGTGACAAAGAATTTCAGTGGACAACAGATGCTTACATCTGGCTAACCATAGAGTGTCTATGAGATCAAAGCACAATGCTGCTGATTTCAAATGCACCATTGAATTGGATAATACTTCTCCGTAATGCATTAATTTTTATTTTTAAGGTCTCAAAGAAATGAAAAAGAAATTACCTTTTTCTGTTTCTGGTTTATCTAGTGTAGCGCTGTCAATCGAGGTAGACTGAGGGGTTGCGGATATCACACGAATTAAGCCTCCGGTAGAATCTGTGCGTTTTAAGCTTCGAATTTTAACATTTACAGGAACTGACAATGAGCGAGTCATGTGATGCTGAAATGCAAAAACAATCAAAAAGAGGGAAATGACATGGACATTTAGTTTTACTCATAAGCAAACAAGAAAAAGTAACAACAGAAAACGCTTACAAAAGATTTTGAATCATGATCCGATTGCCGTTCCTGTACAGGGTCAGTACCTGAATTTGCAAGTGGTGTTACCGGCAAAGAATGAGCTGATTTTGTTGACATAGAGAACAAAACTTTGTTGAGAGAGAATGACTTAGACGTAGTAGGTTTATCTGAAGGTGGAGTATCTGGCATGATAAGAACTGTCTTCTCACCATCCCGGGTTAGGTTTTTCCCCCTGATAAGGCTCCTGTGAGGAAGCAAGTTTCTCACAGACGACCTAAACTTGGTGGAATTCGGCCTAGGTGGTAATCCTGACCTAGTCGAGCTAGGACTTGGAATGTCTATCCTCGTAAAACTGGACAACGAGTTTTCTATAGACCT
This sequence comes from Panax notoginseng, assembly GCA_016801055.1. NCBI lineage: Eukaryota > Viridiplantae > Streptophyta > Magnoliopsida > Apiales > Araliaceae > Panax > Panax notoginseng. Next base: position 188,084,941 of record CM029012.1, read on the forward strand.
TGTGGGTATTTCCAGAGAGGAGAGATTCGGTCGTCTGGATTGCTGTTGCTGCTGCACTGAGGTGGATTCACATTCTTCTCTCTCTTCTTTCTGATTTAATCAGCAAATAAAAATCAAAACCCAATTATTTTTCTTTTCAAGCAATAAAGCTCAACTCCCTCTAACCTTGACATCATGATGCATGAATAAACAAAAGGATATGAAAGAATCAATTTTTGTGTAAAAACAAGATCTTGATACTTCAGCATTGCGAATAAGGTAGAAATGATTTTACTCCTAAAAGGGTGGGTAACAGGTGGGCATAAAATTCGACATTAAATCACTACATTCATTCCATTAATAGTTTATTGAAGTTTGAACATCTACAGGTATTACGAAGGGGAAATATAATATACATAAAATCATTTACCTTTCAAATAATCTACAAGTAGAGTTCAACTTTAAGTCAGATGTGAATTAGATGACACTATTATAGCTCAAAAAGAAATACAGAAAAATAAAATAAAAGAAATAAATATCATTATTGAACAGCCATGAGCCAACTTTCAGGTTTTAAGAAAGAGAATATGAGAAAAGATGACCTGAAGATGGGGTTGTTCAGCCTGTTGATGGGTTTGTACAGCAACAAGAGAATTCTCCTCCATCTCGTAACAACCAAAATACTGTTGTTAATATAAAGCCCTAGTTTTAGCAGACAAGACAATCAGTTGAATTTGAAAACATTCAATTTGGTATGTGAATGAATCAAAATCTTAAAAACAGACATTGGGAACTTTCTTCTTTGTAGAGAACTGTGAGTGAGAGAGAGAGATGGAAACAAGAAGAGAAAAGCTTCTTTCTTGAATAGGTACACTTCTTTTTTATTGTCATCAAACTTGAAGGGAAAATCCAAAAAGAAAAAGAGGAAAGAAGAGAACATTGTCTCCTTATTTTACCCGTATTGTTTAAGTCTCTCGTATTACTAAAATATTGTCGTTTATAATTAATACACATAGATTAAAGAATATAATTAATATCTAATAAAAATATTATATTATTTATATTAATTGTCTCAATTAATTATTATTTTTTCAATATTTTTTATTCAATTTAAACAATTATTACTTTTTATTCAACCAATTATTACTTAGATTATAGTATTAAATTGAATAAGAATAATTGAGAAGTGAAGAAAATTTTAAATAAGTTTAAATAAGGATAAAATAAAGAAAAAATAGCTAATGTGTATTAATAAACTCAAAACGATAATTTTTTTAGAATAAAAATTATTCTTAAAACGACAATCTTTTAAGAACAGAGGGAGTACTAATTTGACCGTGCTTCCTCTCCCTCCCTCTCCCCGTTTTAAGAATCTTACTTTTATTTTCTCTCCTCCATTCAAATGGTCATTGTATTTTCTCTCCCCATTTTCCCTCTCGTCTTATATTTTTTGTCCAAATTTAAATTAAATTCTATTTTATTATTAATAGATTTATTTGCTTTATTTATCAATTAAAATTATTATTACTCGCCAACTCGATTTATGCTGTCCCATTTTGATTCGTTTTCATATCTTTCTTCTTTTTGTCCCTTCTTATCAGTATTCATCTCTCTCACTCTACCTTCCTAGTAAGTAAGTAGTACCTACCAAGTAAAGTCGCTTTTCTTTTGTGCTCTACGTTCTGTTTCTGAGTTTTAAAATGGATAGAAAAAAAAAGAAATAAACGGAAAATTTAAATTTTCTTTCCAATTTTTATGTTTTTGAGTTTTTTAATAAACGGAAAATAAAAAAAATATATAGAAAACTTGGCCACTTTTCCTGCCAAAGTTTTCCGTCCAAAATTGGCATGATTTGGACGGAAAAGAAATTAGAATAGGTAATATTTTTATAATTCTCATATTATCCTCAACTTTTAATATAATAAATTTTAAATTACAACTCATGTCCTCAATTTTAAATTTTCTATCCTTTTCTATTAAAAACTCAGAAACAACACAAAGGAAAAACTTTAAGTTTTCTATTATTTTCTTTTCTGTTCTAATTTAAGTTTTTTATTCCTTTCTTTTCTGTTTAAAACTCAGAAACAGAGCGGGCGAGATTTTTTGGGCCATTAACAACTTATAAAATCTAACCCACCAAAGCACTACTACTACTACTACATACACGCTCTTATGCGTTATGTAGTTTGTCCTCCGGCCGAGACAAAACCTTTGCATTGAATCGGCTCTAGCCATAGCCATGCCATTCCCGCAGGCAATGCCTTCTCTTGATCCACTTATCTGCTTGCTTTCCAGTGATTACGTGTACATAATAATACATACAACATTTAATTTAATACTGTTAAAACACACTAATTTTTTCATTGTATATTTTCTATTCAAAAATACTTTTTTTATTTAAATCAACTTTCTTTTGTATTTACACCAATATGTAAAATTAATTTTGATTGATAGAATACTTGTGCAAATGCGTTTTGAGCAAACTTTAATACGCAAAAAGAAAATATTATATGTGAGTCACATTTTTGTTTGCATGAATACTTACTTATATAAAGCTTGTCAGCGTAAGAGAGATTATTAAGATATATGAGAGGAGTTCATTCAAATAAGCTAAATAAAAAAAACATTAATATAATGCTTTTTAGTAATTTCTTTAAAAAGTGTTTAAGAATTTTTTCCCCCTAAATTTGTTTTATCTTTGCCTTGACATTTGCCTTAGAGCCTGTTCGACTTGTTTTAAAATGACTTAAAATTAAAATATAAGTTGACTTATAAATTATTTCAAGGTGTCGCCATCAATTTAATTTATAACTCAAAAAATTAAGGGTTGCTATTAACTTATATGTTCAAATCAAATGTAACGATTACTAAAAAGAACATTATATTTGGTCAAAATAACTTATTAAATATGACTTATAAGTCATTTTTAAATAAGTTATAAATAGTTGCTTATTTTTTTAACTTATAAATCAAAAAATAAATCCTTGCCAAACAGGTGAACAATCCAAATAACTTATAAATTTGTTTAACCAACTTACAAGTCATGTCGAACATGCTCTTACACTTTTGACCACTGAAAATATTTAGGCACTCGTGTCTTGTGATGTGACGCCTCCAAAATTAGGTATACATCACCCATCTTGGGTCGTCAGATACATGGTACAGAAAACAAATACAACTTACTAATACAACTGTAACGCCCCCAAAATAGGTCCATTCCATCCAACCCATTTTGAGTCGCCAAATACATGGTACAGATAGCAACTACAACTTTATTACAATAATTGTTGTGCAAAATACAACAACACATATACTGTGAGTTTAGATACAAATATATACCAACTGTGACTCATGTCCCAACCTTGGATAGCACGTCACAATGACACCTTACATAAAGGTATAGTCAAAAACTGTTTTAGAAATTAGAATCTTTGAAAAGTGCTCAAGGAAACCCTCGTACATGGGAGACCATGCTTCTAGGTTATGATAGATATTATATGGCCACAGAATTATCCTTGGTTGACCCAATAGACCCCAAAGAAAAATGAGAAGATTACTATCATATTCTTCCCAATGGCGAGTCTTCTCTTGACATATCATTATCTCCACTGTCTCTAATTGGGAGTTATATTTCAGATAGACTCCAAGATCATATAGGTAGTGCTGGTAGATATACTCAGCAAGTGGATGAGCACAACCTTGTTTTATGATGACACGAGGTTGTATGTCATTATACATCCTATAAGATAGTGGCAAAACACCCTTCCAAGTTAAATTCACCTCACCTTCAATATCTATAGACCACCGTTCAATTCCCTTGTTATCCCTCGCTCGACCCAGCTACACTTTTATTACCTGAAAGGAATTGTGAAGCAAAAGGGTGAGCACAACTAGCTCAGTAAAGAATATCATGACTAAAGATAAATTATCAATAGTCTTCAACAGTAATAAATCAGAGATTTAGAACATATGGTAGATGATAAAACTTTTCAACCATAGTTGCAGCGGAACGAGCAATCCATTAGAAGAGTCACATAGACCATAAAGTCTATTATCTTCTCCATGTTAAAAGTCTACCAACAATGTTTTATCCCTATAACATTAATCAACAGTTCCTTTCCACAATCATATAAATAACTCATAATCATAATTGTAGTTCTAAATTTCTCTTCGCATTCAGGACGAAGATAATTTTCATCACCTGTCTTTACCTGAAACATCAAAGATCATGATTATATCAAATCACAGTTCCTGTTCATAATCATACTAATAAATTCATCTTTGCACTACAGGCCAAAGATATTCATCAACAAACCATCTTTGCACTACGGGCCAAAGATATTTAATAACAGTTCATCTTCGCACTACAGGCCAAAGATATTCATCAACAACTCATCTTTGCACTACAGGCCAAAGATATTCATCAACAGTTCATCTTTGCACTACAGGCCAAAGATATTCATCAATAATTCATCTTTGCACTACAGGCCAAAGATATTCTTCAACAGTTCATATTTGCACTACAGACCAAATATATTCACGTCTCAAAGAAATATATAATTATTTCAGAATTTATATAAACAATAATTATAATCATGTTAATCATTTCATCTTTACACTTAAGCTAAAGATATTCAATTATAAATTCAATGGTCATGATCATACCAGTTAACAATTCATCTTTGCACTACATGCTAAAGATATTCCTCAGTCACGATCATACCAATAATTTACCCATCTTTACACTCAAGTGAAAGAGAAATTCAACATCAGGGTTATAAAAATATTATATATGATAATAAAATCAATATAATCAATACATAGTTTTAATCTCCAGAGTAATATTCATAAATCAACTATAATTTGGTTAGAAAAAGAAACCAATTTTGTAGTGAATAGTACCCGTGAATAGTATCTCGTGAATAGTAACTCATGAATAGTAACTCATGAATAGTAACCCATCGTGAATAGTAACTCATGAATAGTAACTCGTGAATAGTAACTCGTGAATAGTAACTCGTGAATAGTAACTCGTGAATAGTAACTCATGAATAGTAACTCATGAATAGTAACCCCGACATGAAAAGTTCCAAATTTGATAAAAATTTCTAACCAATATTTCGACATAATGATATTGAAGAAATAATATCATTTTCGAATAAAATAACATCCCTTACTATCCCCTACTATCCCCTACCTCAAAAGAGCAGTACTCCTGACTGGAATAACGCTGAACGAACTTGCACCGTATAGCAACACTCAAGATATCAAAATACTCACAAGAATACACTCGATAATATAGAGAGAGAAATAGAGAGAAAACTTCAGTTTCTGGTGTGATTTTCAATTCTAACCTAAGCACCCTATTTATAGGAAATTGCTTAGAACACCAAAGCAGAAAATTGAATATAATAATATATTTATAACCAAATTTTCCTTAGCCCACCACATCAAAAACACATTTTCCACACAAATGCACCAAAAATGAAAAACATGTTTTAAACAATTTTTTGTTACAAAATCAATTCAGACTCAATAATCCGGAACTTCAATAATTCATAATAAATAGTCTTTTTATCAGAAAAATTCAAACCTCACATCCTTTCCATAGAAAATTTAATTCTCTACAACTTTGCAGAAGAAAGTTTTTCCAAATTCCAAACAGAAATTGACCGAAATCCACAAACGGACGATTTTACAGTCTATAATAAATTTTCGGTCAAGAATTGTGTCCACCAACACACAAAACATGTGTTAAACATTTAATCCAACAAAAATACTCTTCCTCCTCATATACTCATATATCCCACATTCATTGTAAAAATATCACCGTTAATATATTATTAAAATAATATATTTAAATTAATTATTTTATCAGAAAAAGATAAAATATTAATTTTCAACAATTGTCATATTAAATTTTTTTCCCATCTATATCCACATAAAATCAATATTTTCCTCATCATATAAATCAATAATTAATTATACACAAATAATATTACAGAATCACAGTACTGGCAACCAGGCCGTTCCCAGGAAAGAGGGGGCTTTCCAATAAGGATCTCTCCTTACTGGCGCGCAATTAGATGACCAAATATCTCCTTAGACAGAACTTTCTAGACATTGCCAATAATATTATCTAATAATATTATTCAGATAATATGAATTATTGCTCCGATAATAGAAAATACTGTGTAGTGACAATTATTAAAACAACAGCAATTATTGAATCAATAAAATAAAATACTGAACAGTAATTACTGTAACAATTATTGTGTAGTGCCTTCTTACGTAACAATCAATAATTGGTGCAATACCGTGTGTTACTGTGCAACAACACGTATTACTGTGTTTTAACCACCGGGTATTTCAACAGTATTAACGGTAACAACTACGCCGTTAATTATAAAAACTCAATTTTTGTCGTTATCTTCATCCGACCGTTTTCCGTTATAGGGCCCACAAATAGTTGCGCCGTCGTACGAATATTTCCCGACGGAAAGAATATTCCACGACCAAACGAATATTCCCCGACATCAATGATTATTTTATAACCACTTGCTTATTTTTGAAAAAAATTCATATATCACCCTTAACTTTAACTTTTTATCAATTTAACTATTTACTAAATAGAAAAATTGAATACTTTTATTTCATAAAATTCGGGGTCTTACAACAACTGTCGTGTACAATACGACAAAACATAACTGTGAGTTTGAATACAATTATTGTCTACTAGAGACTATACAAAGTCAAAAGGAGTCCTCATTACAATTATTGTCACACTATTTAACAGAATAGTGAGGACTACTAATACTATCATCTGGTTCATCACTCCGTTCCCCGACTCGTCCCAACTATATTTTCATTTTCTAAAGAGAACAGTGAAATAAAGGGTGAGCTCAACTAGCCCAGTAAGAAATATTATGACTAAGATAATGCAGAATAAATTATCATTAGCCTTCAACAGTGTTAAGCTGATAAAATATAACGAACATCAAGTTTAACTGCAGCGGAACAAGCAATCCATTAAAAGAGTCAAGTAGAAAATAAGATCTACTATCTTCTATGATTTAAAAGGTTTTTCAACACTGTTATCGCTGGGACTCAGCTTAATAAAATAATCCACATCATCGAATCACCCCTGCACTACGGCCAAAATATTCGTGTATTCATTAATGGTCATGATCCTGCCAACAACTGTCCATCAATGCACTACGGGCCAATGAAAATTTTTACCACATCATTTGTAACATTACGGTCATGATTATACCGAATAATCCCTAGTCATAATCATACCAAGTCCATCTATGCACTACAGGCCACAGATGACTTTCAATATTTGATAAACATGAGGATGATGACAATGATATAAGAATTCAATAAAATAAGTTCAAGAATTAATTTATCCAAGAATTAACAACGTCCAAATTGTCAACATGATACTGCTTTGTGGAGTAAAATTCAAGTATGCTTAGAAGAATATTTTCATGAAAAGATACTAGATGAAACGCAATTATCAAGGATATTCCATAAATTTCATGGAGTATAGAAGTCAAAACTTAACCAACTGAGTATCATAAAGAATAGAATAACAAAAGAAATCACCATGTATGTGATAGACCGCACAGACAGGTTATTCAAACAGAATAATAAATAATGGAACCAGGTCCGGCGTAAAACACACAGACAAGATATTCCAACAGAATAATAATAAAGACGGAACCAGGTCCGGTGTAAAACACACAGACAGAATGTTCTATAGGAGCCATTCGATATGGGGCTTTGGAAATAGATTTTGTACCGGGTTCAAGGTCGATACAAAATTCAATTTCACGCTCTGGGGGTAGGTCAGGAAGTTCTTCAGGGAATACGTCAGGGAATTTATTAACAATAGAAATATCATTCAAAACTGATGTATTTTTGTTTAGATCCGTGACATGAGCTAAGAAAGCTTGACATCCATTTTTCAATAAACGAATAGCTTTATGACTTGAGATGACAGCGATTGATTTTAATGGTTTGGTTGCTTGAATTCGCATAATAGGTCGATTAGGAATATAAAAGCTAACAACCTTACGAAAATAATCAATTTTTGCATGATGAGTAGTTAACCAATCAATCTCTAGAATCACGTCAAATGTAAGTATTTTTAATAAAATCAGATCGACAGGTAATGTGTGGGTACCAACTTGAACCAAACAAGACTTATAAACCGTGGATGTAATGAAGGTTTCTCCCAATGATGTTTCAACAGATAAGTCAAAGTCTAATTTCTCCGGAGTCAAATTTAATCGATGAGCGCAAGTAGGAGAAATAAAAGAATGGGTAGAACCGGTATCAAATAAAGTATAGGCTTCGTTAGAGTTTATGATAAGCTTACCCGTGATGACCTCATTCGGGTTCCTTGCTTTCTGGGATGTCACAACAAACACTCTCCCTTGCACTACCGGTTTTGATTTTTATGGGACGACCTTTGGTGCCTTCATCCTATCTGAACTTATTTTTGGTAAACGACAAAATCGAACTAAATAACATTCTCTTCCACAATTATAACATGATTTAGACGGCATCACGCAGTTTGGACTGATGTGCCCCTCCCCTCCGCATTTGAAATATATGATAGGTGGTCGTTCTCCTTCCTTAACAACGGGTGTTGGTGCTGACTACTTTCCATTAGTGTTGAATCTCCTCTTCTTGAAATGACCATTCTTATTGTTTTGGCCCTGATTACCACCGAAGTGGTTACCATTTCTGGCCTGTTGATTCCCACCACGCTTGTTGTCACCGCTTCGATGACTGCTCTCACTGGTATTATCATTTTGTCGACTGCTCTCTTTTGGTTGCGTTGACTCGTTATCGCGCTCCACTAACTGAGTCCTATTCATAACATCTGAATACAGACACAGTTTATGAGAAATAAGATGTTGCCGTATCTCAGGTGTAAGACCCCGAATTTTATGAAATAAAAGTATTCAATTTTTCTTATGATTACTATTCAGTAAATGGTTAAATTGATAAAAGTTTAAAGTTATGGGTGAAATGTGAAAATTTTTCAAAATAGGCAAGTGGTTATAAAATAATCATTGTTGTCGGGGAATATTCATTTGGTCGTGGAATATTCGTACGACGTCGTAGCTATTTTTGGGCCCCATAACAGAATAACTGTCGGATAAAAAAAACGATAAATTTGAGTTTTTATAAATAGCGGCGTAGTTGTTACCGTTAACACTGTTAGAATACCCGGTGGTTAAAACACAGTAATACGCGTTGTTGCACAGTAGCACACGGTATTGCACCAATTATTGATTTTTACGTAAGAAGGCACTACTCAATAATTGTTACAGTAATTACTGTTCAATATTGTATTTTATTGATTCAATAATTGCTGCGTTGATATTTTATATTACTGTTGTTTTAATAATTGTCACTACACAGTATTTTCTATTATCGAAACAATAATTCATATTATCTGAATAATATTATTAGATAACATTATTGGCAATGTCTAGAAAGTTCTGTCTAAGGAGAGGTTTGGTCATCTAATTGCGCGCCAGTAAGGAGAGATCCTTATTGAAAAGCCCCCTCTTTCCTAGGAACGACCTGGTTGCCAGTACTGTGATTCTGTAATATTATTTGTGTATAATTAATTATTGATTTATATGATGAGAAAAATATTGATTTTATGTGGATATAGATGGAGAAAATTTTTAAATGTGACAATTGTTGAAAATTAATATTTTATCTTTTTCTGATAAAATAATTTATTTAAATATATTATTTTAATAATATATTAACGGTGATATTTTACAATGAATGTGGGATATATGAGTATATGAGGAGGAAGAGTATTTTTGTTGAATTAAATGTTTAACACATGTTTTGTGTGTTGGTGGACACAATTCTTGACCGAAAATTTATTATTGACTGTAAAATCGTCCGTTTGTGGATTTCGATCAATTTCTGTTTGGAATTTGGAAAAATTTTCTTCTGCAAAGTTGTAGAGAATTGAATTTCCTATAAAAAGTCGCGAGATTTGAATTTTTCTGATAAAAAGACTATTTATTATGAATTATTGAAGTTCCGAATTATTGAGTCTGAATTGATTTTGTAACAAAAATTGTTTAAAACATGTTTTTCATTTTTGGTGCATTTGTGTGGAAAATGTGTTTTTGATGTGGTGGGCTAAGGAAAATTTGGTTATGAATATATTATTATATTCAATTTTCTACTTTGGTGTTCTAAGCATTTTCCTATAAATAGGTGCTTAGGTTAGAATTGAAAATCACACCAGAAACTGAAGTTTTCTCTCTATTTCTCTCTCTATATTATCGAGTGTATTCTTGTGAGTTTTTTTGATATCTTGAGTGTTGCTATACGGTGCAAGTTCGTTCAGCGTTATTCCAGTCAGAAGTACTGCTCTTTTTAGGTAAGGGATTGTAAGGGATAGTAAGGGATAATAAGGGATGTATTTTTTTTAAAATGATATTATTTCTTTCAATATCATTATACCGGAATATTGGTAAGATTTTTCTTGTGAAATTCTTATCTTTTCATGTCGAGGTTACTATTCATGAGTTACTATTCACGAGTTACTATTCATGAGTTACTATTCATAAGTTACTATTCACGAGTTACTATTCATGATGGGTTACTATTCATGAGTTACTATTCACGAGTTACTATTCACGGGTACTATTCACTACAAAATTGGTTTCTTTTTCTAACCAAATTATAGTTGATTTATGAATATTACTCTGGAGATTAAAACTATGTATTGATTATATTGATTTTATTATCATATATAACATTTTTATAACCATGATGTTAAAATTCTCTTTCACTAGAGTGTAAAGATGGGTAGATTATTAGTATGATCATGACTAGGGTTCTCTTTGTCCAGTAGTGAAAAGTTGAATTGTGACTGGTATGATCATGACCATTGAATTTATAATTGAATATCTTTAGCTTAAGTGCAAAGGTGAAATGATCAACATGGTTATAATTATTGGTTATATAAATTCTGAAATGATTATATATTTCTTTGAGATAATAATATATTTGGCCTGTAGTGCAAATATGAACTATTGAGGAATATCTTTGGCCTGTAGTGCAAAGATGAGTTGTTGTTGAATATCTTTGGCCCGTAGTGCAAAGATGACTTGTTGTTGAATATCTTTGGCATGTAGAGAACTGTTGATGAATATCTTTGGCCCGTGGTGCAAAGATGAATTTATTAGTATGATTATGAACATGAACTGTGATTTGGTATAACCATGATCTTTGATGTTTCAGGTAAAGACAGGTGATGAAAATTATCTTCGTCTTGGATGCGAAATTTAGAATCACAATTATGATTATGAATTATTCATATGATTGTGGAAAGGAACTGTTGATTGATGTTACAGGAATAAAACATTGTTGGTGGACTTTTAACATGGAGAAGATAATAGACTTTATGGTCTATGTGACTCTTCTAATGGATTGCTCGTTCCGCTACAACTATGGTTGAAAAATTTTATCATCTACCATATGTTCTAAATCTCTGATTTAATTCTGTTGAAGACTATTGATAATTTATCTTTAGTCATGATATTCTTTACTGAGCTAGTTGTGCTCACCCTTTTGCTTCACAATTCCTTTCAGGTAATAAAAGTGTAGCTGGGTCGAGCGAGGGATAACAAGGGAATAGAACGGTGGTCTATAGATATTGAGGGTGAGGTGAATTTAACTTGGAAGGGTGTTTTGCCACTATCTTACAGGATGTATAATGACATACAACCTCGTGTCATCATAAGACAAGGTTGTGCTCATCCACTTGCCGAGTATATCTACGAGCACTACCTATATAATCTTGGTGTTTGTTTGAAGTATAATTCTCAATTAGAGACAGTGGAGATAATGATATGTCAAGAGAAGACTCACCATTGGAAAGAATATGATAGTAATCTTCTCATTTTTCTTTGGGGTCTATTAGGTCAACCAAGGATAATTCTGTGGCCATATGATATCTATCATAACCTAGAAGCATGGCTTCCCATGAACGAGGGTTTCCTTGAGCACTTCCCAAAGATTCTAATTTCTAAAACAGTTTTTGACTATATCTTTATGTAAGGTGTCATTGTGACGTGCTATCCAAGGTTGATGTCCAGAGTCACAGTTGGTATATTTTTGTAACGACCCCAAAATAGGTCCATTCCATCCAACCCATTCTGAGTCGCCAAATACATGGTACAGAAAACAACTACAACTTTATTACAACAATTGTCGTGCAAAATACAACAACACATATGTTGTGAGTTTGGATACAAATATATACCAAATGTGACTCATGTTCCAACTGTGGACATCACCTCACAATAACACCTTACATAAAGGTATAGTCAAAAACTGTTTTAGAAATTAGAATCTTTGGGAAGTGCTCAAGGAAACCTTCGTACATGGGAGGCCACGCGTCTAGGTTATGATAGATATCATATGGCCACAGAATTATCCTTGGTTGACCCAATAGACCCCAAAGAAAAACGAGAAGATTACTATCATATTCTTCCCAATGGTGAGTCTTCTCTTGACATATCATTATCTCTACTGTCTCTAATTGAGAATTATACTTTAAACAAACACCAAGATTATATAGGTAGTGCTCGTATATATACTCACAAGTGGATGAGCACATCCCTGTCTTATGATGACACGAGGTTGTATGTCGTTAGACATCTTGTATGATAGTGGCAAACCACCCTTCCAACGTTGGGTACACCTTACCCTATTGGATTCACCAAATATAACTACTAAATGAACTTTTCTATACTGCTTCGGGAGAACATCCACAGCTAGAGACCACCGTTCTATTTCCCGTTACCCTCGCTCGACCCAGCTACACTCTTATTACCTGAAAGGAATTGTGAAGCAAAAGGGTGAGCACAACTAGCTCAGTAAAGAATATCATGACTAAAGATAATTCAAATTATCAATAGCCTTCATCAACAATAAATCAGAGATTTAGAACATATGGTAAATGATAAAAATTTCAACCATAGTTGCAGCGGAACGAGCAATCCATTAGAAGAGTCAAATAGACTATAAAGTCTATTATCTTCTCCATGTTAAAAATCCACCAACAATATTTTATCCATGTAACATCACTCAACAGTTCCTTTCCACAATCATATGAATAACTCATAATCATAATTGTGACTATAAATTTTTCTTCGCACCCAGGACGAAGAATATTTTCATCACCTGTCTTTACCTGAAACATCAAAGATCATGGTTATACCAAATCACAGTTCCTGTTTATAATCATACTAACAAATCCATCTTTGCACTACGGGCCAAAGATATTCATCAACAAACCATCTTTGCACTACGGGCCAAAGATATTCAACAACAGTTCATCTTTGCACTACAGGCCAAAGATATTCATCAACAGGCCATCTTTGCACTACATGCCAAAGATATTCAACAACATTCATCTTTGCACTACGGCCAAAGATATTCATCAAGTCAATCAATTCATCTTTGCACTACTGGCCAAAGATATTCAACAACATCTTTGCACTACGGGCAAAGATATTCATCAACAATTCATCTTTGCACTACAGGCCAAATATATCAATCATCTTTGCACTACAGCCAAAGATATTATATCTCAAGAAATATATAATCATTTAGAATTTATATAAACAATAATTATAACCATGTTGATCAATTCACCTTTGCACTTAAGCTTAAGATATTCAATTATAAATTCAATGGTCATGATCATACCAGTCACAATTCAACTTTGCACTACAGGCCAAAGAGAACCCTAGTCATGATCATACCAATAATCTACCCATCTTTACACTCCAGTGAAAGAGAATTTCAACATCAGGGTTATAAAAATGTTATATATGATGATAAAAATAATATGATCAACATATAGTTTTAATCTCAAGAGTAATATTCGTAACTCATGAATAGTAAATCGTGAATAGTAACTCATGAATAGTAACCCCGACACAAAAGATAGAAATTCACAATAAAATCCATACCAATATTTCGGTATAATGATATTGAAAGAATAACATTACTTAAATTTATAAACAATTTATTTTAATTGTTTACACTTTACTAATTAATGCATTTAATCATCATAAAATGCCAACTCTTACAATTTCATCATCAATAACCAAAACCCTCATCAAAAATCTGCATATACCTCATATAGGATTCTCAAGCCATAAAATCCTATTTTCAATTTTCTTACTTCACAAAACATATTTAATTCATTTACTCATAACTAGACCATTTTCATGAAAAATACCAAATCAGTTCCAAAAATATTTCTTTTCTGGGATTTAGCATAATATAGTCCCATAGTGAACATATATTTTTCTCAGAATTTTTAAAAGTCATTTACTATTTTTCATATGGCCAAAATAGCCGAATATTTAGACATTTATCAAAAATTGTACTTTTGTCTAAAAATTCTGAAATTTACAGAGTATACTTCTATCATATACATGTACTCCCAATAAAAATTTCATCAATTTTGGAGTTAACCACAAGGAATTATAAGCGGTTACTTTTAAAATAGTCTTTTATCATAAAATTCATAACTCTCAATCTATACATCCAAAAATCACCATTTTTGGACACAATCAAGAAAACTCATCAAAATATCATTTCAAATTTTTCCAGAATTTTTGAAGATCAGAAAAATTACGAAACTGAAAATCATAACAACCCTTAAAATCTCTTACTATCCCTTACTATCCCTTACTATCCCTTACCTCAAAAGAGCAGTACTTCTGATCGGTATGCAAAGCTGAAGGAAACTTGCACTGAATAGCAACTCACAAAGTATCTAAATACTCACAAAATATGCTTCATAATATAGAGAGAGAAAGAGAGAAAGCTTATGTTTCTGGTGTGATTTTCAATTCTAACTTAGCCCTCTATTTATAGGAAAATTTTGGTAGGTTTGACCTGCAACCTGATGGCTTTACCTGCTACTATTCCCACCCACCACATTTGAAATATAATTCAGCACATTTCTTCACCAACCACAAGTGGGGCCCACCAATTCTAGAATTTTCCACCAAAATGATAAACTCCGAAAATTCAACAATTTCTGAACCAGTCATCTCGTAAAATTCATAACAAATCATACGTTCATTTTTAACGGTTCAAAATTTGTGGACATATACTCAACTTATATATGTATAACATATCCAAAAATTACCACGATCCAACGGTCGGATTAAAAATTATAACCCCCGCAAAATATCTCAAAAACCCTGATTTTTAATACCTCCATTCCGACAAAAATACGGATAAAAATCTCAACATTAACTCCTTCATTTTTAACCACAAAAATATATCCCTCATTTATATCCACATAAAATAAATATTTCCTTATCATATGAATCAATAATTAATTATTCACAAATAATATTACAGAATCACATTTATGACAACCAGGCCGTTCCCAGGAAAGAGGGGGCTTTCCAATAAGGATTTCTCCTTACTGGCGCGCAATTAGATGACCAAACCTCTCCTTAGACAGAACTTTCTAGACATTGCCAATAATGCTATCTAATAATATTATTCAAATAATATGAATTATTGATCTGATAATAGGAAATACTGTGCAGCAACAATTATTGAACAACAATAATATAAAATTTCAACGTAGCAATTATTGAATCAATAAAATAAAATATTGAACAGTAATTACTGTAACAATTATTGAGTAGTGCCTTCTTACGTAAGAATCAATAATTTCAAAAATACTATGCAATACCGTGTGCTACTGTGCAATAACGCGTATTACTGTATTTTAACCACCGGGTATTCCAACAGTGTTAACGGTAACAACTACGCCGTTATTTGTAAAAACTCAAATTTGTCGTTTTCTTCACCCGACAGTTATTCGTTATGGGGCCCACAAATAGCTGCGCCGTCGTACGAATATTCCCCGACAGAAAGAATATTCCACGACCAAACGAATATTCCCCGACAACAATGATTATTTTATAACCACTTGCTTATTTTGAAAAAAATATTCATATTTCACCCATAACTTTAAACTTTTATCAATTTAACCATTTACTGAATAGTAATTATAAGAAAAATTGAATACTTTTATTTCATAAAATTCGGGGTCTTACAATCTCCCCTCCTTATGAAATTTCGTCCCCGAAATTTACGTACCTGGTATTTCAAAGAGTTGAGAATACCTTCCTTTCATTTCAAATTCCATCTTCTCTGTCATCATAATTTCTCCATTGCTCATCTCCTGTATTTCAAATAACATTCTAGAATACAGCTTCAAAACAAGTGTTAATTTAACAAATTAACATATCACATAATATCCCGATATTATGACTGACCAACAAATAAGCTTAGGTAGGACACACTAGCGAAGGATTTACTCATCTCTCCCCTCCTAGTTTTATTCCCCGATCTCCGCCAGAGATCATATCCCTAAGCTCTGATACCAATTGTAACGACCCCAAAATAGGTCCATTCCATCCAACCCATTCTGAGTCGTCAAATACATGGTACAGAAAACAACTACAACTTTATTACAACAATTGTCGTGCAAAATACAACAACACATATGCTGTGAGTTTGGATACAAATATATACCAAATGTGACTCATGTTCCAACCGTGGACATCACCTCACAATAACACCTTACATAAAGGTATAGTCAAAAACTGTTTTAGAAATTAGAATCTTTGGGAAGTGCTCAAGGAAACCTTCGTACATGGGAGGCCACGCGTCTAGGTTATGATAGATATCATATGGCCACAGAATTATCCTTGGTTGACCCAATAGACCCCAAAGAAAAACGAGAAGATTACTATCATATTCTTCCCAATGGTGAGTCTTCTCTTGACTTATCATTATCTCCACTGTCTCTAATTGAGAATTATACTTTAAACAAACACCAAGATTATATAGGTAGTGCTCGTATATATACTCAGCAAGTGGATGAGCACATCCCTGTCTTATGATGACACGAGGTTGTATGTCATTAGACATCTTGTATGATAGTGGCAAACCACCCTTCCAACGTTGGGTACACCTTACCCTATTGGATTCACCAAATATAACTACTAAATGAACTTTTCTATACTGCTTCGGGAGAACATCCACAGCTAGAGACCACCGTTCTATTTTTCCGTTACCCTCGCTCGACCCAGCTACACTCTTATTACCTGAAAGGAATTGTGAAGCAAAAGGGTGAGCACAACTAGCTCAGTAAAGAATATCATGACTAAAGATAATTCAATTATCAATAGCCTTCATCAACAATAAATCAGAGATTTAGAACATATGGTAAATGATAAAAATTTCAACCATAGTTGCAGCGGAACGAGCAATCCATTAGAAGAGTCAAATAGACTATAAAGTCTATTATCTTCTCCATGTTAAAAATCCACCAACAATATTTTATCCATGTAACATCACTCAACAGTTCCTTTCCACAATCATATGAATAACTCATAATCATAATTGTGACTATAAATTTTTCTTCGCACCCAGGACGAAGAATATTTTCATCACCTGTCTTTACCTGAAACATCAAAGATCATGGTTATACCAAATCACAGTTCCTGTTTATAATCATACTAACAAATCCATCTTTGCACTACGGGCCAAAGATATTCATCAACAAACCATCTTTGCACTACGGGCCAAAGATATTCAACAACAGTTCATCTTTGCACTACAGGCCAAAGATATTCATCAACAGGCCATCTTTGCACTACAGGCCAAAGATATTCAACAACAGTTCATCTTTGCACTACAGGCCAAAGATATTCATCAACAACATTCAACATCATCTTTGCACTACTGGCCAAAGATATTCATTCATCACTATCAAAGATATTCATCAACAATTCATCTTGCACTACAGGCAAAGATATTCATCAATATTTCATCTTTGCACTACAGGCCAAAGATATTAATATCTCAAGGAAATATATAATCATTTAAGAATTTATATAAACAATAATTATAACCATGTTGATCAATTCACCTTTGCACTTAAGCTTAAGATATTCAATTATAAATTCAATGGTCATGATCATACCAGTCACAATTCAACTTTGCACTACAGGCCAAAGAGAACCCTAGTCATGATCATACCAATAATCTACCCATCTTTACACTCCAGTGAAAGAGAATTTCAACATCAGGGTTATAAAAATGTTATATATGATGATACAAATAATATGATCAACATATAGTTTTAATCTCAAGAGTAATATTCGTAATTCATGAATAGTAAATCGTGAATAGTAACTCATGAATAGTAACCCCGACACAAAAGATAGAAATTTCACAATAAAATCCATACCAATATTTCGGTATAATGATATTGAAAGAATAACATTACTTAAATTTATAAACAATTTATTTTAATTGTTTACGCTTTACTAATTAATGCATTTAATCATCATAAAATGCCAACTCTTACAATTTCATCATCAATAACCAAAACCCTCATCAAAAATCTGCATATACCTCATATAGGATTCTCAAGCCATAAAATCCTATTTTCAATTTTCTTACTTCACAAAACATATTTAATTCATTTACTCATAACTAGACCATTTTCATGAAAAATACCAAATCAGTTCCAAAAATATTTCTTTTCTGGGATTTAGCATAATATAGTCCCATAGTGAACATATATTTTTCTCAGAATTTTTAAAAGTCATTTACTATTTTTCATATGGCCAAAACAGCCGAATATTTAGACATTTATCAAAAATTGTACTTTTGTCCAAAAATTCTGAAATTTACAGAGTATACTTCTATCATATACATGTACTCCCAATAAAAATTTCATCAATTTTGGAGTTAACCACAAGAAATTATAAGCAGTTACTTTTAAAATAGTCTTTTCTCATAAAATTCATAACTCTCAATCTATACATCCAAAAATCACCATTTTTGGACACAATCAATAAAACTCATCAAAATATCATTTCAAATTTTTCCAAAATTTTTGAAGATCAGAAAAATTACGAAACTGAAAATCATAACAACCCTTAAAATCTCTTACTATCTCTTACTATCCCTTACTATCCCTTACCTTAAAAGAGCAGTACTTCTGATCGGTATGCAAAGCGAAGGAAACTTGCACTGAATAGCAACTCTCAAAGTATCTAAATACTCACAAAATATGCTTCATAATCTAGAGAGAGAAAGAGAGAAAGCTTATGTTTCTGGTGTGATTTTCAATTCTAACTTAGCCCTCTATTTATAGGAAAATTTTGGTAGGTTTGACCTGCAACCTGATGGCTTTACCTGCTACTATTCCCACCTACCACATTTGAAATATAATTCAGCACATTTCTTCACCAACCACAAGTGGGGCCCACCAATTCTAGAATTTTCCACCAAAATGATAAACTCCGAAAATTCAACAATTTCTGAACCAGTCATCTCGTAAAATTCATAACAAATCATACGTTCATTTTTAACGGTTCAAAATTTGTGGGCATATACTCAACTTATATATGTATAACATATCCAAAAATTACCACGATCCAACGGTCGGATTAAAAATTATAACCCCCGCAAAATATCTCAAAAACCCTGATTTTTAATACCTCCATTCCGACAAAAATACGGATAAAAATCTCAACATTAACTCCTTCATTTTTTAACCACAAAAATATATCCCTCATTTATATCCACATAAAATAAATATTTCCTTATCATATGAATCAATAATTAATTATTCACAAATAATATTACAGAATCACATTTATGACAACCAGGCCGTTCCCAGGAAAGAGGGGGCTTTCCAATAAGGATTTCTCCTTACTGGCGCGCAATTAGATGACCAAACCTCTCCTTAGACAGAACTTTCTAGACATTGCCAATAATGCTATCTAATAATATTATTCAAATAATATGAATTATTGATCTGATAATAGGAAATACTGTGCAGCAACAATTATTGAACAACAATAATATAAAATTTCAACGTAGCAATTATTGAATCAATAAAATAAAATATTGAACAGTAATTACTGTAACAATTATTGAGTAGTGCCTTCTTACGTAAGAATCAATAATTTCAAAAATACTATGCAATACCGTGTGCTACTGTGCAATAACGCGTATTACTGTATTTTAACCACCGGGTATTCCAACAGTGTTAACGGTAACAACTACGCCGTTATTTGTAAAAACTCAAATTTGTCGTTATCGTCATCCGACAGTTATTCGTTATGGGGCCCACAAATAGCTGCGCCGTCGTACGAATATTCCCCGACAGAAAGAATATTCCACGACCAAACGAATATTCCCCGACAACAATGATTATTTTATAACCACTTGCTTATTTTGAAAAAAATATTCACATTTCACCCATAACTTTAAACTTTTATCAATTTAACCATTTACTGAATAGTAATTATAAGAAAAATTGAATACTTTTATTTCATAAAATTCGGGGTCTTACATTTTAGTATCAAATCTCACAACATATGTGTTGTCGTATTTTGCACGACAATTGTAATAATAAAGCTGTAGTTATTTTCTGTACCATGTATTTGGCGACTCAGAATGAGTTAGATGGATTGGACCTATTTTGGGGGCGTTACATCAGGTTTCAAACCTCGCAAAAATATTCGCGTCATTCGCTCTTCATTATCCACCAAGTGGGACGCAAACCGGGATAACTCAGCAAATTTAGCCTCATACTGCGACACGGTCATATTATTCTACTCCAATTTGATGAACTCCACCTCCTTCATGTGTCGAACACTTTCGGGAAAGTTTTTGTCATTGAACAGCTCTTGGAACTTCTTCCAAGACATCTTCAGTGTGGCAGGTTGAGTACGCTTAATCGATTCCCACCAGTAATCTGTCTTTCCTCGCAACATAAAGGCGGCAAAGGGAACTTTTTGCTCCTCGGAGCATCCCAAGACATCAAATATCTTGGTGATCTGTTTTATCCATATTTCCGCTATAAGTGGTTTTAGCTCTCCCTTAAACTCCGGTGGTCCCAGCTCCTTGAACTGTTTAGCGGTGACCGTCCGAGAGTTTTCAGTGTTTCCACCTACATTTTGAACAGGAGCCGCTCTCGTCTACTGTTGCATGAACTGCATAAAGCTTCTGAACATTTCATCATTCATCATTTGGTCAATATTGTTGTTTGCATGAGGATTGTCGCCCTTCCTGATGCACATTATCCCGATTATTGATATGTAGTGAATCAACAGTCGCATGTGCTCCATTGCTATTCTCAACATTCTCGGATGCCATTTTCAGATACTACCACAAAATAAAAGTTAATTGATATGTCATATATTATCCTTATATTCTGACCGACCAATTAAATACCATGCAAATAAACTTAGATAGGTCATACTAGCGAAGGAATTCCCCGTCTCTCCCCTCCTAGTTCTATTCTCACATCTTAGCCAGTGATCATATCCCTAAGCTCTGATACCAACTGTGACGCCCCCAAAATTAGGTATACATCACCCATCTTGGGTCGTCAGATATATGGTACAGAAAATAAATACAACTTACTAATACAACTATCGTGTACAATACGACAAAACATAACTGTGAGTTTGAATACAATTATTGTCTACTAGAGACTATACAAACTCAAAAGGAGTCCTCGTTACAATTATTGTCACACTATTTAACAGAATAGTGAGGACTACTAATACTATCATTTGGTCCATCACTCCGTTCCCCGACTCGTCCCAGCTATATTCTTATTTCCTGAAGAGAACAGTGAAAGAAAGGGTGAGCTCAACTAGCCCAGTAAGAAATATTATGACTAAGATAATATAGAATAAATTATCATTAGCCTTCAACAGTGTTAAACTGATAAAATATAACGAACATCAAGTTTAACTGCAGCGGAACAAGCAATCCATTAAAAGAGTCAAGTAGAAAATAAGATCTACTATCTTCTATGATTTAAAAGGTTTTTCAAAACTGTTATCGCTGCGACTCATCTTAATAAAATAATCCATATCATCGAATCACCCCTGCACTACGGCAAAGGATATTCGTGTATTCACTAATGGTCATGATCCTGCCAACAACTGTCCATCAATGCACTACGGGCCAATGAGGACTTTTATCACATCATTTGTAACATTACGGTCATGATTATACCGAATAATTCCTAGTCATAATCATACCAAGTCCATCTATGCACTACAGGCCACAGATGACTTTCAATATTTGATAAACATGAGGATGATGACAATGATATAAGAATTCAAAAAACAAGTTCAAGAATTAATTTATCCAAGAATTAACAACGTCCAAATTGTCAACATGATACTGCTTTGTGGAGTAAAATTCAAGAATGCTTAGAAGAATATTTTCATGAAAAGATACTGGATGAAACACAATTTATCAAGGATATTCATAAATTTCATGGAGTATAGAAGTCAAAACTTAACCAACTGAGTATAATAAAGAATAGAATAACAAAAGAAATCACCATGTATGCGATAGACCGCACAAACATGTTATTCCAACAGAATAATAAATAATGGAACCAGGTCCGGCGTAAAACACACAACGAATATTCCCGACCAATCGAATATTATATAACAACTTGCGTACTTTGCAAAATTTATAAATATTACCCATAACTATAACATTATATCAAATTAACTCCATAATATTCAAAAAATTTATTTATAGAAAATTCATATTTATTTATAAAAGTTGGGGTCTTACATGTGACACCTCCAAAATAGGTATACATCACACATTCTGAGTCACCAAATACATGGTACAGAAACAAATACAACTCCATTACTACAATTGTCATGCAAAATATGACAACACATAAACTGTGAGTTTAAATACAAATATTGTCTAATAGACAGTATTAAAACTCAAAGGTAGTCCTCATTACAATTATTGATACACTTTTTTATAAAAATAGTGAGGACTGCTACAACAATTTTCTAGAACCATCACTCCATACCCCGGCTAGTTCTTGCTATATTCTCACCTCCTGAGAAGAAAAATGGAACAAAAATAAAAAGGGTGAGCTCAACAAGCCCACTAAAGAATATTATGACTAAGATAATATACAACAAATTATCATTAGTCTTCAACAGGAAAAAAAATCTGATAGAATATAATAGACAACAAGTTTTAGATCAACAACTGCAGCAGAAATAATAATTCATTAGAAGAGTTAAGTAGATAATGAAATCTACTATCATCTATGAATTTAAAAGTCCATCATCAATATTTTATAACATCAATCAATATACATCTTGAATTAAATATTCATTTTTGCACTGCGGGCCAAAGATATTCATTTGTATCACCAGTTAGTCATGTTCATCTCAATACCTGTTCATCTTTGCATTACGAGCCAAAGATATTCATCAGGTAATCATTCATCTTTACACTACAGGCCAAAGATATTCATCAAGTATCACCATTAAGGACTGAGGATGATGAAATATATTTTAGAGAACGAATCCAGTACGATAAAAGGATAAAGTTTAGAGGTTCGTACTTTAGATAATTCAAATTTTAAAATACTCCATAATAAACCATAATGGAGTAAATTCAAGAATGACGATCAAAACATGGATACAATCAAAGATAGTAACCATACTAAACATCTGGGACGAAAAAAGGAAAAATTTCATTTTTCGGTGAATAGTGTCGTATTTTTGAATAGTGCCGTATACGTGAATAGTAATCCCGACACAAAAAGGTAGAAATTCCACAATAAAACTTATATCAATAATTAGGCATAATGATATTGAAGAAATTAATATCATATAAGAAGAAAATAACATCCCTTACTCAAAAGAACAGTATTTCTGAATGGAATATTGGAAATGATGATGAAGAAAACTTGCACTGAATAACAACTTTCAAAGTATCTAAATACTCACAAAATACGCTCGATAATATATATATATTATATATATATATATATATATATATATATATATAATATATAGAGAGAGAGAAAGAGAGAGAGAGAGAGAGAAAACTTGTTTCTGGTGTGATTTTCAATTCTAACTAAGCACCCTATTTATAGAAAAATGTTAGAACGCCGAAACAGACTTAACCTGCTACATGATGGCTTTACTGTTACTATTCATGCCCACCACATTTAAAATAAATTTTCAGCACATTTTTCACCAACTAAAAGTGGGGTCCACCAATTATAGAAATTTTTAAAATATTTTATCATTTAATCAATAATCAAGAACTTCAATAATTCATAATAAATAGTCCTTTTATCAGAAAAATACGAATTTTATGTCCATTCCATATGAAATTAATTTATCTACAACTTTGTAGATTTAAGTTTTTTCAAATTCCAAACGAAAAATTTTCGAAATCCACATACGGACGATTTTTAATACATCCACTCTGACAAAATACTTATAAAACACCTCAGCATTAATTCCTTCATTTATAATCACATAAAATATGTAAGACCCCAACATATTAATAAATAAAATCAAAATTTCTCTAATTATTATTGTGAATAATAAGGTGTTAATTTGATATAATATTTTGGTTATGGGTGAAATGTGTAAATTTTATAAAATAAACAAGTGGTTATAAATATTTATTTTATCGGATAATATTCGTTTGGTCGTGAAATATTCTTTCTGTGACGCCCCCAAAATTAGGTATTTATCACTCATCTTGGGTCGTCAGATACATGGTACAAAATACAAATACAAACTTAATTATACAAATGTCGTATAACATACGACAATAATAAAACTGAGAGTTCTAATAGGAATATTGTCATCTAGACAATATCCATACTCAAAGAGTCCTCATTACATTTATTGTCACACTATTTAACAGAATGGTGAGACTACTAATGCTATCTTCTGGACCATCACTCCTTTCCCTGACTCGTCCCAGCTATATTCTCATTTCTTGAAGAGAACATGAAAGAAAGGGTGAGCTCAACTAGCCAGTAGTAAGAATATTATGACTAAGATAATGAAGAATAAATTATCAATAGTCTTCAACAATGTTAAACTGATAAAATACAATAGACATCAAGTTTAACTGCGGCGGAATAAGCAATCCATTAGAAGAGTCAAGTAGAGAATAAAACCTACTATCCTCTATGATTTAAAAATATTTTCATCAACTTTTATCACTGAGACTCAGCTTAATAAATAAACCACATCTTCTAATCATCCTTGTATTACGGGCCAAGGATATTCATTAAATCATCAATGATCATGACTATACCGAAAAATCCCTGGTCATAATCATACCACAAACTGTCTAGTAATGCATTACAAGCCACTGAGGACTTTTACCACACCACTTATAATATCACAGTTCATGATTATACCGAATGATCCCTGGTCATAATCATACTAAGTCCATCTATGCACGTAAGCCAAAGATGACTTTTAACATAAAATAAACATGAGGATGATGACAATGTTATATGAATTTAATTAAACAAGTTCAAGAATTAGTTTATCTAGGAACTAATAATATCCAAATTGTCAACATGATACTTCTTTGTAAAGTAACAGTCAAGAATGCTCAGAAGAATATTTTCATGAAAAGATACTGGATGAAGCGCAAATATCAAGGATATTCCACTAATTTCATGGAGTATAGAAATCAAAACTTTAACCAAATGAGTATAATAAAGAATATATGAAACTGCAAATGGATTTTCACCAGCCATGCGGTAATCCACGTATACAGATCATTTCCACAATTTAATAAGGAATGAATATAAAGGATCATTCACCATGCATGTGGCAATCCACATAGACAGGTTATTCCAACAGAATAATAAAGAATGGAATAACAGAAGGATTCACCATGCATGCGATAGAGACCGCACAGACAGGTTATTCCCAACAGAATATAAATGCGAAATAATAAATATGGAACCAGGTCAGGTGAAATTCACACCGACATGATATTCCGACAGAATAATAAGTGCGGAATAATAAATGATGGAACCAGGTCAGGTGAAATTCACACTGACAGGATATTCCGACAGAATCGTAAAGAACGGAATAATAAAAGAATTTCACCAAGTATGCGGTACTTCGCATAAACAGGTTATTCCAACATAATAATAAAAATGGAATAACAGAAGAAGATCACCAAGTATTGGGTAAACCGCATATACAGGTCATTCCACCAAGTATAGGGTAAAACCACGCATACAGGTTATTCCAACAGAATAATAAAGAATGGAATAACATAAGTTCTCTTCATGAATAAGAAAGAATAACACCCCTTACCATTTTAAGAAGAACTGAAATAAAGAAGTAATTAAGTGGCAGAATACTCTTCTTCTTTCTCTCTATAGTTTCTCTCTCTAGAGTTCAGTGAATTCGTAAGAAATAATGAAGGAATGAGCTTCTATTTATAGGAAAATAGAATGCATAGTAACTATCCATGAACGGTTCAGATTGATTTACTTTAATCTGACGGTCCAATTTAAAGAAAAAATCTTTTAAATAAAATATAATATATTCTATTTATAGGAATAACTTTAATAAAGTATTCGTTTTATATAAAAGATTTTACTATGCAAAATACTAAGCACAATAGAATATAATATATTCTATTTATAGAATAACTTTATTAAAGTATTCTGTTTTATATAAAAAGATGTTTCTGTTTTATTACGTTAATAATACGAATAAAACAAAACTTCATTATCGCTAAATAATTCATATTATTAATTGACAATAATTGAATCAAACTGAGTGACTTCTCACATAAGCATCAATACCGTGTACTACTATGCAACCACACGTATTACTGTACTTTTACTACCGAGTAGTTCAACAGTATCAACGGTAAAACTTCCGCCGTTATTTTTAATAAAATATTTTTTATCGTTTTCTCAATCTGACAATAATTCCGTTGTGGGGTCCACCAATGATTGTACCGTCGTACGAATATTCTCCGTAAATAGTAACTCGTGAATAGTACTTCGACACAAAAAGTGTCCCAAAATACTCGAGTGAACAATACTAGAGTGAATAGTAATTTGGGTGAATAGTAACCCGTGAATAGTAACTCGTGAATAGTAACTCCTGAATAGTACCCGACACAAAAAGTGTCCAAATACTCGAGTGAAGATACTAGAGTGAATAGTAATTTTAGATGAATAGTAACCCGTGAATAGTAACTCGTGAATAGTGACCATGTATTTTTATGACAACTTGTTTACTTTAAAAAAAATTCACATATCACCCTTAACTTTAACCTTTTAATCAAATTACCATTTACCAAATAGAAAAATTGAATACTTTTATTTCATAAAAATTCGGGGGTCTCACAATTTCTGTCGGGGAATATTCGTTAGACGGCGCAGGCTATTTGTAGTCCCCATAAGGAAAACGATTGGATGAAGATAACGACAAAAAATTGAGTTTTTATAAATAACGGCGTAGTTGTTACCGTTAACACTATTGGAATATCTGGTGGTTAAAATACAGTAATACACGTGGTTGCCACTGTAGCACACGGATTGCACAGTATTTTTGAATTATTGTAAGACCCCAACTTATTAATGAATAAAATCAAATTTTCTCTAAATATTATTGTGAATAATAAGGGGTTAATTTGATATAATACTTTGGTTATGGGTGAAATGTGCAAATTTTGCAAAATAAGCAAGTGGTTATAAAATATTTATTTTTGGTCGGTGAATATTCGGTTGGTCGTGGAATATTCGTACGACGACGCAGCCTTGTGTGGGCCCCATAACGGAAAGCGATTGGATGAAGAAAACGACAAGTATAAGTTGTTGTTTACCGTTAATACTGTTGGAATACCCGGTGGTTAAAAATACAGTAATAACGCGTGGTTGCTTAGTAGCACACGGATTGCACAGTATATTGATTATTGATTCGTACGTAAGAAGGCACTACTCAATAATTGTTACAGTAGTTATTATTCAATATTTTATTTTATTGATTCAATAATTGCTGCGTTGATATTTTATATTATTGTTGTTTCAATAATTGTTGCTGCACAGTATTTTCATTTATCAGATCAATAATTCATATTATTTGAATAATATTATTAGATAACATTATTGCAATGTCTAGAAAGTTCTGTCTAAGGAGAGGTTTGGTCATCTAATTGCGCGCCAGTAAGGAGAAATCCTTATTGGAAAGCCCCCTCTTTCCTGGGAACGGCCTGGTTGTCATAAATGTGATTCTGTAATATTATTTGTGAATAATTAATTATTGATTCATATGATAAGGAAATATTTATTTTATGTGGATATAAATGAGGGATATATTTTTGTGGTTAAAAATGAAGGAGTTAATGTTGAGGTTTTTGTCAGTATTTTTGTCGGAATGGAGGTATTAAAAATCAGGGTTTTTGAGATAGTTTGCGGGGGTTATAATTTTTAATCCGACCGTTGGATCGTGGTAATTTTTGGATATGTTATACATATATAAGTTGAGTATATGTCCACAAATTTTGAACCGTTTAAAATGAACGTATGATTTATTACGAATTTTACAAGATGACTGGTTCAGAAATTGTTGAATTTTCGGAGTTTATCATTTTGGTGGAAAATTCTAGAATTGGTGGGCCCCACTTGTGGTTGGTGAAGAAATGTGCTGAATTATATTTCAAATGTGGTAGGTGGGAATAGTAGCAGGTAAAGCCATCAGGTTGCAGGTCAAACCTACCAAAATTTTCCTATAAATAGAGGGCTAAGTTAGAATTGAAAATTACACCAGAAACAAGTTTTCTCTCTTTCTCTCTCTAGATTATTGAGTGTATTTTGTGAGTATTTAGATACTTTGAGAGTTTCTATTCATCAGAGCAAGTTTCTTTCAGCCTTATACCGGTATTCCGACCAGAAGTACTGATATTTTGAGGTAAGGGATATTATTTTCTTCTTAATGATATTATTTTCTTCAATATCATTATGCTGAAATATTGATATGAGTTTTTATCAAATTTGGAACTTTTTGTGTCGGGGTTACTATTCACGTATACGGCACTATTCACGTATACGGCACTATTCACGAATACGGCACTATTCACCGAAAAATAAAATTTTCCCTTTTTGTCCAAGATGTCTATTATGGTTACTATCTTTGATTGTATCCATGTTTTGATCTTTATTTTTGAATTCTGCTTCACAATTGATTATTATGAAGTATTATTGATCTTGGATAAACTGTTATACGAATCCCTACTATTTGTCCTTCTGTCTCATTGGATTCGTTCTCTTTAAGATATTTTTCATCATCCTCAGTCCTAAATGATGATATTACTGAATATCTTTGGCCTGTAGTGCAAAGATGTATAATTACTTGATGAATATCTTTGGCTGTATGAAAGATGTATAATCTTGATGAATATCTTGGCCTGTAGTGCAAAGATGAACAGGTGTTGAGATGAACATGACCGACTGATGATACAAATGAATATCTTTGGCCTGTAGTGCAAAGATGAATATTTGGTTAAAGATGATTATTAATTGATGTTACAGGGATAAAATATTGATGATGGACTTTTAAATCTTAGAAGATAGTAGAATTCTTTCTCTACTTGACTCTTCTAATGGTTTGCTGTTTCCGCTGCAGTTGTTGATCTAAAACTTGTTGTCGATTATATTTTATCAGATTTTTCCCTGTTGAAGACTAACGATAATTTGTTGTATATTATCTTAGTCATAATATTCTTTACTGGGCTAGTTGAGCTCACCCTTTTCCTTTTTGTTCCATTTTTCTTCTCAGGAGGTGAGAACATAGCAGGATCTAGTCGGGGTATGGAGTGATGGTTCTAGAAAGATGTATTAGCAGTCCTCACTATTTCTGTAAAATAGTGTTTGAATAATTGTAATGAGGATTTATTTGAGTGTGGATATTGTCTAGAAGACAATATTTGTATTTAAACTCACAGTATGTGTTGTCGTATTTTGCACGACAATTGTATTATTGAAGTTGTAGTTTGCTTTCTGTACCATGTATTTGGCGACTCAGAATGGGTGTTGTATACCTATTTGGGGGCGTCACAGTTGGTATCAGAGCTTAGGGATATGATCCCTGGCTGAGATGTGAGACAAGAACTAGGAGGGGAGAGACGGGGAATTCCTTCGCTAGTATGACCTGACTAAGTTTATTTGGTGTTTATTTGGTCGGTCAGAGTATAGGGATAATATATGACATGACTATTAACCCTTGTTTTATGGCAGTATTTAAGAATGGCAGCTGAGAACGTTAATAATGGAGTAAATCAGACCGTGGAGACACCTTTGATCACTACCCAGGGGAACGTGCAACAGGAAGGCAATATTCCTCCTGTAAACAACGTTACCGAGCAAACGATGAATGATGGAATGTTTAGGAGCTTTTTGCAGTTCATGCAAAATCAGACGAGGGAGACTCGTGTGCAGAATACGGGTGGAAATGATAACAACGCGCGGTTTGTCACAGCTAAGCAGTTCAAAGAATTGGGAACCACCAGAATTTAAGGGAAAGCCGGATCCGATCATGGCGGAAACGTGGGTCAAGCAAATTACCAAGATATTTGATGTCTTGGGATGCACGGAGGAACAGAAGGTTCCATTCGCCACATTTATGTTCCGCGGTGAGGCAGACTACTGGTGGGAGTCTGTGAAGCGTACCCAGCCTGACGCACTCAACATGTCCTGGGAAACATTTCAAAAACTGTTCAATGACAAGTACTTTCCTGAAAGTATTCGTCATATGAAGGAGGTTGAGTTTATTAGACTGGAACAAAACAACATGACGGTGTCCCAGTACGAGGCGAAGTTTGCAGAGTTATCCAGGTTTGCATCTCATTTGGTCGAAAATGAGGAACGAATGACAAGGATGTTTCTGAGAGGTCTAAAACCCGAGATTCGACAATATCTTATCTCTCATAAATTTTCTTTATATTCAGATGTTGTAAACAGGGCTCAATTATTAGAGCGAGATAATGAGTATGTTCAACCGAGGGACCACAACCAGGGTCATACCGGTGGCGGCAGTCATCGAAGCAATGAAAAACCAGAGGGAGGAAAACATTCGGACAAAAGCGGTAACCACTCGGGTGGTCACGTGGCCATGATAATAGGAGAGGTGAGTCAAGTGAAAAATTTCAAGAAGAGAAGGTTCAACAATGACAGGAAGATGTCGATAGCAGCACCAGCACCATCAACAAATTCTAGGGGAGGAGAACGACCGCCAGTTAGATGTTACAAAATGCGAAAGAGGGGGACATATCAGCCAAACTGCCCACAACAATCCAAGGTATGTTATAACTGTGGAAAGGAGGGTCATATAGCTCGAGAGTGTTCTGTAGTAAAACCAAGTTCAGCGGGGATGGTGACTCCAAAAGTTGTCCCGGATAAGTCGAAATCAACGGTTCCTGGAAGAGCGTTTTTCGTG
This sequence comes from Panax notoginseng, assembly GCA_016801055.1. NCBI lineage: Eukaryota > Viridiplantae > Streptophyta > Magnoliopsida > Apiales > Araliaceae > Panax > Panax notoginseng. The sequence continues at coordinate 188,116,341 of CM029012.1, forward strand.
ACTGGCCAAAACGCGAGGAACCGAACGAGGTTATCACGGGTTAGCTAATCTATGAATTTTTGCGAATTTTATACTTTACTAGATACCGGTTCTACCCATTCTTTTATCTCTCCTGCTTGTGCTCAACGTTTAAACTTGACTCCGGAGAAATTGGACTTTACTTATCTGTTGAAACTCCGTTGGGTGAAACCTTCGTTACATCCACTATTTATAAATCTTGCATGATCCAAGTTGGCACTATCACATTACCTGTTGATCTTATCTCTTTAAAGATACTTGCTTTTGATGTGATTTTAGGAATTGATTGGTTAACCACTCATCATGCCAAATTGATTGTTTTGTAAGGTTGTTAGTTTTCATATTCCTAAGCAACCTGTTATTCAAATTCAAGCAACCAAACCATTGAAGTCAAACTCTTTCATATCAAGCCGTAAAGTCATTCGTTTATTGAAAAACGGATGTCAAGCTTTCTTAGCATGTTATGAACTTGAACAAAAATACGTCAGATAGTGAATGATATTTCTATTGTTAGTAAATTTTTGACGTATTTCCTGAAGAATTTCCTGGCTTAAACCCAGAGCGTGATATTGAATTTTTGTATGATCTTCAAACCCGATACAAAACTCATTTCTAAAATCTTATATCGAATGACTCCTATTGAACTTCGGGAGTTAAAAACCTAACTATAGAAGTTGATACCGAGCCTTTATCTGGTGATTCCTTTATGGAATGCATGAATCCAGACTCTCCGTAGGGGACGCCATATTCGTGCGGTAGTAAACTGATAGGTGCATTGTGACGTGCTATCGAAGGTTGGGATATGAGTCACAGTTGAGAGAATCTAAGAAGGTAATCGAAGTACGTAGCTTTCTGGGCTTAGCTGGTTATTATCGGAGATTTGTGGAAGGATTTTCTCGAATCGCTACTCCGTTAACTCAGCTGACTCGGAAAGATACAAAATTCGTATGGAGTGAGGAATGCGAGAAGAGTTTCCAAGAACTCAAGAGGAGACTCATTTTGGCACCTGTTCTGACAATACCATCTGGTTTGGATGGATTTGTTATCTACAGCGATGCTTCAGGCAAAGGGTTAGGATGTGTTCTCATGCAACATGGGAAAGTCATAGCCTATGCCTCACGACAACTCAAAGAATATGAGAGGAATTATCCTACTCATGATTTGGAGTTGGCAGCAGTCGTTTTTGCGTTGAAGATCTGGAGACACTACCTGTATGGGGAGAAAGTGGAGATCTATACAGATCATAAAAGCCTCAAATATTTCTTCACCCAAAAGGAACTCAACATGCGGCAACGACGTTGGCTTGAGCTGTTGAAAGATTACGATCATACCATCCAATACCATCCTGGAAAAGCAAACGTAGTAGCTGACGCATTGAGTAGAAGATCATATGCGGGTACGAGTGCAATGTTTTTAACACAAAGGCCCATTTTGTATGACTTGCAAAGGATGGAGATAGAGATGAAGGCTCCAAGTACCCACATGATGATATCAAATATACGAGTAGAACCGACTTTAATCGATAAAGTTAAAGCTGCTCAAGCTACGGACATAGAGCTGATGCGTATGAAGAAGAAAGTGCAAGAAGGTGCTATTCCAGAAGCAAGAATCGATGAAGAAGGAATACTTCGAGTCAACTCCAGACTTTGTGTTCCTAACGATTTTGACTTGAAGCATAGAATAATGATGGAGGCACACAACACACCGTTTGCAATCCATCCTGGGAGTACCAAAATGTATCACGATCTTCGACATACATTTTGGTGGAGCAATATGAAAGAGAGATCGCGGAGTTTATCTCGAGGTGTTTAACTTGTCAACGTGTAAAGGCGGAGCATCAAGTGCCAAAGGGTCCATTGCAACTACTTGAGATCCCGAAATGGAAGTGGGAACACATTACTATGGATTTTGTTACGGGTCTTCCCAAGGTTTCTCAAGGCATAGATGCGATTTGGGTTATTGTTGATAGATTAACCAAGTCCGCTCATTTCTTGCCGATACGTGAGACTTATTCCCTTGAACGTCTTGCTAGTATGTACGTGAACGAGATTGTGAGATTGCATGGCATGCCAGTATCCATAGTTTCGGATCGTGACCCAAGATTCACTTCACAATTTTGGGTTAGCTTGCAGAAAGCTATGGGCACGGATTTACGATTCAGTTCAGCATACCATCCTCAAACGGACGGACAATCAGAGAGGACTATTCAAACTCTTGAAGATCTATTAAGACTTTGTGTCTTAGATCTCAAAGGGAGTTGGGATAAGTACCTACCATTGGTGGAATTCTCCTACAACAACAGTTATCAGGCGAGCATAGGTATGGCTCCATTTGAGGCGTTGTATGGAAGAAAATGTCGTTCTCCAGTATGCTGGGACGAGGTGGGTGAAGCAACATTGTTGGGACCAGAATTGGTACGCATTACTACAGAGAAGATCCAAACGATTCGACAACGTATACAAACGGCACAGGATCGACAAAAGAGTTATGCGGATCTTCATCGGAAGGACGTGGAATTTAATATTGGGGATCATGTATTGTTACGTGTTGCACCATGGAAGGGAGTTACAAGATTTGGGAAGAGAGGAAAGCTCAATCCAAGATTTGTTGGTCCATTTGAGATTCTTGAGCGAATAGGAAATGTGGCATATAGACTCGCATTACCTCCAAGCATGTCTCGTGTTCATAATGTTTTTCACATATCTATGCTTCGTAAATATGTTAAAGACCCGAACCACATTATTGAGTTAGAACCAGACGAGATAGCTGAAGATTTAACGTACGAGGAGGTACCTGTTAAGATCTTGGATAGGAAAGAGCATGTCCTACGCACGAAGGTTATACCACAAGTTAAGGTTTTGTGGAGAAACCATGCTATTGAAGAAATGACCTGGGAGTTGGAATCAGAAATGAAAGCGAGGTATCCTCACCTTTTTGAAACATCAGGTACGTACGTCAATTTCGAGGACGAAATTTCATAAGGAGGGGAGGTTGTAAGACCCCAACTTATTAATGAATAAAATCAAATTTTCTCTAAATATTATTGTGAATAATAAGGGGGTTAATTTGATATAATACTTTGGTTATGGGTGAAATGTGCAAATTTTGCAAAATAAGCAAGTGGTTATAAAATATTTATTTTTGGTCGGTGAATATTCGGTTGGTCGTGGAATATTCTTGCTGTCGGGGAATATTCGTACGACGACGCAGCCTTGTGTGGGCCCCATAACGGAAAGCGATTGGATGAAGAAAACGACAAGTATAAGTTGTTGTTACCGTTAATCTGTTGGTTACCGTTAAAAATACAGAATAACGCGTGGTTAAAATAGTAGCACACAGATTGCACAGTATAGTTGAATTATTGATTCTTACGTAAGAAGGCACTACTCAATAATTGTTACAGTAGTTATTATTCAATATTTTATTTTATTGATTCAATAATTGCTGCGTTGATATTTTATATTATTGTTGTTTCAATAATTGTTGCTGCACAGTATTTTCATTTATCAGATCAATAATTCATATTATTTGAATAATATTATTAGATAACATTATTGGCAATGTCTAGAAAGTTCTGTCTAAGGAGAGGTTTGGTCATCTAATTGCGCGCCAGTAAGGAGAAATCCTTATTGGAAAGCCCCCTCTTTCCTGGGAACGGCCTGGTTGTCATAAATGTGATTCTGTAATATTATTTGTGAATAATTAATTATTGATTCATATGATAAGGAAATATTTATTTTATGTGGATATAAATGAGGGATATATTTTTGTGGTTAAAAATGAAGGAGTTAATGTTGAGGTTTTTATCAGTATTTTTGTCGGAATGGAGGTATTAAAAATCAGGGTTTTTGAGATAGTTTGCGGGGGTTATAATTTTTAATCCGACCGTTGGATCGTGGTAATTTTTGGATATGTTATACATATATAAGTTGAGTATATGTCCACAAATTTTGAACCGTTAAAAATGAACGTATGATTTATTATGAATTTTACAAGATGACTGGTTCAGAAATTGTTGAATTTTCGGAGTTTATCATTTTGGTGGAAAATTCTAGAATTGGTGGGCCCCACTTGTGGTTGGTGAAGAAATGTGCTGAATTATATTTCAAATGTGGTAGGTGGGAATAGTAGCAGGTAAAGCCATCAGGTTGCAGGTCAAACCTACCAAAATTTTTTCTATAAATAGAGGGCTAAGTTAGAATTGAAAATCACACCAGAAACAAGTTTTCTCTCTTTCTCTCTCTAGATTATGAGTGTATTTTGTGAGTATTTAGATACTTTGAGAGTTTCTATTCATCAGAGCAAGTTTCTTTCAGCCTTATACGGTATTCCGACCAGAAGTACTGATATTTTGAGGTAAGGGATATTATTTTCTTCTTAATGATATTATTTTCTTCAATATCATTATGCTGAAATATTGATATGAGTTTTTATCAAATTTGGAACTTTTTGTGTCGGGGGTTACTATTCACGTATACGGCACTATTCACGTATACGGCACTATTCACGAATACGGCACTATTCACCGAAAAATAAAATTTTCCCTTTTTGTCCAAGATGTCTATTATGGTTACTATCTTTGATTGTATCCATGTTTTGATCTTTATTTTTGAATTCTGCTTCACAATTGATTATTATGAAGTATTATTGATCTTGGATAAACTGTTATACGAATCCCTACTATTTGTCCTTCTGTCTCATTGGATTCGTTCTCTTTAAGATATTTTTCATCATCCTCAGTCCTAATGATGATATTACTGAATATCTTTGGCCTGTAGTGCAAAGATGTATATTACTGATGAATATCTTTGGCCTGTAGTGCAAAGATGTATATTACTTGATGAATATCTTTGGCCTGTAGTGCAAAGATGAACAGGTGTTGAGATGAACATGACCGACTGATGATACAAATGAATATCTTTGGCCTGTAGTGCAAAGATGAATATTTGGTTAAAGATGATTATTAATTGATGTTACAGGGATAAAAATTTGATGATGGACTTTAAATCTTAGAAGATAGTAGAATTCTTTCTCTACTTGACTCTTCTAATGGTTTGCTGTTTCCGCTGCAGTTGTTGATCTAAAACTTGTTGTCGATTATATTTTATCAGATTTTTCCCTGTTGAAGACTAACGATAATTTGTTGTATATTATCTTAGTCATAATATTCTTTACTGGGCTAGTTGAGCTCACCCTTTTCCTTTTTGTTCCATTTTTCTTCTCAGGAGGTGAGAACATAGCAGGATCTAGTCGGGGTATGGAGTGATGGTTCTAGAAAGATGTATTAGCAGTCCTCACTATTTCTGTAAAATAGTGTTTGAATAATTGTAATGAGGATTTATTTGAGTGTGGATATTGTCTAGAAGACAATATTTGTATTTAAACTCACAGTATGTGTTGTCGTATTTTGCACGACAATTGTATTATTGAAGTTGTAGTTTGCTTTCTGTACCATGTATTTGGCGACTCAGAATGGGTGTTGTATACCTATTTTGGGGGCGTCAACATTATT